>CAUYUJ010015083.1:540826-605826 GCA_963575745.1 Prorocentrum cordatum | reverse complement strand
GCCGTCAGAAGTCCACGGCGCATTTCGAGCGATTCGCGCGCGACCTGCGCGCGACGCGCGAACGGCACGCGCGACGCACGCGCGACGCACGCGCGACACGCGCGCGACGCACACCGACCCGCGCGCGGCGCACCCCTGCAAGCGCGCGACGCACGATCGACCCGCGCGACGCACGCGCCACGCGCGCGAAGCAAGCACGACGCATGCGCGACGCACGCGCGACGCATGCGCGACGCAGTCGCGACTTTGCCCGCCCCTGGCATGTCTCCGAACAGCAATGCGCAGCGGCCGTCGGCCCGCCGTGCTTGCGCTGTTCACAACTGGCGGCGGCTGCGTCCTCCATTGCGCCAGGAAGGGCGGTGTTTGCCCCTGTTCCTTCCCTCTTCCTTCCTCGTCGCCCCCCCTCTTTCGTCATTCCTCCTCCTTCGTCCTCCCTCCTGCCTCGTCTCTCTCTCTCTCTCTCTCTCTCTCCTCCCCTTCTCCTCCTCCTTTCTACCGGCCTCCCTCTGTCTGTCCCCCCCCCTTTTTCTGTCGTTTTTTTGTTTTCCTTTCCCCTTGTCACCCCGTGTCCCTCATCATTTTCGTTTTCTCCGTCGGCCCCCCTTCCGCGGCCGCGGCGCGTCGCCGCGAGCGGCGCCCCCGCCTTCCGCGAACGGCCCCGCCGCTGGCGGTGGAAGAGGAAGATTACGAGGAGAAAAGGAGGGGGGGGCAGGGGCGCGAGGCGGGCGCGGCGGCAAGGGCGGCCCGGCAGGGGAACGGGGGGGAGAGGGGGGAGGACGGAGTGGGCGGGTGCTTCTGTAATGGAAATGTTGGTGATCATGGTCGTGCGTTCGTCGCCTTGGTCGCGCTGGCGGTGGTCGTGCCGCTGGTGGTGGGCGGGCTGGTGGCGGTCACGTCGGTGATCGTGCCGGTGTCGGTCGTTGTGGCGGTCGTGAGAAGCGCGGCGGTCGTGGCGGCGGTGATGGTGGTAAATGGTATTGGTCGTAATCGTCGCGGTGGATGTGGTTGCGGTCGCATCCGTTTGTGGTGATCGTGGCGGTGGTAGGTTTGGCGCTGGCGGCGGTCGCGGCGGCTGTGGCGGCGGCTGCGGGGACCTGCTGGCCTAGCGCTGGGGTGCGTTCAGCAGCGTCGCTGCATTTGCAATGTTAGGGGGATTTGCTGATCTGCCGAGGTAGCCTAGCGGCCGCCTCCTTCTCGCCAAGAGGGTCGCAGCGTGGGCGACTTTCCTTTTTCCGAAGGCGACCGGCCTTTTCAGCGGCCGTGGAGCGGGCGACGCGCGTGCGATCCGCCCCGTGGGTGTCCGCCGCGCTGGCGACGCACTCATTAAATTGCCCCCTTGCGAGGGCGACGCGCACGTTTGAGGCGACGGCTGGCCTTTTCGGCGCCGACGCACGGGCGGCGCACGGGCGACGAATACGCGAGGCACCTCTTGTCGCGAAGGGGGGGGGGGTCAGCACGCCGGTCGTCTTACTGGGCCTTAACATCGGGGAGGGCGCGCGCGGCGGCTTCGAGCGAGGACGGGGGAGAGCGAGGAAGAAGGAAGGAGGACGAGGAGGGGGAGGAGGAGGAAGGGGAGGAGGAGCAGGCGGAGGAGTGGAAGGAGGAGGCGGATGACCAGTGTAAACTTGAGATCGGGGTTCAAGAGATGGGGTCGTTGCAAACGGGGGTCTGTCAGGGCGCCGGATCTTGCAGGATCCTGCAGGGGCCAAGGGCGCACTGACCCGGGTTTGGGTGCAGGATCTTGGGGGATCCTGCAGGATCCTATAATGCCTGACTGACCGGGGTTTGCATTGACCCAGGTCAGAAGATCCCCGATGAGACGCGCCAGCGATGTCGCAATAGACCCCCCTTCCAAATTCCTTCATAGGTGTCTAGAAAATCAGGTGCTTTCTTTGCGGGAAGTGGCCCATTAGAGAACGCACGTCTCGGCAACAATGAAACAGTTTTTGGACTTCAGCGCCGCGGATCAACGCGAGTGTTGCGTCATGGCAATCCGAGGCAAAGTGATTGTCAGGTTCTGACAGTGCTCATCCGTGCCAGAACACCGATCCCTGGTTTCTGACGATATGCCTCCTTGAACATGTAACGGTCTTTGGAAATTAATGTGCGCGGTGCTGAACCGATAGCCACGTCCTGAAACGCGACCCTCCCTCCATCCGGAAAGCTGTTGAAAACATGTAAAACACATGCACGCGGCGCTGAAACGATAGCCGCGTTTTGAAAAGCGACCTCCCCTCCATCCGGGAAGCTGCTGCAAACGTTTTAGACGAATGTGCGCGGTGTTGAGACGAGGGTTACATGTCGAAAGCTGCCCGCCATCCTTCCGTGAAGCTGTTGCAACATGTGACTAATGTGCGCGGCGCGAAGGCGAAAGACAAATCTTGAACAACGGCCCGCCCTGCATGCGTGAAATTGTTGAAAACGTTGGACACTGCTCGCGACTCTCAAGCGAGGTCCTTATCTTGAAAACGACCCGTCCTCTATCCGCGTAGCCGTTGCAACACTTTTGACGACAGCGCGCGGCGCTGAGGCGAGCCACATTTTGAAAACGGCCTGCCCTCCATCCGTGAAGTGGTTGCAAGTAAACATTTCAGGGTCATGCATGGCGAGAGAGTCTCAGGCGAAACGTCCTGCCCGCCCTACCGACACGACTGGGGGTGCGACAGATAGGAAGTTCTCACGAGGAAAATTCAGGAGGAGGAGGAGGAGCAGGATAAGGCCGAGAAGCGAGCGAAGGAGAAACAAGGGTCTGAGGAAGTGGCAGCGCGCGCGCGCGGCGCCGCCAAGGAGAGGGCATGGGGCCAGGAGGTGCAGGCCCGCTTCGCTGCCCGCCGCGGTTCGGCATCGGCCCTCCTCCGCCTGGCCCCCCGCTGCCGCTGCCTCCTCCGCCCTCCTTTTGCTCCTCCTGCCCCCCCCCCTCCCCTTCGAGCGTCGAGTTGCGGACTCGTCTGTGTCACACGGAGCTCTGGAGCCCTCGCAGCCCTGCCCTCGGTGTCGCTGGGAGAAGGGCAAGAGCAACCCGACGGAACGGCGAACGTGAGCCTCTCCCTGCAAGTGGGCGAGTAGAGGTAAGTGGGGCTTGTCCCTCTACAGGAGGAGTGTCCCAAAATTGTCAAAAAATAGTATGGAGACGATTTTTTGACCAGTTTTGAATATTTTTAATGATTGTTTGACTATTTTTAATTGTTCGTCCAAAATCCTCCTGTAGGGGGACATGCCCGACCTAAGAGTGGAGGTGGGTCGCAGTTCCCGCCCCGGGAGGGCTGGGACCCCCGCTCAGGCCACCTCTGCATGAGCACGCCGGCCGCCCCAGACAGGTAGGTGCCCTCTCTCCTCCCCCTATGTCCTTATGTCGGGCCTGTCCCTCTACAGGGGGGAATATTCAATGATAGTCAATACATGGTCAGGGGACTATTTTTTGCATATTGTTGGGCATCATTGGAGTATTGTTTTGAGCATTTTTTATTTTTCGTCCAAAATCCCCCTGTAGGGGGACAGGCCCGACCTAACCCTGCCCCTTCCCCTCCCCCTCCTCCGCCGCTGCCTCCTCCCGGTCGTGCGGGTTCGACGTGGGCTCGACGCGGATATCGGCCCAGTGGGACATACGAGGCTCCGCGAGTGTGCGTCTGGGTGGCAGATATCGCCTCCCTCGTCAGAACCTCCGCCCCCAGGAGGCTGTATTCTGGGGAGAGCATTCTGGACCCCAGTTGACGCACCGAGTTGACGGACCAAGTTGACGGACCGAGTTGACGGATCGAGTTGACGTACCGAGCCGACGCACCGACGCGAGTTGACGAATTGATTTGACGTGCCGAATTGACGTGCCGCATCGTCGACTCGGGGGGTCCTCCAAAAAGTTGGTCCCCCCCCTCAGACAAACCCAGACCAACATGATCACCTACGACTGGCGCTTGCTGAGCTGTCCCGTACGCCTACGACAGTTCTGTCCCGTCCCCGGTTCCTCGACGCCGTGATCTTTTCTCATAGTGCGGGCTCCCCCAGAGATCCAGACCCATCCTCCCAGGACCAGCTTTTCCACCCTGAGTCTGATTGCCGCGGGCTTCAGCAAGCTTCTCCCGCAGGTACACGGAACAAGCGTGGAATGTTATGTGTTTGTGCATTCATCTGCATTTGGGGGCCTGTGCTAATTCTAATTGCTCCGCGTATCCCCACCAGCTGGCCGACTCTGGCGGCAAATTGTCTTGCAAATTTGCCCCGTACCGCCACCCGGACGCCGCTTTCGCTCCTTGACCGTTGCCTGGGAGCCGCCGACCAAAAAAGTATCCCCACCAGCCCATCCAGAAATGATGTCCAGTCGAGTTGAGGTGATCAGGGAGGTGTGGGAGCAAGAGGGGGACGGCCGAACCGTGCGAAGGAGGGAGAAGGAGAAGGAGGAGGTTGGATGGATGGATGAGGGAGTGGGGAGAAGGAAGACGAATCTGATGATGATGCTGCTGATGATGATGATGATGCTGATGCTGATGCTGATGCTGATGCTGATGATGACGATGACGATGACGATGACGATGACGATGACGATGATGATGATTATGATGATGCTGCTGCTGGTGATGATGATGCTGATGCTGATGCTGATGCGGATGAGGATGAGGATGAGGATGAGGATGAGGATGAGGATGATGAGAAGGATGAGGAGGAGGATGAGGAAGAGAAGGAGTGGGAGGAGGAAGGAGGAGCAGGAGGAGGCAGGCAAGCAGAAGGGCCAGAGGTCTCTCGGATGCCTATCGGAGCCTCTTGGGATATCTCTTGGGCGCTTCTTGGAGGCCTCTTGGGACGTCTTAGGGGGTCTCTTTGTGGTCCCGGGGGGCTCTTGCGCGCCTTGGATGCCTCGGGGGGGCCTCTTGGGAGCCTCTTGGAGGTCTCTTGAGCGCCTATTGGGGCCGTCTGGGTGCATCTTGGGGCCCTCTTTGGGCGCTCTTGGGAGCCTTAGACACACTCTTGGGGCCATCTTGGAGGGCATCGATCAAACGAGGGGGGGGTCCTCAATTAGCGTTGCCCCTCGGGAGCCTCAAACGTCGCCTCTTGGGGCGCTCTTGGGGCGTTCTTGGAGCGCACTTGGGCGCTTTTGCGGCCATATTGAGGCTCTCTTGGGTCCCTCTTGGGGCCCTCTTTGGCCATCTTGGAGCTATATTGAGGCCTCGGATTGCCATCGAAAGCGAAAAGGCGAGAAGGCAACAATCATTCGTGTCCCTTCGGTTTTGGAAGGATTGTGGCCTCTTGGAGGCCTCCTTGGATGTTTCGGATGTCTCTTGGAGCCGTCTTGGAACCTTCTTGGGCCCTCTTGGAGCATCTTGGACGCCATCTTGAGGCAGTTCGGGCTATCGTGAACCATCTTGGAGGTCATCTTGGAGGCCCTCTTGGAGCCGTCTTGGGCCATCTTGGACGCTCTTACCGCTCGCGACCGCCCCCGTCCAGGTCCAGGGGAGGGGGTGGGGGGAGGGGCAAACCCCTCCCCGAAGGGGGAGAGGGGGTCGGAATAGGACACTCTCTAGACCACCTACGCCCTGAAGGGCTGGCGGGATTACACAGTAACGCCAGTACGTTCAAGCTGCAGGCGTTGTTTTCTCACGACGCGAGGGGCGCACGGGTCCCTGTGCGGACGTCGGGGGCTGCTGAAGGTGTCCCCAGCCATTCGCTCCACTGGGGAGCCCCTGTGGCTGTCTGGGCGTCGTGGTGGGTGCTCTGGGGCCCGTGGATTAGATGCGTGCCCGCGGGTCGTTCTGGGAAGCTTCCTGGGGCCCACCAACCAGATCTGTTCGACTCTAGCTCGACCGAAGTTCAATTCAGTTTCGGCCCACGGCGACGGGTGCTCGACGCACCATCGGCGCATGAATGGAGCGAGTGGCTCCAGGAAGACGAGCACCTGACATGGGAGCCTCACTGGAAATTCGGTAGTCACCCAGGGCCTCCGTGGGGCTCCACGTGCACGCCACGGCGTTTGGTCGACAAAGGAGCCAATGATTTCGACGAAGGGGCTCGGTGTGCAGACGCTACAGAATACCACAGGTTGGGCCGCTGGGGCGTCTGTACACCGAGCCCCTTGGCCGACCAAACGACGTGGTGTGTACATCGAGCCCCTCCCAGCATCGGCAGGGGGCGACGCCACGTTACCAGCTTGAAACAGATCCCTATCCCTATGTTTGGCATCGCCTCACCTCGGTGCCGATCGGAAGGATTCCTTCAGTTTCCGAGGGCACATCCTTAAGGTTCTCATCGCCTTGGGCTTGCTGCCAGACGTAGGGGTAGCGATACGTTCGAGGCTGGTTCTCAGGGGGCAACGACGGGCTCGAGATCTCGTCGGCTTGTGTGGCGAGCCACGCAGCGAAGAAGCCACGCTTCGACGTTTCCAAGCTGATGCTTGCCACGTCTGGGCCAGCCCCCCCCCCTCAACGTCCCCCCTCGGCCTCTCTTCTGCACCGCTGCTTGCTCCCTTCCGAACTGCCCAGACCCCCCTCGCGTCGTGAGCAAAGTCGTGGCGGGATGCTCCGTCTTCGGCAGTGGCCTGCCCCGGGGGCCCCGCGCCCGGCTCCGGGGCTGCCCGGAGACGGCTCGGGGTGCAGGTTCCGTCTCTGGGGAGGGGGTCCCGCCCTCTGGGGTGGCCCGCGCCGTGGCAAAGTAGCGACGTCGGGGGTCTGGGGGCCGTGCCGTGTCCTCGACTGGACGTAAGAGTCACCTCTCGCCGGTGTGACCTTCTGGTGCGGGCACACGGGGGGCCCCAAAGGGACTCGACGCGAGGCGGTCGCAGCTTCTGGCGAGCTCGGGTCTGGCTGCCACGCGGCTCCCAAGAGGCCGCGCCAAGGTCACTCTTACCCAGGGTCGCTCTTGCGTGAAGTCGATGCCCTTGGCGTCGGCCAGACGTGTGCATTGTTCTCTCGGCGAGGACCGTCGGAGTTAGGTCGGGCAAGTCCTCCTACAGGCAGATTTGGGACGAAACGTGAAACATATTCCAAACATACAGTAAGCAAGCACACACACAAACATAGTTTGTCGAAAAATCGTCCCCAGGCTATGTATTGACTACTGTTGACGGCAAGTCCACGTGTTGAGTCTGGCGTGTCCCTCTACAGGAGGAATCTTCAAGCATATTCCAAAATAGTCTGGGGACATTTTTATGATTTAAATATTTGTGTTCAAACCATTTTTGATTATTTTCATTTATCCGCCAAAATCCGCCTGCATGGGGGACACGCCCGACCTGGGGGCCATGCCATGTTCTGCCACGTCTGGTTTTCCCCAGAGGCTGTCCTGATCTTCGGCGGCCTGATGTATTGTTTCGCCGGGGTCGCCTTCATCGCCGATGTCTTCATGGCCGCCATCGAAAAGATTACGTCCGAGAAGGCGAGCGGGAAGGGTGTCCTGTTTACGCCTATGCTTGCTGCATCGGCCTGGTGCATCTTGGTCTGTGGAGCAGGCATGTCTTGCGATGAAGCAGTACAGCTCGTGCCGCATTATATTGACGAGCAGGTCGAGCGCGTGGTCTGAGAAGGAGTGGGCTGATGAGTAGAGTAAGGCACACGGATTCCAGTGAGTGGATCGCCAAAAGAGCGATGCTCACGAAGTGAAGGTCTTCGTAGGAGGATGAGCAGAGCGGCAAGGCGGAGGCGGAGTGCAATCGCTGCCATTCTCCATGGAAGGGCGGGCAGGTCCGGCTGAAAGAGGGGGATCGCTTCAGGCGCGCCCAGCCTTGCAAGTTGTCTCTCTCTCTCTCTCTCTCTTTCTCTTTTGTGTGTGTCTCTCTCTCTTACTCTTTCTCTGTAATCTCTGTGGTCTCTCTGGTCCACGTGTCCAAAATCACTCTCTCTTCTCCCTCCTCTCTCTCTCTCTCTACATGGGTCTGTGTATTCCTCCCTCTCTCAATGGTGTCTATCTCCGCTCTCTCCCCCTCTCTCTCTCTCGCACTCTCTCTCTCTCTCTTCTCTCTCTCTCTCCTCTCTCTGTTTCTGTCTCTGTGCTCTTTCCGTATGTGCAGTTGCCCATCCTTCTCTCTACGGCATCTATTTTTCAGGGATGTCTCCGTCTCGGCCTGGATCTGATGAAGAACGGAGTGGCGCGATGGGAAGCAGCCGCGCATTGCGCATCGCGGAGCTCGGAGCGTGAAGATTTGGCAACCTTGCAGTTATTGTGCGGGGGAATCTGGTAGCACGAAGCTACAACGGCCATGACTCTCCCGTGTTGCGAACGCTGGACCGGGCATGGACGTTCTCCTTTTTTTCTTGGGCATCCAAAGAAATCTTCGTCGCCATGTTTTGATCCGCCTTGAAATTCCAGACGCTTCGCGTAACCCCACCAGCCCATGATGAGTCAGGCCCCGTTTTGCCGCACCATCATTTACGCGGTGTGCTGCAGTGAGCCTGTGGTTGTCGCTCGCTTTTGCTCCCTCCCCCCCCTCTGCCGTGGTCTTGGGCAGCCCGTCTCTGTGTGCACGCTTGTTGGCTTCGTTTGGCCAGTGGCCATTCGGACCCTCGTTCTGCCTGCATCTTCACTGTGCCGCGCCGTCCGTCCTGGCCTCGCCCCCGTTTGTGGTTCGGCTGGAGCTTGGCGCCGAAAGGGCGACTTCTCCCCCCCGTTCCGCCGCTGGTCGCCGCGCCTCTGCGTCCCCACCTGCCGGGATGTCGGAGCCGGTCACCTGCCGACGCCGTCTGCGTCTTAATGAGAGTCATTTTGTCCCTGGCACGTGCATTCGCCACTGCTGCCATCTATCTTCGTTCCGCGCCCCGGACGTTGACCCGCTTCAAGTCCCTCGCCTTGGAGCCGCGAACCAAAAAGTAACCCCACCAGCCTGTCCAGAAACGATGCCTAGGCGAGTTGCCTTGAGCAGGGATGTGCAGTAGCATGCAGTGAAGTAAGAGGCTGGGGAAGCCGTCTTACCTACCCCGAGAGGGGGATGATGGAGAAGGAATGGGAGGAGGAATAGCAGAAGGAGGAAGGGGAGGGGGGGAGGAGGGAGAAGGGAGGAGGAATCTCTCTCTCTCTCTCTCTATCTATATAGACATATACCTATGGATAAGGAACAGAAGGAGAAGGAGGAGGAGGAGGAGGAGGAGGAGGAGGAGGAGGGCGAGTAGACGATCAAGATGCCTCTTGGAGTCCTCTTGGAGCGTTTTGGGGGCCTCTTGGCGGTTCCAGGTCCTCTTGGATCGTCTTGGATGCTTCGTGGAAGCCGCTTGGGGCCTCTGAGGGGTCTCTTGGGAGTCTCTTGGGGACCTCTTGGGGGCCTCTTGTGGCCTCCTGAGCCGATACCAGGGCCCAACAGACTGCGCGGTGACCACACCGTGTTGTGAGTTAGTTGGGATTCGGAGTGACCGCACGGCTTTGGGACTCGGGTATTTTTCCAAGGATCTCTCGGGCGATTGGGGGATCCGAGACCCTTACCCCGTGCGGTGACGGAGCGTGTGGCGAAGTTCTTGGGGATTGCGAGGCCATCGCACGGTCTGTCACCGCAACGTTTTGGGGCCTTGAAGGTAGTCTGACCATCCAGCGTGGCCCGATGTTCTTGGCATCGCTCGGACGTGTGCATTTTTCCTTCGGCGAGGAACATCGAGGAGCATCCTTGATCATTTGGCGAAAAAACCACGCACGAAACCGAAAAAAGCACAGGGAATGGAAGTCCGAGCGATGGCGAGTGTTTGCATGGTTCTGGTGGCTTAAGTGCTCTGGCCGCTCTGCTTCGATGTCGGGCCCCTTGCCGATCCGGCCCGATCCGACGCACCTTCCGAGCCGATGCCGTTTCTCGAGTCGATGGTGATTGATCCTGCGATTGCAGCAGGGGGTCAAAGGAGGGGCACCTCGAGCGGATTGCCTTGAGAGGGGGGAGAAGGAGGAGGAAGAGGAGGAAGGGAGGAAGAGGAGGAGGAAAAAGAGGAAGAGAGGAAGAAAACGACGCGATGAGGAGGAGGAGGAGGAGGAAAAGAGGAGGAGGAGGAGGAAAAGAGGAGGAGGAGGAGGAGGAGGCTCCTCCCTGCTCCTCACCCCGCGGCAGCAGGACGTACTACGTCTGGAACCCCACCGTTGCCAACCTGACGCTCATGGCGCTGGGGTCCAGTGCGCCGGAGGACGGCGGGGTCAGGGAGCTATGTGCTGCTTGCCGTACGGCGGCTGACAGAAGCCCCCCCTGGGGATGCAGCTCTTGGGTGGTTAACACTTCAGACTCGGCGCTGGTATATCCCTGGTCGAGAACTTAGATCGGGGGTGGACAAAACCCCCAACAGTGACACGTCGATTAGTGAATTGTCCGTTTTCGGTTCTCGAGAGAGCGCCGTGGCCGTTATTTTCCAGGCTTGCGCCCGCCAGGTTTGGGCCTCAGGTCGTTTTCACTAAACCACGTTTTACTAAAGGGGGGTCTGTCCGTCCCCGATATTTGCTGCTTGCCGTACTGCGGCTGACAGAAGCCCCCCCTAGGGATGCAGCTCTTGGGTGGTTAACTTCAGACTCGGCGCTGGTATATCCCTGGTTGAGAATTCTTCACGCTTCGCGTATCCCCACCAGCCCATCTCAAAACAGCAACTCTAGCGAAGCATGCCGACAGTCGTGTTTTTCAGGCAAAATGAGGCCCAAACCTTCGGAGAAGCAATGATTGGGCGTTGAAGAAAGAGAGGATCTTTCATGAGCGCAGCGGCGGCTGACAGAAGCCCCCCCTAGGGATGCAGCTCTTGGGTGGTTAACTTCAGACTCGGCGCTGGTATGTCCCTGGTCGAGAACTTAGAGGAGGAGGTGCCCACACCTCTACCCTTCTCTCGTTTTCGACTTTTCGGGGCTCCCGGGAGGCCCTCGTCACCCCCGCTGGACTCGCATCGAGTTCCTGGTCAGAACGCACCCTGGAACAGGTCTGGGGAGTAGCGGTATCGGTACCCTTTGGTGTCCCCAGAAGCCACCCCCGTCAGGGGATGCAACTCTTGGGAGGTTAACTTCAGACTCGGCGCTAGTATATCCCTGGTCGAGAACTGGCCCTATCTGGCGATCGTCCGGACGAATCCGGCTCACAGGCCCTTGAATCGGGCTTAATAGCCTTTACACGCCGGTCGTTGAAATTAGGTATTTTCGGATTGTTGGACTCCCAGATTCCAATCTACTTCAAGCGCCCTCCCTGGTCCAAGAATCGATGTGCTTCTGCTCTGCTCTGCCATTCTCTGGGAGGACCCGAACCCGATCTATCCGATCCGCCTCCCTGCCCCATGTGTTGGCCTGCTTCTTTCGACCGACGCGTGCTCGGTCTGACGACAGCCTCCCAGGAGGAGCCTCCAGACACCTTGCCGAGGCGACCAGCGAAGGACCCTTTCCTCGGTTCTCGAGAGGGCGTTGCGGCCGCAGCTTTCGCGGGCCTTCGCCCGCCGGAGCACGTGCAGTCGGGGCGCTGAAGAAGAAACCCTTTTCGTTGGGGAGGGGTTCGGTGTTCCTTGATAGTTGTACAGTTTGCCTTGGGTGTTCCTTTCGTTGTCCATGGGAAGTCAGAACTTAACTTCTTGGAACAAGGGGCCTCGTTCCTTATTTAGGGTTCCTTAGGTCAAGGCCCCGACTGTATCGCTGCGGGATTCCGGTGGGCGCGTCCCGCCTCGGGGATCCAGAGCAGGGTTCGGATCACGAGCCTCCGGGGGCGGATGGCCGGGAGGGCGAGCTCGAGGACGCCAAATGCGGAACATTTGGATGCACGGATCTGATCGTATGTTTGCGCGGAGTTGCCGAGTCGGCGCCCGACCTTTTTGTCCCCGGCGCGCGGAGCGCGCCAGGGGCGGCGCCGGGGTCGGCGCGGAAGGTGCCGCCAGGGGGGCCCAGCGCCGACCCACGGAGTCGGCGCGGACTTCCGAAGCTCCATGCGTAAGTTGATCTTTCTCACGCTGATAAAGGGGGAGGGAGGAAGAGGAGGAGAGGGGTTAGATAAGCGAGCGGAGGCGACGAGGGAAGAGGACGGAGAAGGGAGCAGAGCGTCAGGGACAGCGAAGCCGCACGCGCACATAGAGATGCAGCGAGACGAGGAAGGTATCGCAATGGAGGGGAGGGAGGCGAGAGCCTGGAGAGGGCGAGGGAGGGGGACGGGAAAGAGGAGCAGAGGAGAGGCATAGGGAGATCAGGGAATGGGCTTGATTGTTGGTGGGGACGCTCCAATGCCAGTGACTGGACTGGGAAGGGGGTCGTGAAACGATCTCGGGGCTCGTTCAGTAGTAGCACGCCTCAAGAACATAGAGTGTTCTGGGGGAGCTTCTTGTTGTTCATCCCGTCGTCTCTGCGTTTGTACGCTGGTTCTTCTACGTACTTCGCACGCGTTCGCCGCGTGCAGGGCAGGGGGCCAGAGGGGGCAGACAGCCCACGTTCTGGTGTTTGGGAATGAGCCCGCACGCTTCCTCGGTGCGCCCGGATTGCTTGCCATGACGTCTCTTTTGTCACTGCCGTGGAGCACTGCCCGGTCACTGCCGTGGAGCACTCGAAGGTACCTGCCATGTCGCTTCGCTGGGGCGCCCGAAGGTACCTCTCGGGGCGTTTCTGTGGTAGGCCCCACGACCTCTCGACCTCGACTCCATCCCAGGGACGAACACTGCTCAGCTGGGGCCGCTTTTGATGACCAGCCATCTCGATCCATGTGTTTACATAAGAGTACGTCGATGTAGATGTACATCTATACATAACTACACATGTACACATATGTCTGTCTGTCTGTCTGTCTGTCTGCCTGTCTGTATATACGTACGTATGCACGCATGGATGAATGCATGCATGCATGCGTCATGGATGGATGGATGTATATATGTAAGTATACATGTATGTATGCATGTATGTATGGATGGATGCATGCATGCATGCATGTAGGTATGGATGGATGTGTGTATGGATGTGTATCTGTATGAATGCATGCATGTATGTATGTAGGTAGGTAGGTAGGTGAGCAGACATGTGTGTATGTACGTATGTGTGTATGCATGTATGTATGTATGTATGTATTTATGTATGTATGTATGTATGTATGTATGCATGCATGTATGTATGTATGTATGTATGTATGTAGGTATGTTTGTGTGTATGTGTGTATGTATGCATGCACGTATGTATGTATGCATACATGCATGCATGCATGTATGTATGTATGCATGTATGCATGCATGCATGCATGCATGTATGCATGTATGCATGTATGCATGTATGCATGCATGCATGAATGCATGTATGCATGTATGTATGTATGTATGCATGTATACATGCATGCATGTATGCATGTATGCATGTATGTATGTATGTGTGTATGCATGTATCCATGCATGCATGCATGTATGCATTTATGCATGCATGCATGCATGCATGATTTGATGACTGGATGCATGTATGCATGCATGCATGTATGAATGTGTGTATATGTACTCCTGTATTTATGCATGTACATGTTCTTATGTTTCTATATATGGAAATACTATATGGATATATGTTTAACTATCTCGACGTTTTTGGACTGGTTCAACATTGGATTGGAACTCACATTCAAATCCAAGTTCCCGCTGCCACTTTGTAGTCTCCCTGGACGGCGAGGGCCCCGGGGCCCTCTTGGACGGGCCTCGCCGGAGGCTGACCGGCCCCAATTCTGCCAGGGAGGCTGAGGACCCCACTGGCAGGAAGAGGAGGAGGCGGAGGAAGAGGAGGAGGAGGAGGAGGAGGAGGAGGAGGAGGAGGAGGAGGAGGAGGATAGTGAACAGGAGGAGGAGGAGGAGGAGGAGGAGGAGAAGGAGGAGGAGGAGGAGGGGAAGGAGAAGGAGGAGGAAAAGGAGGAGGATTGTGAGGAGGAGGAGGAGGAGGAGGAGGAGGAGAAGGAGGCACCCGTTGACGTCCCAGGCATCCGACGCCGCCTCGGCCACGCGCAGAGGGGGGTAGGTCCTGGCGCCAACATCGCGGAGCGGTCGAATACTTTTCGAACGCATTCGAACATGTCTTGAGTCTTAAGTCTTCGTCCAAAATCCGCCCGTAGGAGTACACGCCCGACCCAACATTTCGCTCGGAAAACGTTGGGATGGGCCTGGATAGTCCTGGAGAATTGCGCTCCGGATCTCGATGTGATTACAAAACATCCACGTGGAATTCACTTTTTTTTTCGTTCGCCGTTTCGGGGTTTTGCATTGACAGAAATCTACAACAATCCGCTGCAGCACGTCTGCAAGGTTGGTGCAATGAGGGGAGGGGGAAGGGGTAAGGCTTCTTAGAAACATCCCTGCTGCTTAGAAGGCGCGAGCCTTGTCTGTATATGTAGCGTCCGCGCCTTCTAGGAAGCAGCCTCCTTCTAAGAAGCCTCCCCCCCTCAACCTACCCCCTTGTGCGCGCCGCCAACCGCCGCCGGCTTGTGTTCATTATTCTTCTTCCTCCTCCTCCTCCTTCCCCTCCTCCCTCCTCCTCCTCCTCCTCCTCCTCCTCCTCCTCCTCCTCCTCCTCCTCCTCCTCCTCCTCCTCCTTCCCCTCCTTCCCCCTCCCTCTGCAGCGTCGCGGCCTTGCGCGACCCCCCCCTGCCCCCTTGGCCTGGGTCAGGGGATGCCGCCCGCAGGCCGCGGGTGCGCAGGGCCGATTTGCGACCGACGCCGCGATGTTTGTCGTAGCGTGGCCCCTCGGAGGTCTGGGGACCAGTTTTCGGGGCGAGAGCGCGGACGAAGGCGCCCCGCCTCCTCCTCCTCCTCCTCCTCCTCCTCCTCCTCCTCCTCCTCCTCCTCCTCCTGTGTCGTTTTCGGGAGCCTTGAGACGGGTGTTAAAATGCAAACGGGGGTCCGCCAGAGCGCCCGATCTCGCAGGATCCTGCAGGGCCAGGGTTGCTGACCCGGGCTTGGGTGCAGGATCCTGCAGGATCCTTCGCATCGACCCGGTCTTGGGTGGACTCTGCACGGCCTGACTGGCCCGGGTCTGGATTGCAGGATCCTTCGCGTTGACCCGGGCTTGGGTGGATTCTGCAAGGCCTGACTGACCCGGGGCTGGATTGACCCAGGCCAAAACATCCCCGACGTTTGTCGGCGGCCCCGGGGCCCAGCAACGAGGCCCCGAGGCCTTTGTGGGGGCGAGCAGGATGGGCAGCAGCGGCAGCCGTGGCTGGTGTCCACGGCGCGAGGAGAGCGGAGCTGGGGCGTCGGAGGAAAGGCAGGCGGCGCCATATGGTCCGCGTTGTGCATCCCTTGGCAAGAAGAGCCGCTGCTAGGGAGGGGCGAGAGGAGGAGGAGGAGGAGGAGGAGGAGGAAGAGGAGGAGGGGAGGAGGGGAGCATTGAAAAAAGGGAACCCGTACCCCCCCCAACTCGAAATTTAAGTCTTCTCGTTGGGTTAGGATGGCGTGGTATGTAGTCAGCTCGTAGAACTAAAAACGTCATAGGCAGAAACTTTATTGGTGCTCCGCCCGTATGTCTCGGATCCGCGCCAGGGACCCTCCTTCCCTGGCGCGCGGAGCGTGCCAGGGGTGGCGACGGAGGCCCACGCCAAGCGCAGATTATGTTATGCCGTGGTTGTTTTCCTCTATCCATGCTGCGTTGGCTGGCCGGCGATGCTGGCGAAGGCGCTCAAGGTCGGAGACTGCGGCGCGTCAGCGTTGAGGGGCGCGGTGACGCCATTGGACCCGACAGAGTTCAGCCTTGAACGATCGGGGCCGCGATCGATGCAAGGTTGAACGATCGACGCGGTGTGTGAAACCTATTGCGCGCCGACGCCGCACGAACCTACCGTAGTTACCCCTATCCATTTCCAGAATTTCAAAGTAATATTATTTCGAGCATAGTTTTGTACACAGTGAACATCGTTAATGAGCCTGCTAGCCGCGATGCCCTTGCCTGGTGCTTCAGACTATTTGATTTTTCTGGCGCTCCTGTTTCGCCCCGCTTCGTCCCCCCCCGCGGACACTCTTGCGATCATCGCCACCGTCATCATAGCTTCTCCCAGGCGGCGCTGGGGCGAGCCGTGGCATTACCGCGTTTGTGGGGAGGAGGGCAGGAGCATCCCTGGTGACGGCCGTGCACGCGAGCCGTAGAAACAAGCATGCTCTTTGCCAGATACTGCTGAGCATCATCGAGCTGATCAACAACGGGATGCAGAGCGGCGAGCTAGGGCGCCGCAGCCCCCCTTCGCGGCCCCCGCCACTGTGCCGATGAGCACGCTGTATTTTCCGGGTGCCCCCTCCTCCTTCTGCTCCTGCTCCTGCTCCTCCTCCTCCTCCTCCTCCTCCTCCTCCTTCTCCCCCCCCCCTGCCCCCCCTCCGCCTCCGCCTCCGCCTCATCCTCCTCCTCCCCTCTGTCATTGTTGGAAGTGCCCCTGGCCCAGGGTGTCCCCAGGATTTCCAAGGAGCCCCCACGGCCTCTGGAGCACCCCATCACGAGGCTCAGATGGCCGCAGGGGCTCCAACATCGAGCGAAAAGCTGGTGGTATCTTCGGCCAGGGGCAACTTTAGCAACCCCCGAAGTCTGGTATCTTTATCTTGCGCCCAGCGCGGGATCGATGCGGATCCAGCGCGGATCCGACATGGATTTCGACATGGGCTCGGCGTGGGTAGCAGCACAATGGGACAGAGAAGTACCACCCCGAAGGTGCAACATGACGAGGAGAGGGGGGCACGTGTCGCTCGCTGGAAGCATCGAAACATAACACTGCGTAAGCACAAGCTGTCGTAGGTCCGCGCTGATCTCCTGGATCTGCGCTGGACCCCTCTGGCGGCGCCTCCGACGCCGCCCCTGGCGCGCTCCGCGCGGCAAGGACCAAGAAGTTCGCACGAACCTCCCAACGTTCCTGGCATCGCTCGGACGTGTGCATTTGTCCTTCGTCGAGGACCATCGAGGAGCATCCTTGATCATTTGGCGAAAAAAACACGCACGAAACCGAACAAAACACAGGGAATGGACGTCCGAGCGATGGCAGGCGTTCATGTGTTGGACAGGTGTCCTTCCATCAAGGGTGGGAAGCATCGGCCCCCCCTCGCCTGAGGATCGCCGAGAGGGCCATGCGAGCCCACCCCTCCCAGGAGCGTGCGGAGCCGCTGCCTGGGACCTGTCGCCGTTGTATCGGCGACGTGTCGCAGAGTCCCGCCCCAACGTTCCCCCTGCGGGGGCCTCGAGACGGGGGTCAATGCAGACGGGGGTCAGCCAGGGCGCCAGACCTCGCAGGATCCTGCAGAGCCAGGGGTGCACTGACCCGGGCTTGGGCGCAGGGTCCTGCAGGATCTTGCAGGATCCTGCAAAGCCTGACTGACCTCGGTTTGTATCGACCCCGGGTCAGGAGAAGCCCGACCTCTCAATTTCCTTGAGTGAAAGGCCCCAGGCTTGTAGAGTGCACCCCGCCCGCAACGGTCGGCTCCGCAGAGTCCCCTCAAGATCTATCCTCTCAAGATCGGTCCGCAGTTTCGTCGATGCAGGTCCAGCCGTGACGACGAGAGCTCCCAGAAGCTCACGGGAGGAGTCGAGCCGACAACGGCGGCGAACGGGACCCACCCATCCCCATCCCAAGAGGCCCTCCCGCGAGGGCACCCGTAAAGACAGAATGATTAGCGGAGGGGGAGCCGGAGGAGGAGGAGGAGGAAGAGGAGGATGAGGAGGAGGAGGAGTTGGAGGAGGAGCTGAAGGAGGAGGAGGAGGAGGCCATGATTGTATGGCCCCCTTCTCTTCTTCCTGGACGTTCCCTGGCCCCTACTCGTCCGCGCATTATGGCCTCGGCTCATGATGAGCACCCTCCGGCCCCTTTTCCCTCACAGCAGAGTGCATCTCCTGGGAGGTTGCGGAGGCGGAGGCGGAGGCGGAGGTGGAGGAGGAGGAGGAGGAGGAGGAGGAGGAGGTGGAGGAGGAGGAGTAGGAGGAGGAGGAGGAGGAGGAGGAGGAGGAGGAGAGGAGGAGGAGGAGGAGGAGGAGGAGAATTCAGCATCGGCGCTGGCATCTCCGTGGATGGAAGACCGGCCTATCCTGCACAGTCCCGTTGAATCCTCCCCTCCTGGTCCAGCCTTGTCGAAATCAATCCCGGTCGCAATCATTTGGCCTGATGGTGTCCTAATCGGGCTCAGTTTTTTTTTTTGATTTTTCGAATGTCTCGGGCCACCATCCCTGGACGTTGCACCTTTTTTCGTGACGTCGGCCCCAGGGGCTTCAACCACTTTCCTGGGACCAGATGTTCATCCTGAGTTCGGGGCCCAAGAGACGGGGGTCAATGCAAACGTGGGTGAGTCAGAGCGCCAGCTCATGTAGGATCCTGCAGTGCCAGAGTCGCATTGACCCGGATTTGGGTGCAGGATCCGGCAGTGTCCTGCAAGGCCTACCTGACCTGGGTCTGGATTGGCCCAGGTCAGTAGATCCCCGATGAGTCGCATCATCTTCCACGGTTCCGGGGCCAGGAAACGTCGTTCTTTGGCGCCCCTTTTGTTTTCGGCGCTCCTTTGGTTTTCGGCGCTCCTGTGGTTTTCGGCTCCCCTGGGGTTTTCGACGCTCCATTGCTTTTCGACGCCCCTTTTGGTTTTTGGTTCCCCTTCTGGTTTCGGCGCCCCTTCTGTTTTCGGCGCTCTCTTGGGTTCCGGCATCCCTTCGGTTTTCGGCGCCCTCTTGGTTTTCGGCGCCCTTTTGATTTTCGGCGTCCCTTTAGTTTTCTGCGCCATTTTGGGTTTCGGCGCTCTTTGCTTTTCGGCGCCCATTTAGTTTTGGGCGCCCTTTGATTTTCGGCGCGCCTTGGGTTTTTGGCGCTATATGACTTTCGACGCCCTTTTGGTCATCGGCGCCCTCTTGGTTTTCGGCGCCCTTTTGATTTTCGGTGCTCCTTCAGTTTTCTGCGCCATTTTGGGTTTCGGCGCTCTTTGCTTTTCGGCGCTCATTTAGTTTTGGGCGCCCTTTGACTTTCGGCGCGCATTGAGTTTTCGGCGCTACATGCTTTTCGACGCCCTTTTGGTCATCGGCGCCTTCTTGGTTTTCGGCGCCCTTTTGATTTTCGGCGCCCTTTAGTTTTCGGCGCCCTTTTGGGTTTCGGCGCTCTTTGCTTTTCGGCGCCCATTTAGTTTTGGGCGCCCTTGGACTTTCGGCGCGCATTGAGTTTTCGGCGCTACATGCTTTTCGACGCCCTTTTGGTTATCGTCGCGTCTTTGTTTTTTCGACGCCCTTTTGGGTTTCGGCGCATCGTTGGTTTTCGGTGCTCCTTGGGTTTGTGGCGCCTCTTCGATTTTCGGTGCCCTTTTGGTTTTTGGCGTTCCTATGGTTTTCGGCGCCCCTTCGGTTTTCGGCGTCCTGTTCGTTTTCGGCGCCCTATCCGTCTTCGGAACTTTGTTGTTTTCGGCGCCCCTTTCGTTTCGGCGCCCTTTGGGTTATCGGCGCTCCTTTGGTATTTCGGCGCCCTTCAGTTTTTGACGCCTCGTTGGTTTTCGGCGCCCCTTTGGTTTTCGTCGCTCCTTTTGGTTCCTCTTGGGTGTTCGGCGCCCCTTTCGTTTTCGGCGCCCTCTTGGTTTTCGGCGATCGTTTGGTTTTCGGTGTCCTCTGGTTTTTAGTCGCCCCTTTTTGGTTTCTGGCGCATCTTTGGTTTTCGGTGCCCGTTTGTGTTTTCGTTCGTCCCCCTTTTGGTTTTCGGTGCCCCATTGTTTCCCTTTTGATGTTCAGCAGCCTTTCGGTGTTCGGCGTTCCTTTGGTTCTTGGCGCCCTTGTGTTTTGGCGCCCCTTTTGTTTTTGGCGCTCCTTTGGTTTTCGGCGCCCTTTTGGTTTCCGGTGCCCTTTTGGTTTTCGGCGCCCCTTTGGTTTTCGGCACCCTTTTGGGTTTCGGTGCCCTTTTGGTGTTTGGCGACCCTGTGGTTCTCGGCGCCTTATTGGTTTTCGGCGCCCCTTTTGTTTCCAGCGTCCTTTTCACGTCCGGCGACCCTTTGTTTTTTTGTTGCGCCCTTTTGGGTTTCGGTGCTCCTTTGGTTTTCGGCGCCGTTTGGTGTTCGACGCTGCTCTGATTCTTGGCGCTCCTGTACGTTTTCGGCGCCGCTTTGGTTTTCGGCGCTACGCTGGTTTTCTTGGCTTTTTCCGGTTTGCGGTGCCTCTGTGGTTTCTGGCGGCCTTGCGATTTTTTTCGGCGCTCTTTTGGTTTTCGGCGCTCTTTTGGTTTTCGGCGTCCTTTTGATTTCCGCCGTGCCTTCGGTTTCCGGCGCCCTTTCGGCTTTCGGCTTTCGGTTTTCGGCGCGCCCTCTTGGCTGTCGCTCCCTTGCGGTGTTCGGTGGCTCTTTTTCGTTTTCGGCGCTCTGTTGCTAGGGCGGCTGGCGATGAGCAAAACAGATTGAGATGTTGAAGTTGTTGTTGAACGCTTTGTTGCCTTCTTGGCATTCTCCTCCATTTGTTCACTGGAAGCGCTCTGGGAACGGCTGGGGATTGCTTCAGGCAATCTCTGGGAAGGTTATTTGTTTCTGCTCTGGAGAAGGAGTGGCGCCTTTGGGCAGCTTCCGCGATGTGGATTCGTAGCGTGGTGGGCGCGCGCGAATTTGGTGTAATTTGCGGGGGATCGTGGCCTCGGGGACGCGAATGTGGCGTAATTTATATGGAATCGTGGCCTGGGGGGCGCGACAGCGGCGTAATGTACGAGGGATCGTTGCCTCGGGGGCGCGAATGTGGCGTAATTCACGCGGGATCGTGGCCTCGGGGGAGCAAATGTGGTGTATCTTACGAGGGATCGTGGCCTGGGGGGGTGAATGTGGAGCCCACCGCGGAATTTTCCAGGGGGGGGGCAAAAGAATACCAGCGGAGCACATATCCCTATACAGAAAATTGCCGTTTCTCTGCTTTGGAGAGGGGGAGCGCCTTTTCGGCAGCCTCCGCAAGGCGGATTCGTGGCCTCTGGGGCGCGCCCGCTGCACAATTTACAAGGGATCGTGGCGTCAGGGGCGCGAATTTGGTGTAATTTACAAGGGATCGTGGCCTCGGGGGCGCGAAAATAATTTAAATTGCATGGGATCGTGGCTTCGGGGCGCGAATGCGGTGTAAATTTAGCGGGATCGTGGCCTCGAGGGCGCGAACGTGGAGCAATTTACAAGGGATCGTGGCCTCGGAGACGCAAATGTTGAGTAAAATACGAGGGATCGTGGCTTCAGAGACGCGAATGTTGTGTAATTTAATAAGGGATCGTGGCCTCGGTGGCGCGAAAGCACCGTAATCTGCTATGGATTATGGCTTCGGGGGCACGAAACTCCCGTATATTTACGTGTCCCACGCCCCCCCCCAGAAATTCTGATAATTTTATCAGGGGACGCTAACCAGGGCCCTTTTCGGCTCCCCCCCCCTCGCGCGGACAGTAACAATTTACAGTAGGAAGCAGAAAGCAGCACTGCAACAATGGAAACTGGAAGCTGGAACTGGCGCAGGGAGCAGCAACCTTAATCCTCGCAGCCTGATGGCCCCGCACGGGGGCCGGCGGCTGTTTCGTCCAGAATCCGCCTGTAGGGGGACATGCCTGACCTAACCCAAGTGGGGGGGAAGGTGGGGGGCTCCCGGCAGGAGGGGTGGTTTCAAAGGGGGAGCCAAGCCCCCCCCCCAGCACCTTCGGAGAGGGAGGGGGGGCGGTGGCTTTCGGAGCGGCAGCCTCCGGAGCGCGGAAGGGAGGGGAGGGGGGGGTAGCTTCCAAGAGGCTGAAATAAGGGGGGAGTGGGGGCTTCTGGAGAGGGGGGCTCCAAGGGGGGGGAGAGTAGCTAAGAACCCCCCCTTGGGACAGGGAGTGGGGGGGGGTAGCTTCCGGAGCGCGGAAGGGAGTGGGGTTAGCTCCCGCGGGGCGGAAAAAAGACGGGGGGGGGCTTCTGGCAGGGGAGGTTCAACGGGGGGGTAGCCAAGGGGGACCCCCCCCTTCCAGAGTGTACCACGGGCGCGCTCTCTCATAGATAAGCATATACACGTACATGGGTCCATTGTGGATTCCCCGGGTGTTTAGGGCTGTTCTTTCTGCATGGAGGAGTTTGGCTTCTGTCGGATGGCACCACATCTACAATGTTAATTCTCCTTTCTAAAAGACTAATAGATTCTACCCCCCCCCGGACTTATCGGGTCCCCCGCGCGTGCTGTAAATTACATATGATTATGACCACATGTCCATCCTAAATATGAATTCATACCATCCCAGCCAAGCCGGGTTCCCCCCCCCTGCGGTTCCCTTGTAAAAAACACTATGCGGTGACATGTTATGTTCTAACATAACACTTGTTCGCAATCCCTTGCAAAAAATGAAACGAAATGCACACGCGCGCGTCGTGGCGCGCGCATGCCGAAATCCTTAAAAAACCTTCGGTTCCGGAGAGATTTCAAAATTGCATTTCCAAAAAACATATAAAAACACATGGTTTCGCAACTTTGATGCACAAAAAAAAACTTACGCGCGAGCTCTTGCGAAATCTTAAGAAAACCATAGGTTTTCCAAGATTTTCACAAAATGCTACCAAACGGGCTTCGCGCGCGCGCATGTCGAAATCTGTCGAACGCTCTTGCGCGTGTGCCGTCGCGAGAATCCTCTGCAAAAAATGGGACGAAGTGCAGACGCGCGCGTCGTCGCGGGCGTATGCCGAAATCCTTCAAAAACCTTCGGTTTCGGAAGAATGTCGAAATCGTGCGTCCAAAAAACCTACAAAAACACAAGGTTTCGCAACACGGGTTTTCAACAAAATTGTGCGCGCGCGCTCTTGCGTCGTCGTCGTCGTCGTCCTCCCTCCTCCGTCGTCGTCGTCGTCGTCGTCGCCGTCGTCGTCTTCTGTCTTTCCTCGTCGTCTTTGGCGTCGTCGTCGTTTCCGTCGTCGTTGTCGCCGTGGTCGTCCTTCCTCCCTCGTTGTCTTCGTCGGCGTCTCGTCGTTGTCCCTCCTATTTCGTCGTCCGTCGTCGTCGTCGTCGTCGTGGTCTTCACTCCTCCCTCGTCGTTATCCTCCTCCCTCGTCGTCGTCGTCCGTCGTCGGCGTCTCGTCGTCGTCCCTCCTATTTCGTCGCCGTCGTCGTCGTCTTCGTCGTCGTTGTCATCGTCGTCGTCTTCCCTCCTCCCTCGTCGTTGTCGTCGTCGGCGTCGCCGTCCTTCCTCCTTCTTCGTCGTTGGCGTCGTCGCCGTCTTCCCTCCTCCATCGTCGTTGTCGTCGTTGTCGCCGTCGTCGTTTTTTCTCCTCCCTCGTCGTCGTCTCCGTTGGCGACGTCGTCGTCGTCTTCGTCGTCGTCGTCGGCGTCGTTGTCGTCGTCGTCGGTGTCGTCGTCGTCGTTGTCGTCGTCGAAAACATTGGAGACGTCGTCGGTGTCGTCGCAGTCGCTGTCGGCGGCGCCGTCGTCGTCGATGTCGCTGTCGTCGTCGGCATCGGTGTCGTGGCCAAGTGCCACGCAGTACCTACCGTCACGGTCTTGTCTGAAGATGTCTTGCGACCAAGTTGCGGGTGGGAGGGTGGGATGTTTGCACGAGCAGTGGAGAGGACAGCTTCAAGACAGTCGAAGTGGTTTCACCTCGTAGATTCCACAACACCGGTTGCGCCACGCAGACTGCACCACATAGATTGGACAATATATATATATATATATATACATATAGTACACCAGCATGACTGCTCAGCACGGATTGCCCACCAAAAAAATACACCATTAGAGTGCGCAGCACATATTGCACCACATATACTGGACGACTTGTATTACACCGCGTAGATGACGTATAATGCACCACTTGAATTGCACCAAGTCGATTGCGCCGCGTCAGTTGCGCACCGCATAAAGTGCGCCACATGGCACCACATACACTGTGCCGCATATACTGCAAAGCATAGACATCGTAACATTGATGAAGCAACATAGATGTAGTGATCTCGGTCATCGGCCCGGTCGCAACCGTTGTTCCTCGAAATCCGTTGGGAGGTTCCAAGGGGATTCGCTGCATCCTGAAGCGCTCTTGAGAGCTTTCTCTTAAACAAAACAATGCTGCAGGTTCCTCGAAACATCCCCTATCGTATCGGCCCGATCACAGCCGGATGTGCTCGGTACGAAGTGGTCGTCGGTCTGCCCGGAGTGGTTGCGATCCGCCCCAGTCTCCTCTTTGGAAGGCCCCTGGGGCGTCTCGACGGCGTCTTGGGGCGCCTTGGATCCATCGCAGGCGTCGTGGGCCAGTCGTCCGGCGATTCGGGGCCGTCTTGGAACGTCTGCGGGGGAGACTTCGGAGTCTCCAGGGAGGCGCCGGGGAGCTCGTTCATGCCCCCCCCCGTGTAGACGAGATTTTGGACCCCGGGGGAGGGGGAAGGCACACCGGCACAGCGTTTGCTGTTGATTGCACACCTCTTCCCCCTGCATGGCGCATACGCTTTTGACATGTTCTGTGCATGTGCGAGTTCGTACTCATTTCGTGCCAGTGCGCCGTCTAGGTGCGGCTCCGCTGATTCATTCGGGAGGGGGAAGGGGGGGAGTGGGACAGTCAATCATGTCACGTGCCGTGTCTCAGGAGGGAACAGAAACACACAGACACCATTTATCGTCGATTCCCCAGAAAATACCGGAAGATATGGGAAGAGGGGGGGAAGGCATAAACCTTGAAAATATAGGAAAATATGAAGAATCTTGTTATTTGTATCTATTTAGTTGTGTGTGCCAGGGCCCCTTCATTCTTACCCTCGGCAAGCGGGTCCTGCGACTTCGACGCTGCGAGCCAACGTTATTGTTGCGACCTGACGACCTTAAATCGTGCCGGAACACTGTTTGCGGGATGTCGACACCGCGAATCAACATGACCGTCGCGCTTTGACAATCCGAAATTCTGGCGGAACCTCAATGTTGTGGCGACGACCATAACACCCTTGAAACTCTTGCAAACCGTTTAGACGGCCGTGGACATCGCTTAGGCGAAAGCCACATTTTGGAAACGTTCCGCCCTACATCCGTGAAGTTCTCGCAAACCTTCAGACAGAATGCGTGCGGCGCAAAGGCCAGAGCCACATGTTGAAAACGGTCCGCCCTCCATCCGTGAAGCATCTGCGGAAGTTTACGACGGAAGCAAGTTGCGCGAAGGCGAGAGCTGCATGTTGTAAACGGCCCGCGCTCCATCCGCGAAGCTGCTGCGAACTGTTCCGGCGACTGCGTGCGGCGGTTAGGTGAAAGCCACATTTTGAAAACGACCCGCCCTCCACTTATCCCAAGTTCCAAGCTTCAGGATCAGAAGTGGTGAGGAAGTCTCAGGCGCAACGCCTGGCCCGCCCTTCCGACCCGTCTCTGGTTGCGACAGGGAAGAATTGGTCGTGAGGGGGACGGAGGGGAGGAGGAGGAGGAGGAGGAGGAGGAGGAGGAGGAGGAGGAGGAGGAGGAGAGGGAGTGAGGAGGAGAGGGAGTGAGGAGGAGGAGGGGGGGGGGGAGGGGGAGGCGCACCGCTCCCTTCAGGCCCTCCACCATCGTGGGCAGCGCGGCCTTCAACCTGCACGTGATCATCGCGGTCTGTGTGGTCTCCATCCCGGCAGGCGAGCTCAGGCCGCCCTGCGCACGTCCTGCGGGGGTCGAGCACCCCGCACCCCACTGGGCCGAACGAAGGGGGGGGGAGTAGGGAAAGCTTGGCATCGCTTGGACGCGTGTATTTTTCCCTCGGCGAGGACCATCGAGGAGCATCCTTGATCATTTGGCGAAAAACCATGCACGAAGCCTAAAAAAACACAGGAAATGGACGTCCGAGCGATGGCCAGAAGGGGGGGGTACGAGATCTGCTGCATGCGGCGGGTCTCGGCCCCAGCGAGGGGCGCCCAGTCCTCGACACATGGGCGCCCTCCCGGCTCCCGGAGGCGCCGGGAAAATCAGCTACGCGAGCTGATTCTCAAACCCCCCCTTTGCTATCCCCCCCTTGCGCCCAGCCCGACACCAGCGAGGGGCCGCAGATGCCAACAGTTTTGCGTTTCTCCCCAATCAGAGCTTGCACTGAAGGGGTCCTAGCGGAAGTTGGAAGATTTGGCGAACGTTTCCCGCCGATTTTGGTGGCAGGCTGGGTTCCCGGGTTCCCGGTTCCGGGTTCCCGGGTTCCCGGCTATTGGTTCCGGACCGATTTCGGTGTGTTCTGAATTCTTGAGCCCCCCGGTTCTTGGTCGATTAATTCAAGATTATGCTGGTGCCACACTTATGTTGATTCTTCGTGGAGAAGTCCTAGGAATGGCGTTCTGACACGATTCAGGATCGGCGAGATGCAACAGTCAGGTTGACCCGTGGCGTTGGAATCTCGAGAACAACTTTTTTGCATGCTTCAGGGTCTTCAAACGGGTGTCTTCCAACGACGCAGTTCCATCAATGGAAATGAACCGTTGTAGGGGCCTATGAAGAGGGGGCGTGGAGGGAGGGTTTACTCCAACATCGTTGATGACTCTTGGGTTTAAACTGGTCCTCCTGCTCCTCCTCCTCCTACTCCTCCCACTCCTCCTCCTGCTCTTGCTCCTGCTGGTCCGCCTCGTCGCCGTTGCGCGGCGGGTACTGCGGGGAAAAAATGATCGTTTTTCATTACAGTGGAAACCCATGCCAAGAAACACCCTGCTTGGCTCCAGGGTGCTCCCAATGGCTTCGATGGCTTCGATGTCTTTGCAATGGAAGGCGTGACGTTCCCACACCAACAACCAACTGATGTCCTGGGGTCTCAGGGTCGGGTTTCTTGTGGTCTAGCTCATACTGTATTTATTTGTCACTGTTGGTGGACCCCATTCCGTCGACCGCCGAACAAATAATGAATTTTCACCACTTGGGGGGGTTCTGAAGCCCTACCGAGGTTAAGCTTGATACATTGGTCACGCAGCGCGAGGGATTCCGAGAAGCCCTGGCCGCCTTCTGAGGAGGCTTGCCCCCTCTCACTCCCCCCCCTGGGCTCCCCGATCGCGGAGCCCTGGGCTGGACACACTGGGCGCGCTGGAGGACGACGGCGACGACGACGACGGCGGCGGCCGGCTTTGCGGGGGGATGCCCGTGGCTGTCTTGCCTGGTTGCCGACCACGTTTGGACCACCGTCGGGGGACCTCGGGACCTTGCCGCGGTCTGGGCATCGGTCGGACGTGTGCATTTTCTCGGCGAGGACCATCGCGGGGCATCTTGAGTCGTCGAGCGAGACCAACAACACACGCGTGAAAAACCGAGAAACGCACGGGGAATGGACGTCCGAGCGATAGCGAGTGGCGCGTTAGAGGACAAAGGTGTGCGTGCACTCGCCCGTGACTGTCCTGCCTGGTTGCCGACTTACGTTTGGCTCACCATCGGAGGTCTTTGGGACCTTGCCATCGTGCCTCACAAGAGGGCCGATTACGCTAGGTTCATGCGGCGATGGCGCGCCGGCGACGCCAGCGAGCGTTCAATGTTGAATACCGCACGATAGAGTGACGCGGAAGCGCCGTGGGACACTGTGACGCCGTTGGACCCGACGGAATTCAACCTTGAACGATCGGGACCGCGATCAAGTCAAGGTTGAGAGATCGGCGCGGTGTCAAAAACCATTTGCGCGCGCCGACGCCGCGCGAATCTTCCGTAATTGCGTCGCATGTTCGGGGCGCCCCGCCCGTCCCGTAACCTGTTGTTTTCTCTTGTGCTCCGACGTGGGTTCGACGAGGATTCGGCGTGAAGTCGCCAGGGAATCGGCACCGGTTCGACACAGATTCGACGCGTCCGCCATGGATGCGATACGGATGGTTGGCGCATTGGCCCAACATTGGCGCAGACAAGGTTCCCCAACTACGCAATTGAATGTTGATCAGTTTCCTGGCGTCCGTGCTCGATGATGGCGCTGGCTGGAACTCGCAAGCACGTCGGAGGAACCAGTGAGCGAGGGAAGGCATGGGGGTCGACTGTCCCGACATTCGCGCGTGCGCTGCCCGCGCAAGGTCGCGCGCAAGCGCCCTCGTTTCCGGCGTGGCGTGCCACCCTGGCGGCCCTTGTCAGCTTCCGCGCAAGGTCGTTGTGCCATCTCGCAGAAAACCGCGAGCGAAGAACGGTATAAGATAAACTTTTTCGCTGTCGGGGGCGCCTGTCCTTGGGCGGCTGGAAAGTTTATACCCCTACCGTGCCACCGTAAGGGTATCCACTTTCCAGCCGCCCAGGGACAGGCGCCCCCGACAGCGAAACAGTTTATTTTATACCGTTCTTCGCCCGTTAAAGAAACCGGTCTTCGTCGGTCAAGTGTGTGTGTGTGTGTGCGTGCGTGTATGTGTGTGTGTGTGTGTGTGCGTGTGTACGCGTATCTGCGCTCTCGCACGTGCGGCGCACCTAGTTTGTGGGTGCACCGTGCCCCGGGAAGGCTCCCAGAGCCGCGTCTCGACCACAGTTTGTTCAGGAGGCAGTTGGCATGCAGAACTACCTTGCGCAGCTACGCTTCACTGATTTGCGGTTGAAAACATGTTTCTGTTTGGGCCACTAGCGCAGTTCATCAAATGCAGAGCACTTCGAGCAGTTATTTTCACAGGTGTTTCCTTTGGCCGTTGAATATTCAGGGGATCGTGACACGATGGCGTTCGATGACACAGTCAAAACATGTACCCACCGGTCGTTGAAAGTAGGTATTTTTGGATTCCCAGATCCCAATCTACTTTAAGCGCCTTCCTATTTCAAGAATCTATATTTTTTGTTTTTTTTGGGGGCGGGCGCAAACCTAATCTACTTCTAGGGTTTGGTTGTCACTTCCCTGGGCGACGCTGGTCGCTCGGCCCCTCGGCTGGCCCCATTCCTTGGTTTTGATTGTTTTGTTTGTTTTCGCTTGTCCGTCGGCTGCACTGGTCGCCCCAGTGTCGCCCGCCGCCCCGCGGTCGCTCGGCCTGGCCCCACTATTTGGTTTTGTTTGTTTTTGTTTGTTTTCGCTTGCCCGTCGGCTGCACTGGTCGCCCCAGGCTCGCCCACCTCCCCGCGGTCGCTCGGCCCCTCGGCTTGCCCCATGCAATGGTTTTGTTTTTTTTTGTTTTGTTTTTTTTCGCTTGTCCGTCGGCTGCACTGGTCGCCCCGGGCTCGCCCACCTCCCCGCGGTCGCTCGCCCCCTCAGTTTGCCCCATTCCTTGGTTTTGTTTGTTTCTGTTTGTTTTCGCTTGTCCGTCGGCTGCACTGGTCGCCTCAGGCTCGCCCGCCGCCCCGCGGTCACTCGGCCCCTCGGCTGGCCCCATTCCTTGATTTTGTTTGTTTTTGTTTTTTTTCGCTTCTCCGTCGGCTGCACTGGTCGCCCCAGGCTCGCCCGCCGCCCCGCGGTCGCTCGGCCCCTCGGCTGGCCCCATGCACTGGTTTTGTTTGATTTTGTTTGTTTTCGCTTGTCCTTCGGCTGTACTGGTTGCCACAGGTTCGCCCGCCGCGTCTCGGTCGCTCGGCCCCTCGGCTGGCTCATTTTTTTGTTTTGTTTGCTTTTGCTTGTTTTCGCTTGTCCGTCGGCTGCACTGGTCGCCTCAGGCTCGCCCGCCGCCCCGCGGTCGCTCGGCCCTTCGGCTGGCCCCATTCCTTGGTTTTGTTTGTTTCTGTTTGTGTTCGCTTGTCCGTCGGCTGCACTGGTCGCCCCAGGCTCGCCCGCCGCCTTTCGGTCGCTCGCCCCCTCGGCTGGCCCCATTCCTTGGTTTTGTTTGTTTTTTGCTTGTTTTCGCTTGCCCGTCGGCTGCAATGGTCGCCCCGGGCTCGCCCGCCGCACAGCGGTCGCTCTGCCTTTCGGCTGGCCTCATTCCTTTGTTTTGTTTGTGGTTGATTGTTTTCGTTTGTCCGTCGGCTGCACTGGTCGCCACAGGCTCGCCCGCCGCCTTTCGGTCGCTCGACCCCTCGGCTGGCCCAATTCTTTGGTTTTGTTTGTTTTTGTTTGTTTTGGTTTGTCCGTCGGCTGCACTGGTCGCCTCAGGCTCGCCCGCCGCCCTGCGGTCGCTCGGCCTCTCGGCTGGTCGATTTCTGTGTGTTTGTTCGTTTCGTTTGTTTTCGCTTGTCCGTCGGCTGCACTGGTCGCCCCAGGCTCGCCCGCCGCCCCGCGGTCGCTCGGCCCCTCGGCGGGCCCCATTCATGGTTTTGTTTGTTGTTGTTTGTTTTCGCTTGTCCGTCGGCTGCGCTGGTCGCTCCAGGCTCGCCCGCCGCCCCGCGGTCGCTCGGCCTCTCGGCTGGCCCCATTATTTGGTTTGGTTTGTTTTTGTTTGTTTTCGCTTGTCCGTCAGCTGCACTGGTCGCCCCAGGCTCGCCCGCCGCCCCGCGGTCGTTCGGCCCCTCGGCTGGCGCAATTCGTTGGGTTTGTTTGTTTTTGTTTGTTTTCGCCTGTCCGTCGGCTGCAATGGTCGCCCCAGGCTCGCCCGCCGCCCCGCGGTCGCTCGGCCCCTCGGCTGGCCAGATTCGCTGGTTTTCTTTGTTTTTGTTGGTTTTCGCTTGTCCGTCGGCTGCACTGGTCGCCCTGCGCACGCCCGCCGCCTTTCGGTCGCTCGGCACCCCGGCTGGCCCCAGTCCTTGGTTTCGTTTGGTTTCTGTTTGTTTTCGCTTGTCCGTCGGCTGCACTGGTCGCCTCAGGCTCGCCCGCCGCCTTTCGGTCGCGCTGCCCTGCCCCTCGGCTGGCCAAATGCTTAGTTTTGTTTGTTTTTGTTTGTTTTCGCTTGTCCGTCGGCTGCGCTGGTCGCTCCAGGCTCGCCCGCGGCTTTTCGGTCGCTCGGCCCCTCGGCTGGCTCATTTCCGTGGTGTTGTTTGTTTTGGTTTGTTTTCGTTTGTCCGTCGGTTGTACTTGTGGCCCCAGGCTCGCCCGCCGCGTTTCGGTCGCTCTGCCCCTCGGCTGGCCGAATTCAATTGTTTTCTTTGTTTTGTTTGTTTTCGCTTGTCCGTCGGCTGCACTGGTCGCCCCAGCCTCTCCCGCCGCTTTCCGGTCGCTCGGCCCCTCGGATCGCCAAATTCATTGGGTTTGTTTGTTTTTGTTTGTTTTCGCTTGTCCGTCGGCTGCACTGGTCGCCCCAGGCTCGCCCGCCGCCTTTCGGTCGCCCGGCCCCTCGGCTGGCCCCATTCCCTGGCTTTCTTTGTTTCTGTTTGTTTCGCTTGTAGGGAATGGGGCCAGCCGAGGGCTCCGAGCGACCGAAAGGCGGCGGGCGTGCGCAGGGCGACCAGTGCAGCCGACGGACAAGCGAAAACAAACAAAAACAAACAAAACCGATGCATTTGGCCAGCCGAGGGGCCGAGCGACCGAACGGCGGCGGGCGGGCCTGGGGCGACCAGTGCAGCCGACGGACAAGCGAAAACAAACAAAAACAAACAAAACCAATGAATTGGGCCAGCCGAGGGGCCGAGCGACCGAACGGCGGCGGGCGGGCCCGGGGCGACCAGTGCAGCCGATGGACAACCGAAAACAAACAAAAACAAACAAAACCAATGCATTTGGCCAGCCGAGGGGCCGAGCGACCGAAAGGCGGCGGGCGAGCCTGAGGCGACCAGTGCAGCCGACGGACAAGCGAAAACAAACAGAAACAAAGAAAGCCAGGGAATGGGGCCAGCCGTGGGGCCGAGCGATCGAAAGGCGGCGGGTGTGCGCAGGGCGACCAGTGCAGCCGACGGACAAGAAAAACAAACAAAACCAGTGAATTTGGCCAGCCGAGGGGCCGAGCGACCGAACGGCGGCGGGCGGGCCTGGAGCGACCAGCGCAGCCGACGGGCAAGCGAAAACAAACAAAAACAAACAAAACCGATGAATTGGGCCAGCCGAGGGGCCGAGCGACCGCGGGGCGGCGGGCGAGCCTGAGGCGACCAGTGCAGCCGACGGACAAGCGAAAACAAACAGAAACAAAGAAAGCCAGGGAATGGGGCCAGCCGGGGGGCCGAGCGACCGAAAGGCGGCGGGCGTGCGCAGGGCGACCAGCGCAGCCGACGGACAAGCGAAAACAAACAAAACACACACAAAACCAGTGAATTCAACCAGCCGAGGGGCCAAGCGACCGAAAGGCGGCGGGCGGACCTGGGGCGACCAGTGCAGCCAACGGACAAGCGAAAACAAACAAAAACAAACAAAACCAGTGCAGTTGGCCAGCCGGGGGGCCGAGCGACCGCGGGGCGGCGGGCGAGCTTGGGGCGACCAGTGCAGCCGACGGACAAGCGAAAACACACAGAAACAGAGAAAGCCAGGGAATGGGGCCAGCCGAGGGGCAGAGCGACCGAAATGCGGCGGGCGCGCGCAGGGCGACCAGTGCAGCCGACGGACAAGCGAAAACAAACAAAAGCAAACAAAACCAATGCATTGGGCCAGCCGGGGGGCCGAGCGACCGAACGGCGGCGGGCGGGCCTGAGGCGACCAGTGCAGCCGACGGACAAGCGAAAACAAACAAAAACAAACAAAACCAATGCATTTGGCCAGCCGAGGGGCCGAGCGACCGCGGGGCGGCGGGCGAGCTTGAGGTGGCCAGCGCAGCCGACGGACAAGCGCAAACAAACAGAAACAAAGAAAGCCAGGGAATGGGGCCAGCCGAGGGGCCGAGCGACCGAAAGGCGGCGGGCGGGCGCAGGGCGACCAGTGTAGCCGACGGACAAGCGAAAACAAACAAAATCAAACAAAACCAGTGCATTTGGCCAGCCGAGGGGCCGAGCGACCGAACGGCTGCGGGCGGGCCTGGGGCGGCCAGTGCAGCCGACGGACAAGCGAAAACAAACAAAAACAAACAAAACCGATGCATTTGGCCAGCCGAGGGGCCGAGCGACCGCGGAGCGGCGGGCGAGCCTGAGGCGGCCAGTGCAGCCGACGGACAAGCGAAAACAAACAGAAACAAAGAAAGCAAGGGAATGGTGCCAGCCGAGGGGCAGAGCGACCGAAATGCGGCGGGCGTGCGCAGGGCGACCAGTGCTGCCGACGGACAAGCGAAAACAAACAAAAACAAACAAAACCAGTGAGTTGGGCCGGCCGATGGGGCCGAGCGACCGAACGGCGGCGGGCGGGCCCGGGGCGACCAGTGCAGCCGACGGACAAGCGAAAACAAACAAAAACAAACACAACCGATGCTTTTGGCCAGCCGAGGGGCCGAGCGACCGCGGGGCGGCGGGCGAGCCTGAGGCGACCAGTGCAGCCGACGGACAAGCGAAAACAACCAGAAACAAAGAAAACCAGGGAATGGGGCCATCCGAGGGGCCGAGCGACCGAAAGGCGGCGGGCGTGCGCAGGGCGACCGGTGCAGCCGACGGACAGGCGAAAACAAACAAAACAACAACAAAACCAGTGAATTGGGCCAGCCGAGGGGCCGAGCGACCGAACGGCGGCGGGCGGGCCTGAGGCGACCAGACCAGTGCAGCCGACGGACAAGCGAAAACATACCAAAGCAAACAAATCCAATGCATTTGGCCAGCCGAGGGGCCGAGCGACCGCGGGGCGGCGGGCGAGCCTGAGGCGACCAGCGCAGCCGACGGACAAGCGAAAGCAAACAGAAACAAAGAGAGCCAGGGACTGGGGCCAGCCGAGGGGCCGAGCGACCGAAAGGCGGCGGGCGCGCGCAGGGCGACCAGTTCAGCCGACGGACAAGCGAAAACAATCAAAAACAAACAAAACCAGTGAATTGGGCCAGCCGAGCGACCGAGCGGCGGCGGGCGGGCCTGGGGCGACCGGCGCAGCCGACGGACAAGCGAAAACATACAAAAAACAAGCAAAACCGGGGCCGAGCGACCGCGGGGCGGCGGGCGAGCCTGAGGCGACCAGTGCAGCCGACGGACAAGCGAAAACAAACAGGAACAAAGAAAGCCAGGGAATGGGGCCAGCCGAGGGGCCGAGCGACCGAAAGGCGGCGGGCGCGCGCAGGGCGACCAGTGCAGCCGACGGACAAGCGAAAAACAAACAAACACAAACGAAACCAGTGAATTGGGCCGGCCGAGGGGCCGAGCGACCGAGCGGCGGCGGGCGGGCTCGGGGCGGCCAGCGCAGCCGACGGACAAGCGAAAACAAACAAAAACAAACAAAACCAATGCATTTGGCCAGCCGAGGGGCCGAGCGACCGCGGGGCTGCGGGCGAGCCTAAGGCGACCAGCGCAGCCGACGGACAACCGAAAACAAAGAGAAACAAAGAAAGCCAGGGAATGGTGCCGGCCGAGGGGCCGAGCGACCGAAAGGCGGCGGGCGCGCGCAGGGCGGCCAGCGCAGCCGACGGACAAGCGAAAACAAACAAAAACAAACAAAACCAGTGAATTGGGCCAGCCGAGGGGCCGAGCGACCGAACGGCGGCGGGCGGGCCTGGGCGACCAGTGCAGCCGACGGACAAGCGAAAACAAACAAAAGCAAACAAAACCAGTGCATTTGGCCAGCCGAGGGGCCGAGCGACCGCGGTGCGGCGGGCGAGCCTGAGGCGACCAGTGCAGCCGACGGACAAGCGAAAACAAACAGATACAAATCATGCCAGGGGTGGGCCAGCCGAGGGGCCGAGCGACCGAACGGCGGCGGGCGGGCCTGGGCGACCAGTGCAGCCGACGGACAAGCGAAAACAAACAAAAACAAGAAAGCCAGGGAATGGGGCCAGCCGAGGGGCCGAGCGACCGCGGGGCGGCGGGCGAGCCCGAGGCGACCAGTGCAGCCGACGGACAAGCGAAAACAAACAGAAACAAAGAAAGCCAGGGAATGGGGCCAGCCGAAGGGCCGAGCGACCGAAAGGCGGCGGGCGCGCGCAGGGCGACCAGTGCAGCCGACAGACAAGCGAAAACAAACAAAGCACAAACAAAACCAGTGAATTGGGCCAGCCGAGGGGCCGAGCGACCGAACGGCGGCGGGCGGGCTCGGGGCGACCAGTGCAGCCGACGGACAAGCGAAAACAAACAAAAACAAACACAACCAATGCATTTGGCCAGCCGAGGGGCCGAGCGACCGCGGGGCGGCGGGCGAGCCTGGGGCGACCAGCGCAGCCGACGGACAAGCGAAAACAAACAGAAACGAAGAAAGCCAAGGAAAGGGGCCAGCCGAGGGGCCGAGCGACCGAAAGGCGGCGGGCGCGCGCAGGGCGACCAGCGCAGCCGACGGACAAGCGAAAACAAACAAACAACAACAAACAAAACCAGTGAATTGGGCCAGCCGAGGGGCCGAGCGACCGAGCGGCGGCGGGCGGGTCTGGGGCGACCAGTGCAGCCGACGGACAAGCGAAAACAAACAAAAAAACAAACAAACCCCATGCATTTGGCCAGCCGAGGGGGCGAGCGACCGCGGGGCGGCGGGCGAGCTTGAGGCGACCAGTGCAGCCGACGGACAAGCGAACACAAACAAAAACAAACAAAGCCAGTGAATTGGGCCAGCCGAGGGGCCGAGCGACCGAACGGCGGCGGGCGCGCGCAGGGCGACCAGCGCAGCCGACAGACAAGCGAACACAACAAAAACAAACAAAGCCAGTGAATTGGGCCAGCCGAGGGGCCGAGCGACCGAACGGCGGCGGGCGGGCCTGGGGCGACCAGTGCAGCCGACGGACAAGCGAAAACAAGCAACAACCAACAAAACCAATGCATTTGGCCGGCCGAGGGGTCGAGCGACCGCGGGGCGGCGGGCGAGCTTGAGGCGACCGCTGCAGCCGACGGACAAGCGCAAACAAACAGAAACAAAGAAAGCCAGGGAATGGGGCCAGCCGAGGGGCCGAGCGACCGAAAGGCGGCGGGCGTGCGCAGGGCGACCAGTGCAGCCGACGGACAAGCGAAATCAAACAAAAACAAGCAAAACCAGTGAATTGGGCCAGCCGAGGGGCCGAGCGACCGCGGGGCGGCGGGCGAGCCTGGGGCGACCAGCGCAGCCGACGGACAAGCAAAAACAAACAAAAATAAACAAAACCATGGATGGGGCCCGCCGAAGGGCCGAGCTGCCGCGGGGCGGCGGGCGAGCCTGGGGCGACCAGTGCAGCCGACGGATAAGCGAAAACGAACAGAAACAAAGAAAGCCAGGGAGTGGGGCCAGCCGAGGGGCCGAGCGACCGAAAGGCAGCGGGCGCGCGCAGGGCGACCAGTGCAGCCGACGGACAGGCGGAATCAAACAAAAACAAACGAAACCAATGAATTGGGCCAGCCGAGGGGCCGAGCGACCGAACGGCGGCGGGCGGGCCCGGGGCGACCAGGGCAGCCGACGGACAAGCGAAAACAAACAAAAACAAACAAAACCAATGCATTTGGCCAGCCGAGGGGCCGAGCGACCGCGGGGCGGCGGGCGGGCCCGAGGCGACCAGTGCAGCCGACGGACAAGCGAAAAACAAACAGAAACAAAGAAAGCCAAGGAATGGGGCCAGCCGAGGGGCCGAGCGACCGAAAGGCGGCGGGCGTGCGCAGGTCGACCAGTGCAGCCGACAGACAAGCGAAAACAAACAAAATACAAACAAAACCAGTGAATTGGGCCAGCCGAGGGGCCGAGCGACCGAACGGCGGCGGGCGGGCCTGGGGCGACCAGCGCAGCCGACGGACAAGCGAAAACAAGCAACAACAAACAAAACCAATGCATTTGGCCAGCCGAGGGGCCGAGCGACCGCGGGGCGGCGGGCGAGCCTGGGGCGACCAGTGCAGCCGATGGACAAGCGAAAACAAACAAAAACAAACAAAACCAATGCATTTGGCCAGCCGAGGGGGCGAGCGACCGCGGGGCGGCGGGCGAGCTTGAGGCGACCAGTGCAGCCGACGGACAAGCGAAAACAAACAGAAACAAAGAAAGCCAGGGAATGGGGCCAGCCGGGGGGCCGAGCGCCCGAAAGGCGGCGGGTGTGCGCAGGGCGACCAGTGCAGCCGACGGACAAGCGAAATCAAACAAAAACAAACAAAACCAGTGAATTGGGCCAGCCGAGGGGCCGAGCGACCGAACGGCGGCGGTCGGGCCTGGGGCGACCAGCGCAGCCGACGGACAAGCGAAAACAAACAACAGCAAACGCAACCAATGCATTTGGCCGGCCGAGGGGCCGAGCGACCGCGGGGCGGCGGGCGAGTTTGAGGCGACCACTGCAGCCGACGGACAAGCGAAAACAAATAGAAACAAAGAAAGCCAGGGAATGGGGCCAGCCGAGGGGCCGAGCGACCGAAAGGCGGCGGGCGTGCGCAGGTCGACCAGTGCAGCCGACGGACGAGCGAAATCAAACAAAAACAAACAAAACCAGTGAATTGGGCCAGCCGAGGGGCCGAGCGACCGAACGGCGGCGGGCGGGCCTGGGGCGACCAGCGCAGCCGACGGACAAGCGAAAACAAGCCGAAACAAACAAGACCAATGAATGGGGCCAGCCGAGGGGCCGAGCGACCGCGGGGCGGCGGGCGGGCCTGGGGCGACCAGTGCAGCCGACGGACAAGCGAAAACAAACAAAAAACAAACAAAACCAATGAATTGGGCCAGCCGATGGGCCGAGCGCCCGCGGGGCGGCGGACGAACCTGGGGCGACCAGTGCAGCCGACGGACAAGCGAAAACAAGCAGAAACAAACAAAACCAGTGAATTTGGCCAGCCGAGGGGCCGAGCGCCCGCGGGGCGGCGGGCGAGCCTGGGGCGACCAGCGCAGCCGACGGACAAGCGAAAACAAACAAAAACAAACGAAACAGTGGAAAGGGGCCAGCCGAGGGGCCGAGCGACCGCGGGGTGGCGGGCGAGGCTGGGGCGACCAACGCAGCTGACGGACAAGCGAACACGAACAACAACAAACAACATCAGGGAATTGGGCCAGCCGAGGGGCCGAGCGAGAGAACAGCGGCGGGCGAGCCTGGGGCGACCAGTGCAGCCGACGGACAAGCGAAAACAAACAAAAACAAGCAAAACCAATGTATTTGGCCAGCCGAGGGGCCGAGCGACCGCGGAGCGGCGGGCGAGCCTGAGGCGACCGGTGCAGCCGACGGACAAGCGAAAACAAACAGAAACAAAGAAAGCCAGGGAGTGGGGCCAGCCGAGGGGCCGAGTGACCGAAAGGCGGCGGGCGAGCCTGGGGCGTCCAGTGCAGCCGACGGACAAGCGAAAACAAACAAAAACAAACAACATCAGGGAATTGGGCCAGCTGAGGGGCCGAGCGACCGAACGGCGGCGGGCGGGCCTGAGACGACCAGTGCAGCCGACGGACAAGCGAAAACAAACAGGAACAAAGAACGCCAAGGAATGGGGCCAGCCGAGGGGCCGAGCGACCGCGGGGCGGCGGGCGGGCCTGGGGCGACCAGTGCAGCCGACGGACAAGCGAACACAAACAAAAACAAACAAAACCAAGGAATGGGGCCAGCCGAGGGGCCGAGCGACCGCGGGGCGGCGGGCGTGCGCAGGGCGACCAGTGCAGCCGACGGACAAGCGAAAACAAACAGAATCAAACAAAACCAGTGAATTCGGCCAGCCGAGGGGCCGAGCGACCGAACGGCTGCGGGCGGGCCTGGGGCGGCCAGTGCAGCCGACGGACAAGCGAAAACAAACAAAAACAAACAAAACCAATGCATTTGGCCAGCCGAGGGGCCGAGCGACCGAAAGGCCGCGGGCGGGCCTGGGGCGACCAGTGCAGCCGACGGACAAGCGAAAACAAACAGAAACAAACAAAACCAACGCATTTGGCCAGCCGAAGGGCCGAGCGACCGAAAGGCTGCCACTGCGATCGACGGACAAACGAAAACAAGCCAGAACAACCGAAACCAGCCAAGGAATGGGGCCATCCGAGGAGCCAAGCGACCTAGCGCTACTGCGCGCCGCTGAGACAGGGCCCGGAAATTTGCAATCTACTTCTTGTAATTGCTGTTGCTGTTGTTTTTTTGGGCGGCCCCGAATGCAATCTACTTCTTCCGCCTTCCTACTTCATGTTTCTACCTACTTCTTCCGACCGGTGGGTAGGGTAATTTAGTTCTGGTGGCCAGAATTATATTGTCGCAATCGATCCTGATTCATCGTGCGGTCACGCAGTGGAGATAGTTTGTGAAAGCAAGCAGGATAACTTCGAGTGTCAAGCCAGGTCGGGGGCCAGGTTGCGGGCTGGACAATCTCCAGGCCACAACTGCCCTTGGACATGTCCCTTCGAAGCTGCAAGTGGAATACCACAGTTGCACCCGTGCGGTTAGCCTCTCTCGACTCTTTCTTCCCTCACTTGGTCTAGTGGCATCTGGGCCATCCCGCCACTGCCTTTGTGGCCTCTGGGATGTCTCTGGGGAGCCTCTTGGGCCTTGGGGTGTCTCGGCCTCAGCCCCCCCTCCCACGCCACAACAAACACACGTGGATAGCTGTTCTGCACGGCTAGGGCCTTGGGAGGCCCATCGGTCACACTTCGGAAAGGGCACGGGAGCGCCCAACCATCCGCCGTAGCGATAGTTTGTATCGAACGGCCTCCGACCCCTCCGCCACCGTGCCTGGGTTGTGGGCCAGGGTTCTCCGGGATGCTTCTTGGGGTCTCCTCGAAGCGCACTTGGTGGCCCCTTGGCGGCAGCTTAGGGGCCTTTTGTCAGAGCGTGAGTTACCTACCCCGCTTTCGCTTCCAGGCAAAACCAAGTCATACCACGCGCCTCCTCGTCCAGCGGCCTGGCCAGTGCAGGCCGTAGTAAGGCATCGCTTGGTATCTTTTGGAAGCGAGGGTGGTCAAAAGCGAGGTAGGTTCGTTTTCCCCCTTATTTTGGGAGCCTCTCGGGGGCCTCTTTGGGGACTCTTGGGGGCCTTGGGGGCCGCTTGGGGGCCTCTTGGGGCCTCCTGGGTGCCCTCTGGGCCGAGGGCTCGAAATGTGCGCTCGGGTCCCCCAGCTGGGCTCCCTTTTTGGAGCCGTCTTTCGGGCCTCTTGGGCGCCTCTTGGGCGCCTCTTGGGCAGTCTCGGGGCCCCTCTTAGGCCGTTTTGCTCGGGGGTGGACAGAACCCCCAACAGTGACACGTCGATTAGTGAATTGTCCGTTTTCGGTTCTCGAGAGGGCGCCGTGGCCGTTATTTTCCAGGCTTGCGCCCGCCAGGTTTGGGCCTCAGGCCGTTTCCACTAAACCACGTTTTACTAAAGGGGGGTCTGTCCATCTCCGATTTGGGGCCCTCTTGGAGGTCTCTGGGGCCGTCTTGGGGCGATCTTGGGGGCTTCTAGGGCCGTCCAGGTCCAGGCCTTGGCAAAGACCCTTGCTTACTCTTCGCAGATGCGTGTGCTCTGGGACACTCCACCGTGAGCTCGCCTTCTTCCCCTTTCCCATTTTTTGGGGCGGGTCCAACAAGAAAGCACCGCGTAAACTGAAACTTTCGGAGCTCAGCGCGGATTTCTTGGATCTGCATTGGGCCCCCCTGGCGGCGCCTCCTGCGCTGCCCCTGGCGCGTTCCGCGCGCCAGGGAGGGAGGTCCAGCGCAGATCCAAGAATCCGCGCGGAGCTCCGAAAGTATGAGTCTACGTGTTTTGTTTTGTTCTGTTCGTCCCATGCTTGGAAGGAAGGAGCGCAGCGGAGCGGAGCGGAGCGGCCAATAATCCGTCCGGCGGGACGGCTCCGTAGTGCGCTTCGCGCACGGAAAGGCCGTACATGTGCGCGGTGCTGTGGGACCGTGAAACATTGAAACGTCAGACGCTGGAGGACACACGCACGAAGGCAGAGAGGGACGCACGACAATCGAGGATGGGAGGCGGAGGCAAAGGAGAGGGAGGGACGAACAACGTGAAGGACGACGGAGGGCACGCCAACGAGAAGGCGTGCAAAGCCCCAAACAAAAAGAATGAAGGACAGCCGATGGATGGAGTAAGAGACCTACCTAGGAGGAGGGAGGAGGAGGAGGAGGAGGAGGAGGAGGAGGACCAGGCAAATCCGCTCAGGTTGGAGGCCGCGCCGCATACTGGAGCAAGCGTGCCGCGAGGTCTATCAAGGAGCTGCCGGTGTTTGCGATCACGGCGGCCTTCTCTATTTTCGCATATGTCTGGCTGGTATTTATTCTTATCGTCGTGCCGTCGGCCTAGCTGCTCAGTTCCCGATACTCGAGGAAGACAAATGCATAAACATGTTTTGGTTATTCGACAGCCCGCGCTGACTTTATTGAGTCTTCACTGGAGCCTGGCGGCGCATCCGACGCCGCCCCTGGCGCGCTTCGCGCGCCAGGGAGGGGGGTCGGTCCAGCGCAGGTCCAAGACACCTGCGCGGACCGTCGCACAATTATGTCTAGGCTTGTCTTCCTATGGGCATAGGGGGAGTGGCAATAGGTGCTTGCACCTTTCGCGGTGGAGTGGCCACTTCTGCCCAGCAGGTTCGGTAATGTGCTGAGTTTTGCTGCACGGCATAATTAGTTTGGATACTGAGCGCATCGAAGTTTCGACCAATCTTGGCCATGCGCGAATTGTTCAGATCGTATGATCCACATGTGCTGACGCACTGTACATGGTGTCATGTGCGCATTCCTGAGACAGTGGGGAGATGATCGATGCCGCTTACACCCATCGAGAATATACGACTGCGCAATTCAGATGTATTTCCCATGCGTTGCGCTTCCTTCGTGGTGCCTGTGATCTAGTTGTTCGTTCCAGTGGGGGTGGGCTTCGTTTGTGTGATGTGTCCAGTGAGGTCAGAACTCTTTTGTCGTAGTTGTTGCCTCACCTCTTCACTGCGACCCTATAATATTACGCTTGTTCTTGCTATCGATGTGTCATTGTGCTTGCGCAGCTAAGGTCACCACACGTGGTGGAATGGTGGGAGGGTCTGTTGACGTTTCTGTTTTTTCCGGTATTGGTTATTCTCGCGTATGCAGCAGACAAGGGCTGGCTCAACAAATGTTTGGGTCGCACTGTCGGGACAGCCCCCCGGCCATCCTCGTGCTGATTGTTCACCTATCATGCGTATCGTGTCGTTTCTGTTCTTTCTCACTCTCTCTCACTCTGTCCCTTTTTCGCTTTCTTTTCGTTCTCTCCGTCTGTCTGCCTCGTGCGCGGTATCACACGACTCGCGTCTTGCTTCCCAGGTCACAAGTTATTGCACGAGCTCGTTTTGCGTCAGGGATGTTCGTGTAGCAGTTTTGGATTTACTTTTCATTCTTACGTTGTGGTGCCCATCGCATTAAGGGGAGATATTGTGCAATCGTGGCATCAGCCCCTCTGGCATGGTGCAGAAACACAATTCCCATGGATTGCGGGATCGTCGCTCCAGTACTCTGAGCGGTTCGTCAGTTCTTGACGGTTCGTTTTTCCCCGCCAGCCCATCCAGAACCGATGCCTAGACGAGTTGTCGTGCGAGCCTCGAAGAATCACTATGGAACCATCTTGGGTGGACGGGGAAGGGGAGGAGGAGCAGGAGAACGAGAAGGAAGGGACAAGGGGTGACGCCTTCGCGGATTTCCTGGTCTTGGATCGTTTTACAGCAATCTTGCGACATGGAGGCATTGTGCCCACCTCTTGGTGCCTTGAGGGGTCTGTGAGGAGGTCTTGTGGCCCTGTTGGGGCGATCTAGGCGCCATGTGTTTGAAAAGGGCTGGGCCCTTACTTAATTAGTCCTCCCTCCCTCCCTCCCTTGGAGGCCGACAAATTGTATCGAAGAGTGCTCTTAGGCAGTCTTGGGGCACCTCTGGGCTCTTCTTGGGGCGCTCTTTGGCAATCTTGGGGCCATCCTGATGCCCCCAAGGCCCATCCGAAGCGAATAGACGAGACGAGCCCATCCGAAACCTGCTTATGACTTCATGTTATTCTTGCCTCTCGAGGGGATCCTCGCGGAGCTCCAGGCGATCTTGGAGCCGTCTTGGGGCAATTTCGGAGGTATGTTCGGGGCTACCTGGACCCATCGTCAGCTAAATTGGGCCATCCTGGAGACCCTCTTGAAAGAGGAGGAGGAGGAGGGAGGAAAATAATCGGGGTAAACCCCTCATTAAATAGGGGAAACATTGGGATTGAAACAAGGACGACACATTCCGTTATACGGTCGAACCGAGGTATAAGATCGAGGTCGGTTCAGGGAGGGTACCCTAGTGTTTTTCGTGCTCGTTGGATGTTACTGTACATCCTGGGGGAGGGTGATTTCGAATGCTCTTAACTCGCAGAACGTCTCATGGTATTGAAGATAAGTTTCTGTCCCAGGTCCGACCGTAGGGGAAACATTTGGATTGGAAGACGGAAGATGCACTCCTTTATACCACTTGTGGCAGGCAGGAGTCTGAGCTCCTTCCATCTGTGCACGCGCGCACGAGCAAGTGCATGTTGTTAACTTGAACTCCCCCAGGGGAGGCGGACACCGCCGCCCCAGTGCTCGTTGGAACGCGGCCGCTTTGGTGCGGATGTGGGAGGCCGTGAACCCCGAGACCAGACTCGGCGAGGCGCGCCACGAGCAGCCTCGGGGGCACGGCGAGAGCTCCAGAGACGAGCCTGCCCCCGGAAGCCGCGCGGGGGCTCTCCTGGAGCCGCCAGGGCCGCCGCCGAGAGGCCCGAGAAGCCCCCCCGGCCGCCGGCGGGCTCGGCCCGGGAAGGGCGCCGGGGGCGCCCAAGGAGGGGCAGCACAGTGGACCAGGATGGGGCCTCCTCCTCCTCCTCCTCCTCCACCTCCTCCTCCTCCTCCTCCTCCTCCTCCTCCTCCTCCTCCTCCTCCTCGTGGGCCGAGTGCGCCCCGATTGGGCCGAGTGCGGCTCGGGCCGGACGGAAGGGGGGGATTGGGAAAAGGGGGGGGTACGAAATTTGCTGCATGCTGCTGGTTTCGGCGCCCCGCCGAGGGGTCCACTCCTCGATGCTTGGCCGCCTCCCGGCGCCGGGAGGCGCCGGGGAAATCAGCTACGCGAGCTGATTCTCAAACCCCTCCTTTGCTATCCCCCCCTTTTGCCCGACCCGAGCGGCGGAGGGGGGTGAAGGAGGGGGGCGGGAGGAGTGCATGTACCCGAGACGTGCCCAACCTCTTCTCCACGGGAGGCGAACATTGGTGTCCACGTTCCGTACACGAGGTCGCATCGCCGGACGTGCGCGATCTGCGGTTGCGAGAGCCATGGCTGCTGCGGCGATCGGTGTTTGTTCTTTGGGGCAATTACCCGCGCTGGCGTTATGATGTTCCGACCTTCTTTAGCCTCGGTCACTCGAATTTCGAGCACCAGGGAACTGGAGGGTTTTCACGTGTCGGGCCCTGGGAGGCGATACTCGTTCGACACCGTTTCGATACTCTTCTGGGTGCTCGGAATTATTTCTGGGATGTAGTCCTTAAGTGCGATGGGAACCACAGGGCTGGACCTAAACGTTGTGTTGCTGGACTTCGGCTGTGTGTTGTTTCTCGTTTTGGCAGGGAGTTACAGGAAAACGGGTAGAGCAACACGAAACACATAACGAAACCACAACAAACAACAGTCCAGGCCTGGGGAACCACATAGCGCTGGCGCTCAGAGTTGAACTGGAAGCCGTTCGATAATGTCTTGTTCGGTCGCAAAAGCCCAGGCTCAGCAGGCGCGGCAAGAAATCATGCCCGGAGCCAGGTAGCGGGCACCCGCTGGCCTTTGCATTAAGTCGGACACGTCCCTCCGGAGGAGAAATATTCCAAGATCGTCGAAAAATAGTACGGGGACGATTTTTTGAGTACTTCGGTATATTTGTTGTTTATTCTTTCCCGCCCAAAATCCCCGCCTGTAGGAGGACACGCCCGACCTAACCTCAGCAGCGTTCTTTTTCCTCCGCGTCTGGTCTGCGTCAGGGGATTTTTTGAGATGTACGGCTGTCCTTCAGCGCCCACCAAACCACGCCAACCCGACCCGAAGGCCCCTATTTGCCCTCCATTTCCAGTGGGGGGGGTCGCGGAACATTGACAAAACGCATATGGAGCCCGTACCCCCCCAACCCGAGATTCGGGTCTTCGGTTTGGGTTGGGGTGGTCTGGTAGGGAGTTAGTCCTGGGACGCTGTTCCGTCAAGGTTTTCCTCGCGGGTGCTCCTCCGAGACAGCTCCAGGGGCGCCGGAAAATATGGGAAAATTTGGGAAGTGGGGGGGAAGACGAACATCCAAAAAATATAGAGACAAATTTGGGAATCCTGGGATTTGTGTGCATTCATTTGTGTGTCCCTGGGCCCCTTCACCACACTTGGTCACTTGTGGAGACTCTGGCGGGGCCGCGGTGGGGCCTCCCCGCCTGCGCGCAAAAAGTCGGAGCCCACCGGGGCGCCCCCGAGGCCACGCCCGTTGAGAGCCTCTGGGCGCTCGGGGGAAGCAGCTGGCCAGCCGGTGGGCCAAAGCGGGGGCCCGTCTGGGGGGTTTCTCCGAAGGGCTCAGGCGTCCCGTCCTCCGCCTCCTCGTCCTCGTCCTCCATCTCCTCCTCCTCCTCCTCCTCCTCCTCCTCCTCCTCCTCCTCCATCTCCTCCTCCTCCATCTCCTCCTCGCCCTCCCCCTCCTCCATCTCCTCCTCTCCTCCTCCTCCTCCTCCTCCTCCTCCTCCTCCTCCTCCTCCTCCTCCTCCTCCTCCTCCTCCTCGGGTCGCCTACGGCCCCGGGGGAAACCGTGCAAGCGAGCGGAGCCACCTGGTCACTTGTGGAGGCTCTGGTGGGGCCGCGGTGGGACCTCCTCGCCTGCGCACAGAGTCAGAGCCCACCGGGGCGCCCCCGAGGCCTCGTCCGTTGAGGACCTCTGGGCGCTCGGGGGAGGCAGTTGGCCAGCAGGTGGGCCAAAGCTGGGGCCCGTCCTTCGAACAACCAGTACAGAAACATAGATTTGTGGCGCTCCGCGCGGATTTCTTGGATCCGCGCTGGGGCACCCACTGGCGGCGCCTCTGGCGCGCCCCTGGCGCGCTCCGTCCGCCAGGGAGGGGGGTCGGGTGCGGATCCAAGAAATCAAGAAATCCGCGCGGAGCGCCAACAGTTTATGTCTATGTGTTTTTGTTCCTCTTCTTCTGGACAGGTGGGCCAACGCTGGGGCCCGTCTCCTGGCGCTCCCAGGGGAATTGAGGCATTGGTTCTGAGGCCCGCGAGGCGCAGGGCAGAGGGCGTGGCGCTGCGGCTCGGCGGGCCGCACGAGGGGCTGCGCCGGGCAGGCCTCCGGGCGTCCAGGCGGAGTTGGAGGCGCGGTCGATGCCGGGGCCGTGTCTGACTTGGAAGGAGGCGCCTCTCAGCTGGAGCCCGAGGATCGGGGCACGAACAATGCCATAAACATAGTAACTCGGAGGTCCGCGCGGATTTCTCGGATCCGGAGGTGGATAGACCTCCTACCCTGACACGTCGATTAAGGAATTGGCCGTTTTCGGTTCGCGAGATGGCGTCGCGGCCGTCATTTTTTCGGGTCCAGGTCCGTCGGATTCGGTCCAAGGCCGTTTTCACTAAGGGGAGGTCTACTAAAGGGAGGTTTGTCCACCGCCGACGGATCGGCGCTGGGGCCCCCTGGCGGCGCCTCCGGCGCCGCTCCCGGCGCGCTCCGCGCGCCAGGGAGGGAGTCCAGCGCGAGTCCAAAAGATCCGCGCGGATCGTTGAGTTCTTATGTTTATGCCATTCTTCGCTCCCTTAAAGAAGGCACAGGCCTTGGAGAAGCACTGCGAACGCAGAGCTGCCCTCTTGTCTCGCACCGCCCTCCCGCCATAGCTGCACCCCGAGGCTGAGGAGGCCCCGGCTTCCGTGGCGGAGCTTACCGCTGCTGGGAGCGCTGGCCGCCATGAGCCTTGGCTATTTTTCCAGGTGCATGAGATCGTGAAGGCGTCTGCGCATGGGCTCGAACAAGAACCGCCGGTTTGGTTTTGCAATGTTTGTGGCGCCAGCGTGCACAATTGCTGAAGGTCTGGTTCAGGCCTGGCAGCGTCTTGTGAAGAGAATGCCCATCTTGGGTTAGCAACTACTCAAAGGAGCAGGCTTCGGCGAGGTCTACATCCTAATTCGACGCAGTCCCCACCCCTCAAGCTCGAGTCAGTCGTTATTCCTTCGTTGGACTGTCTGGCCGTGTGGCCGTGTGGGTAGGGAAGTTGCGCGTGTCTTCTGTTTTGGGTCTAGAGGCTGAGGGATGTTCTTACGGGCTCGACGTTCTCGAACCCATGAATATATGTATAGGGTGTCTACGTTGCGTGGTTTCCAGGATACGAGGGATGTGGTGCTATGGTCACCCTTGGAGCGAAGCAAGAAGGCCATTCTGGAACAGGTCCATGGCTGACTCGGGCTCCCCCTCACCCTAACTTCAATGATTCGGTCCCGGAGGATGCGAGGGAGCATTGTTCCATTGTCTGATACACCCAGATTCACCCTGTTTTTGTTCTCTCTCTCTCTCTCTATATATGTATATGTCTCTCTCCCTCTATCTCTCATTCTCTCTCGTTCCCTCTTTCTTTCCCTCTCTCACTCTCTCGCTTTCCATGTCCTCCCTTTCTCCCACCCCTTCCCTTTCTCTCTCACGCATGTCCTTTCCCTCTCGCCCTCACTCTGTCCATCGGTTCTCCATCTCCTCATTTACAGGAGTACTGATTCACAGACCAAGCTGGTCCTCACCCCGGACACGACCCAGCAGGAGAAGGCAGAGATGGTGGCGTTCATACGGGCGAAGTATGGTAAAGGCGCGGGGCAGAGGAGGATGCATGGAAAGACGAGCGGGATGAGACGGAGGAGTAGAAGGACCAACCTGAGGATGATGCGGGACAAAGGGGGGACAAAACAGCGGGAGGAGACGGAAGAGGAGAAGGAGTAACACAAAGAGGAGGAGCAGGAAGAGGAGGAGGAGGAGGATGAGAGGAAGAGGAGGAGGAGGAGAAGGGAGGATGCGGCGTGAGAGATAGTAGGAACAACATAATACTAATGAGAAGGACAACGAGGAGGATGACACAGAGGATAATGGTGATGCTGATGATGATAATGATGATGATGATGATGATGATGCTGATGATCATGATGATCATGATGATCATGATGATCATGATGATCATGCTGATCATGCTGATGATCATGATCATGATCATGATGATGATGATGATGATGATGATGATGATGATGATGGTGATGGTGATGATGATGATGATGATGATGAGGATGCTGATGAGGATGAGGATGAGGATGAGGATGAGGATGAGGATGTTGATGAGGATGAGGATGAGGATGAGGATGAGGATGAGGATGAGGATGAGGATGAGGATGAGGATGATGATGAGGAGGAGGAGGAGGAGGAGGAGGAGGAGGAGGAGAGGATAGGACACGGAGGAAGATAAGGGATAATTCGGATGGAGAGATAGTAGGATGATAAGAAGGAGGAAACAGAGGAGGAGGAGGAGGAGTTGGAGGAGGAGAAGGAGGAGGACGAGGACGAGGACGAGGAGAAGGGGAGAAGGAGGAGAAGGGAAGAGGAGGAGGAGGAGGAACTAGGTGGAAAGAGGAGGAGCGAGGAAGAGGAGGAGGGGAGGAGGAGGAGAAGGAGGAGCAGCAGCAGCAGCGGCAGCAGGAGGAGGACGAGGAGGAGGAGGAGGAGGAGGAGGAGGAAAAAGAGGAGCAGGAGGAGCAGGATGTTGGGGCATCCTCGCGTGCCCGCGGGTGCATCGCTGCTGTTGCCTAATCTCCACCTCCTCTGCTGTCATGGACCCCGCGCTCTGCTGTGCCGCCTCTGCCCGTTCAGGGAAGGAAGAGGAGCAGGAGGATCGGAAGCCGGGCAAGGGCTGCTATATCCGTGGCTGCTTAAATCGACCTCCCGGAAGTTGTCTTCGCCCTTCCGTGAAGAAGCCCGTTGACTGTTTCGCGTGCCGCGCCTCATTCCGGGAAGTTGTTTTTCCCAACCCTCTTGCGTTGGGTTCTCGTTTTGAATACAGTACTGCTCGCGCGAATCCCGCCCCCCTCTTCCCCCCTGCCTTTTACCTGGCTCGTCGCTGCGTTTCGAGGGCTGCTGGGGGCTGCGATCTGTGAAACTGTCGCCACTTTCGAGGCCTGCTGGGGGGCCCAGCACAGTCTGCACCCGCGGCGGACTCAAATGGGACCTCGCCATCCCTGGGGGGCTGCGATCTGCGAAACTGTTGCCACTTTCGAGGGCTGCTGGGGGGCCCAGCACAGTCTGCACCCGCGGCGGATTCAAGTTAGACCTCGCCATCCCTGGGGGGCTGCGGTCTGCGAAACTGTCGCCACTTTCGAGGCCTGCTGGGGGGCCCACCACAGTCTGCACCCGCGGCGGACTCAAATGGGACCTCGCCATCCCTCGGGGCTGCGGTCTGTGAAACTGTCGCCACTTTCGAGGCCTGCTGGGGGGCCCAGCACAGTCTGCACCCGCGGCGGACTCAAATGGGACCTCGCCATCCCTGGGGGGCTGCGATCTGCGAAACTGTCGCCACTTTCGCGGCCTGCTGGGGGGCCCAGCACAGTGGGTACCCACGGCGGACTCAAATGGGACCTCGCCATCCCAGCACAGTCTGCACCCGCGGCGGACTCAAATGGGATCTCGCCATCCCTGGGGGGCTGCGATCTGTGAAACTGTCGCCACTTTCGAGGCCTGCTGGGGGGTCCAGCACAGTCTGCACCCACGGCGGATTCAAATGGGACCTCGCCAACCCTGGGGGGCTGCGATCTGTGAAACTGTCGCCACTTTCGAGGCCTGCTGGGGGGCCCAGCACAGTGGGTACACACGGCGGATTCAAATTGGACCTCGCCATCCCTGGGGGGCTGCGATCTGTGAAACTGTCGCCACTTTCGAGGCCTGCTGGGGGGCCCAGCACAGTGGGTACCACGGCGGACTCAAATTAGACCTCGCCATCCCTGGGGGGCTGCGATCTGTGAAACTGTCGCCACTTTCGAGGCCTGCTGGGGGGCCCAGCACAGTGGGTATCCACGGCGGATTCAAGTTAGACCTCGCCATCCCTGGGGGGCTGCGATCTGTGAAACTGTCGCCACTTTCGCGGCCTGCTGGGGGGCCCAGCACAGTGACGCCACACGCAGATTCAAATTAGACCTCGCCATCCCTGGGGGGCTGCGATCTGTGAAACTGTCGCCACTTTCGAGGCCTGCTTGCGGGGCCCAGCACAGTGACGCCTCCCAAGTAGCTTACACATCAAGTTGATTGTCCATACAAGTTTCGGCCAACTCATCGTTTCCATTGATACAAATGGGTTGGGTACGTCACAGGGTAATTTCCTTCCGGGAGGGCCGTTCTAGCAGCCACGGTTTTAGCAGCCCTCGCCCAGTTTCCTAGAGGAGGAGGGGGAGGAGGAGAAGAAGGAGGAGGAACAGGAGGAGAAAGAGGAGGTCGAGGAGGAGGAGGAGGAGGAGGAGGGGGGAGGAGCAGGAGGAGAAGGAGGAGGAGGAGGGCGGAGGAGAAGGCAGATGAAGGAGGACGGAGGAGAAGGTTCGAGACAGGAGGGGGAGCATTAAGATAAGGACAAGGAGGATATGGAGATGGAGATGGAGGATGAACGGGGTACTGGGGCCCGAAAGGCCACCTTGGATTCGGGAGGGGCTTCGGTTTGCGGGCCGTTCCTTAGATTTGGTCGGAGGACTTGCTCCTGGCCGAGGCTCGCCGTGGCAAGAACATTCCCTTCGTTCCTCACCTGGCTTGCTCTCTGATTGCACAATGGTTGCAGGCGCCCCGTTCGTCGCATTGCACTGGGCCCGCCCCCTGGTGGGCGTAGGCGCGACGAACCCCGTAGGGAGCAGCACATACGTGTAGCACCCCGCAGTTGCGGATGAGAGTGAGGGGGTGGCGAGGTCGTAGGCAGCGTGCGGGGCTCTGAAGAAGCCCACCGCAGGCCCTGTTCTTTGCCCCAAGCATCCTGTGTTGTTGCATCCTCGTTGTGAAGAGACAGCGCCCCGCGTCTCATTCCTTCCTCCCGCTGCCCCCTCCCTCCTCCCATCCTCCCCCACTTTGGCACACCCCTCGCATGCTTCGTGGTCCCATAGGGCGCCCCACCGAAGGCCCAAATGCCAGCGCTCGCATGCGCCCACCTCGCCCATTTGGGGACACCCCTCACACGCTCCGACGCCCCATAAGGAGCCCCACCGAAGGCCCAGATGCCAGCGCTCGCATGCGCCCACCGCGCCCATTTTGGGACACCTGTCACACGCTCTGTGGCCCCACAGGGAGCTCCACCGAAGGCCGGCACGCCAGCGCTCGCACGAGCCCACCGCGCCAAAGTTGGGGCGCCTCTTAATCGTTTCTTGGCCCCATGGGGAGCCCCGCCGAAGGCCCACATGCCAGCGCTCGCATGCGCCCACCGCACTCATTGTGGCACACCCCTCACACGCTTTGTCGCTCCATGAGGGGACTCCACCGAATGCCCAGATGCCAGCGCTCGCATGCGCCCACCGCAACCATTTTGGCACACCCTTCATATGTTTCGAAGCCAATTTTTGTCAAGCAAACCGTAGTACGAGCCCGCCGCAGGCGCCGAATTTTTCGTCAAAGCAATGGGTGGATCGCGGGTGGGTCGCGGGTGGGTTGCGGGTGAGTCGCTGGTAGGTTGCGGGTTTTGTCGTGGGTGGGTCGCGGGTGGGTCGCGGGCCGGTCGCGGACCGGGTCGCGCGTGGGACGTCGACAAACAGACAACACACAACACACAACAAGTCCCACCACCATCAACAACAACAGCAGCAACACCAGCAACAACAGCACCTTGAATTTCAGATTGTTCGCTCTTATCTGCTCGCGTGGCATTCAACACGTGTGTCCTGGACCCTCGATATCTGGCCTTGTCGTCTGCGACGGTACACCATTATAGGTATATCTTTCTTACCTGCACCGTATATTTCGTGCAGATCCCCCAGGGAGGGGAAGAGAGAACCGACAGGAGGAAGGGACAATGGGAAGGGAGGAGGATGGAACACGAGAGAAGGTAGCAGGAGGGGGCCCAGGAGCAGAAAGCACGTGGCAGAAGCAGACGGGCAGATCGGGCGGGTAGACCCTAACGGGCGGGGCGGGAAGGCGGATCCAGGCGGCCAGGTCGAGCAGGCGGGTTGCTGAAGCGTGCGTCCTGCATGATTCGTGAGGAACTCTCGAGCGACAACGCGATTCCCAAATAAATCATGAGCAATCCAGAACGAGAGCTTGATTCTCGAGTGTCGAGGACTGGCGTCTGCATAAATTGCGGTGAAGTCCCACGCGAAAGCGCCATTCCTGCGTACACTGTAAGGATTTCCCGCGCGAGAGCGCGATTTGGGAATACACTTTGAGGAACTATCAGGCGGGAGCCGCTGGTGTTGTTGTTGTTGTTGTTGTTGTTGTTGTTGTTGTTGGTGTTGGTGTTGTTGCTGTTGCTGTTGCTGTTGCTGTTGCTGTTGCTGTTGCTGTTGTTGTTGTTGTTGGTGGTGGTGGTGGTGGTGGTGGTGGTGTTGATGTTGTTGTTGATGATGTTGTTGTTGTTGTTGAATTCTCATTCTTGAAGAATAATTATTGTTGATCCCACCCCACTGGTGCACATTGATTTTTTTCGATTGAAGTGCCACCCCCGGGGCTCGCACCTTGTTTTTTTCTCAAGGAAAGTCTTCCTGCTCAAACTGTGCCCCTGCCCCCCGGGCTACAACAACAACGGCTCCCGCCTGAGACTTCCTCGATTTTTACTCAGGACCCCCGCTCCCGCCTGAGACTTCCGCGCAATTTACTAAGGAAAGGCGCTCCCGTCTGAGACTTCCTCGCAATGTAATCAAGACCCCCGCTCCCGCCTGAGACTTCCGTGCAATTTACGTGGGAACGGCGCTCCCGCCTGAGACTTCTTCGAATTTTACTCAGGACCCCCGCTCCTGCCTGACATTTCCGCGCAATTGACTCAGGAACGGCGCTCCCGCCTGAGACTTCCTCGCAATTTAGTGAGGACCCCCGCTCCCGCCTGAGACTTCCGTGCAATTTGCTCAGGAACGGCGCTCCCGCTTGAGACGTCCTCGCAACTTACTCAGGGCCCCCGCTTCCGCCCGAGATTTCCTCACAATGTACTCAGGACTGCGCTCTCGCGTGCGACGTCCTCACAAATTATTCTGGAATTGCGTTTCGGCGCTCAGGAACCACGCACGCGCCAAGGACGCCTTCACAACGTGGTATCTTCCCTCTTCCTTCGTCCTTCCCCCTCCCCTTCCTCCCACTCTCCCTCGTTCTTCCCCTCCTCCTCTTGCAGGGCCCGCGCCAATTCCAATGGCGGGCAGAGAGATGTACGCCCCCGAAGGATTGTCCGCCCGTTCCGGTTTGCCCGTACGTCTAAGCCCGCCGGCCCCAGCAAAGAGAAATAATCCCCCCGAAAGGGGTGTGATCGAAGACGAAGAGGGCGGGCATCGAGGGTGTAGGGTATACGTGTTGAATGACTCGCGGGCAAGTAAGAGCGTACAGCCTTAAAATGGTTGTTGCTGTTGTTGTTGTTGTTGTTGTTGTTGTTGTTGTTGGTGTTGGTGTTGTTGTTGTCGTTGTCGTTGTCGTTGTCGTTGTTGTTGTTGTTGTTGTTGTTGTTGTTGTTGTTGTTGTTGTTGTTGCTGTTGTTGTTGTTGTTGTTGGTGTTGGTGTTGGTGATGGTGTTGTTGTTGTCGTTGTGGTTGTTGTTGTTTCTTGTTATTGTCACTGTTGCCGTTATTGTTCTTGTTCTTGCTGAAGAAGAACTCTGAGGACTGAAGACGAGTTACGTTATGTGTGATCCCCCCTCAGGTAACATATGTGTTTGTTCAATTGTTGTACCCCTCTCGGGTTTCGCACCTCGTTTTCTATCAGGGATAATATTATTTGTCAGATTGTGTCCTTGGCCACCGGTTTACGACAAGGGCCGCTCCCGCCTGACGCCGCCTCGCAATGTACTGAGGAATCGCGCTCTCGCTAGGGACCTCCTCGCACTGGCGCCACGACGCCACATCATACACGTGATACAAACATAAAGACACCGCCGCCCAAACAATTCCTGTCTCCCCTGGCGACAACCGACTAGCAAGAGAGGGGAGGAAAAGGACAATCCACATCGAGCTATGCTTCGGCCAACAGCACAGACAGGTAAAGCAATTCAGACGCGCCTCGATCTCAGCATGGCGCTTCGGGATGAAACTCTGGATGCTCGCGCGAAGAAGGGCGAGGCCGAATCGTGCACCCGTGTCAGGAGCCAGATTGGTATGCCGACGAGAGTTATCTGTCCTGCCAGGCAGGCTCAGAGCAGCGCCCGAGACTCTCGTTGCCAAGCTCAGAATCGTTAAACCCTATCTCCCTGGGCCACCGCATGTCGGCCGGCCGCACCAACCCACCCTCCTCGGTGGAGAGAGGCCCCGCGAAACCCCGAGGGGACACGGCGAAACGATACTCGTCAAGGTCTCGCCCGCCGTGGCACCCCGTGCCGACATGGGTTACCGCAGCCTTGGGGAGAACTTGCGGTGGACGCGCGGGGCGCCTGTGAACGAGCGTCGACTTCCAGCTTCCAAGAAGCACGGCCCCCACCCCGGGTCGGCCCGCTCGAGGGCGGCACGGGCACGATGCGGGCTGGAGCCGCCGGCTCCTGCATGCCTGGCGTCGGGCATTCCCGTGTCTGGGGCCCCTCTTCCCCGGGGGCCCCCCCTCCGCCTCCGCGGGGGCCCGCCTCCGCGACCCGCAGGCAACCACCGGAATCAGTGCAGTCGGACCGAGGTATAAGATCGAGGTCTGTTTGGGAAGGGCACCCTACGTAGTGTTACTCGTGTCAGTGGGATGTTCTTGTGCATCCCGGGGAGGGCTCTCGGATAATGTGTGGGTTGTGGCCCGCGGATTGTCTCGTGTTCGAAGGGTGCTCTTCTGGCCCAGGTCCGATCTGTAGCTCACGCACCCGCTCGCTGGCGTCCCTGCCGCGGGACCCCCCCCCCGCGCAAGACCAGAACGTGAGGGACTACATGCAGGAGCTGATGCACTACGAGTTCGACCCCAAGCCGACCAGGGCGCAAATGCGAATGCAGGCGGCCCCTTGTCCTTCTCCTCTTCCTCCTCCTCCTCATCGTTCCTCCTCCTCCTCCTCCTCCTCCTCCTCCTCCTCCTCCTCCTCGCTCCTCCTCCCCCTCCTCCTCTTCCTCCTCGCTCCTCCTCCTCCTCGCTCCTCCTCGCTCCTCCTCGTTCCGCCTCGCTCCTCCTCGCTCCTCCTCCCCCTCCTCCTCCCTCCTTCTCGCTCCTCTTCCTCCCCCTCCTCCTCCTCGCTCCTCCTCCTCCTCCTCGTCCTCGTCCTCCTCCTCCTCGCTCCTCTCCCTCCTCCTCCTCTTCCCCCTCCTCAGCCGTTTCGGCTCGGGCTAGAACGAGTGAAGCTCGAGTTTGTCTCCGCGTACGTCGGAACGGCACGTGGGCGCGAACCAATTTTGTGCAACGACGAGAGCGGCGAGTCCGCCATCCAACTGCGCGGCAAGACCGCATCCATGGCAGCCAATGGCCACCAGCAGAAGCGCTTGCAGCAGGCGCACCAGTGGCTATGCAAGTGGTGCATCAACCCCATGACGGGTGAGCGTTTTTGGAACTATTTAGAAAAGAAGGAGTGCGGGTCCTGCGCGCAGCCCGCAGCCCAAGGGCCTCGTCTTCTTCGGCGCCAGGGAGCAGCCCGCAGGTAGTGCCCCTTCGGTCTCCGCCAAGAAGGTCGGCAACGAGCGCAAGGCAGCAGCAGAGGCTGATCTTTCCAAGGTCGCCCTCCAGGAACAGAGCCGCGAGAGCGCCAAGCTCAAGGAACTGCTGGCCGCCAAGCAGGGGCACGGGCCCGACGCCATGGACACCGACGAGGAGGCCGAACCCGACGCCCAAGCAGCGCTGGCCGAGCTTGCATCGGCGATCCAGGCCATCGGGAATCCTACGGACCCTGTTCTGGTTAAAGGCCAAGCAGGGCATGCTCCAGTAGCCAGCAGCAGGCCACGCTCTGAGCGAAGGTGCTGGCCGACAAGCCCATCGGGGCGAATCTGCGCCTCCTCACCAATCGATGCTCCGCGCTCGAGAGAAAGCGGGAGCGCCAGCAGGCTGCCGCCAACAAGTTCAAGAAGAAGTTGGCGGAGGCCCAGAAACAGATCGTGGAGGCCGAGGAAGCAGCGGCGGCGACATCAAAGGAGCTCCTGGAGGTCGAGGCTGCGAGGGCCACGGCGGCCGCGCAGGCGCGCTCCTCGCTGGGCTTGGTGCCGACGGCAACCTGCTTAAGAGTGTCCCCGCCAACTTTGAGCGGGCTGCCGCCGAGCGCGCCGCCGCCGAGCGCGCCGCGGGCAGCGCTGCCACCTCTGGCAAAGCTGCGCCAGGCGGAGCGCCGCAGCCCCAACCGCAGCGCCCAGAGCTTCGCGAGGTTGCTGCAGCCCCTCCACAGCCTGGCGACTTTGATGATTTGCTTGGTATCCAGCAGTTCTGGCAGGAAGCCCTCGGCGGGGACCCCCCGACGGACGAGATCCAGCTCCGCGCCGCCATCGGGCGGCTGGGCGGCGCGCTTGATTCGCACCAGAAGAAGGCCGAGACCAACCAAATGGCCGTGCCGCCCCCGTCCCTGGAGGAGGGCCTACGGGGCCCTCGACGGCGCCGGCGCGTGCTGGTGCTTCCTCTGGGGGCGGGTTTGCTATGGTTTCCTCCTCCTCAGCGCCGCCTTGTATATCCCCTGAAGGCCAGGGATGCGTCTCGCCTGGGCTGGGGGCAACGGCATGTTGGATGGAGGGGACGTCTACCCCCCATGATGGCCAGGGACATGCTTCCCCTGGGCCGGGGGCAGCTGCGAGTCGAGCGGCGCCTTCGGCGACCCGAGATGGCCAGGAATGCGTCTCCCCTGGGCTGGGAACAACAGCAGGTCGGAGGGCGAAGACAGCTTCTTCCCTAGATGGCCTGGGATGTGTCTCCCCTGGGCTGGAGACAGCGGCAGGTCGGATGGCATCTCCGACTAACCCCCCAGATGGTCACGGGCGCGCTCCCCCATGGGTTGGGGACAGCGGCGCGTCGAGTGGCGCGTGCCGCGTCCGTAGAGGAGGGCCTGCGGGGCCCTCGACGGCTCCGGCACGTGCTGGCGCTGCCCCCTGGGGCGGGTTTGCAGTGGTCTCCTCCTCCTCAGCGCCGCCTTGTATCTCCCCAGAAGGCCAGGGATGCGTCTCGCCTGGGCTGGGGGCAACGGCATGTCGGATGGCGCCGACGTCCACCTCCCAAGATGGCCAGGGATGTGCCTCCCCGGGGCTGGGGACAACGGCAGGTCGGATGGCGTCTACGACAAACTCCCCAGATGGTCACGGGCGCGCCCCCCCCTGGGCTGGGGACAGCGGCGCGTCGAGTGGCGCCGTCGGCTGCCTCCCCAGATGGCCAGGGATATGGCTCCCATGGGCTGGGGGCAACGGATGGTCGGAGGGCGTCGGCGGCTACTTTCCCCAGATGGCCAGGGGAATGTCTCCCGTGGGCTGGGGGCGCCGGCATGTCGGAGGGTGTCTTCGGCTGGCGTCAGAGCGCAAAGTCACAGTGAGCAGACGCCCCGCCAGTTTTCGCTTCCCGCGCTTCCGATGACAGCCCAGAGATGCGAGGGGGTGTCCCGCCAGATTTCGCGCCCGCGCTTCCGCGGCCAGCTGCAGTTCGGGCACCTTGCGTGGAGGCGGTGGACGCGGCAGTCGTGAGGCCCGCGGGCCCTCCGAGTGCCGCGGGCCCTTGCATCGGGGCTGCTGTCGGCGCGAGGGGCGGAAAGCGCGCCGCTGCTGGCGGGGCAGCGCGGGCGGGGTCTGCCCGCCACGAGGGGCGGCGCGTCGGCCAGGGGGCGGGGGGGGGCAGCTTTCTGAGCACCCCGAGGCCCCCCACCCCGAGGCACGCACAGCCTTGCGACCGTCCCATGGGGGGTGTCGACCAGGCGTGTCCAGGGGTTTCGACGGGTGCTGTCTCGGTCCATGGCGTAGCCTACTGGGGCTTCCGCGAGATCGGCCCGCGATGGCCAGGCCCCTCGGCGGGCCGCGCCTCGCGGGCGGGCAGTTGGCCAGGAGCAGGCCAGAGCGCAGGGGCATTTTCTTCATCTATTCAGATGGCCGGCGGGAGTGCTGAGGCCTGCCGCGGCGAGCACCTTCGCCATCAGCTTGCTTGACTACGCTCCCCCTTGGACTGGACCAGCGTTCATGCTTGCAGCGCCCGGCGCCGATGGAGTGGGCGGCGCGCCCCAGCCTTCTGGCCGATATGCTCGAGAAGTGCCTCGCGATTCGAGCGATGTCGGGGCGCTGGGGGAAGGGCGAGCGCCGCCTGCTATATCGGCGCGCCCAACGCTCCTCGCTAGGGAGCAAGAGCGCTCGCATGATTCGGGATGTGCCCCACAGTCTGAGGTGGTGAAGGGCAAAAGATACGTGGTCACGGCGAGCGCGTCCTCCGACGGCCCGCTGCTTGATTTGCTCGGCACCAATCAATATGGCAAGTCCATCTTAATGGTTCAGGAGCACCACGCTCTCGTAGACAAGTTGGCCGATGTCAGGGCCAAGACTGCTCTCAAAGGTTTCGACGGAGCATGGCACCCTGCTGCACCGACAGACCGTGGAGGCACTTTGTGTGGAGTGGCTTTCTATGGGACCAAGCAGTGTGCTGGTCTCTGTTCCTCCTGCTGGTCTCCCCCACGATGTGTGCCCTGGGCGTGTTGCAGCGACAAAGGTGCACTGGGGTAGGCCCAGCGGCATCGCGATGCTGTCTGCCTACCTGGTCGTCGACGCTGGCGCGCAGGGCGAGAACATTGGCATTCTTGGCGCCATAGCGAAGTGCCTCCACCAGCTCAACGCCCCGAACGAGCACTGGATTACCGGAGGGGACTGGAACACGGACTGCGATGAGTTGGACGATTGGTTCCATGCGGTACGAGGCATCAGGGTCGCCTCCGATTTGCCCACACGTATTCAGACAGTCCCAGGCACGACCAGGGATTTCTTCTACGTGTCCGAGAGCCCGGTGCCGCTGCCGGGCTCCGTCGATTTCCGCATGGGGACTCGTCTATTCCCGCGCCGCCCAGTCGAACTGGGGATCGCCGCCCAATCGAGGAGCTGTGCTGCAGGGTGCCTGTCGAGCCCCGTGCACTCACTTCCGATTATTCCCAAGGATGGTTGCGGTCGGTGTCCTCCAGTACGTGAATGGCGCATGATGCAAGCTATGCCCGACAACGCCAGTTCGCCAGAATGTCTACGTGCCCGAGAGCCTGGTGCCGCTGCTGGGCTGCGTCGACGTCCACAGGGGGACCGATCCGTTCCCGTGCCGCCCAGCCGAGCTGGGGTTCACCATCCAACCGATGAGCATGTGCTGCAGAGTGCCAGCCGAGCTCCGTGCGCTCACTTCCGACTACTCCCAAGGTTGGTTGCGGTCGGTGTCTTCCAGCACGTGAGTGGCGCATGATACAAGCTATGTGCGACCGCGCCAGGTCGCCCGAAGACTGAGCCTGCTGGGGCTCCTGTGTTCGCAGGCCTGGGTGCCGAGGTGTTAGACGGGAATAATATCATGGGGAGTTCGGGTCGCAAGCTCTATCTCGGTAGGGCAGGCCCACCTCGGCACGAGTGGAAGGACGCCGCGGAGCCGCGCCCCAATCAGCTGTCCGACCACAGCGCCTGGAAGGCGCTGGCGCGTTGGCTCCGCTACATGCGTTCAGCCAGAACCAACCTGCTGTCGCAGGTAGCCAGCTTGCACGACGGCAACTTCGAAGGTAATATCATGGCCATGTCCAATCAGCTGTATTTCCTCCACGGTTTCGCGCACAGGGTGTCCAGGACCCAGTGGGCGCTCGATCGAGTCTCCGCTGAGACCGGTCTTTCGTGACATACATGCCGTCGAGCATCGTCGGTGCCAACTTCGATAGTGTAGTTCAGGCCCTGATCGACGTCACGAGCACCAAGATCCACGAGCTGCTGGGTCAATCCAGTGCGGACGGGTTTGCCTGGGCGGAGAAGTCGTTCGTCCACGTTGTGGGCGCAGCCCATAGATTTTCCATGCTCAAGGAGCTCCAGGGGATTGCTGCAGACACCACGAGGCCCCAACCCTTTCAACGCGCAGACGAGTGCCCTGGCGACTGGGGGAAGATCTGGAATCTGCATGACTGTTCTGCGGGTCCGCCCCCGCGCGGCGCGAGCTCGCGGGGCAGCTTGTCCCCCATCCCCGTTGGAGACATTAGGTCGGCGGCCGCTTCTTTCCCACCCAGAACTGCCTAGGCCAGCTTGCGCTCAGCCCAAAGTCGCTGCGCCGGGAGTCTGGCGTCGGACTGGAGGCCCAGGCATTTCTTCGTGGCGCGTGAGAGGCTGAACTCGTGGCCTCTGGATCGCAGCCAGACCCGCCTCATTCTGCTCGGCAAGCCGACTGGCGGGCGCCGCCTCATTGCCCTGTTGGGTTCGTTGTTGCGTCTGTGGGGCAAGCTTATCAAGCCAATCTCGCGGTCGCGGGAGCGTTCGCACCGCCGCCCATTTTTCTGGGGCCGCGGGCTTGGTGGCAGCTCTGCGGGCGTTCCTTTCGGTCATGATGCGAGGGCCGGGGTGGCGGCGGCGGCGGGGGGGTACACTGTGAGCGTGTTCCTCCATCTGTTTAAATGCTACGATTGCATAACCGTTGCCATCCTTTTATGGAGGCTTGCGAGCTCGCGTATCCCTTGAATGATTTGGGTGCTCCTCTCGTTGCATCGGTGTCCTCGTCTTGGGCATGTGTTCGGCTCTACGCCGCGCCGTGCGATTTCCCACCTATGGGGTACTGGATGGCTGCAGCCGCGCCAACTCGAAGACTCGTCTGCTGCTGAATCGCGCGGCCAGCAAGATGAGTGATATATACCTAACTGTGCAGCCGCGAATCCTTATGGACGACTCGAGCTTCCAGTGGTTAGGTAAGCGGTTATGCGAGATCGATGTTTTCCTTGCTGCGGAACGTTGGTGTTGCGAGCAGGTTGTTTCCTTGGGACCTGTCCTGCAGGTCCTCAAGAGCGGCTTGAATGCCACAGCCGCGAAGGCCTCGTCGAGAGTGTCTTCGACGGCTTGCATTCTCAAACTGCGGAGCTTCACCCGCGTGCGCAATCTCGGCCACGAGGTTTTCTCTGGGCGGCCCCAGCGAGCACAGGGGCGAGCTCGGCTGAACAATGTAATTCGCAGACGCCCGAAGCTTGCTGCGCTGCGTCGCGGAGCGCCAGGGAAGGTACAGACGCTCTGGAGGACTGGCTTTATGCCAGCGGCAGGCCATGGCGCAAGCGTAAGTGGACCCACTGGCCCCTCGTCGAAGTCGCTCCGAACCCTCGCGGGGTCCCTAGTTGGAGCCCAACGCTCGGGATCGCTCACCGATTCTGCTTTCGATGCTACGGCGATTCTGATACAGCGATAGGCCGGCATGATTTTGGTCGCGAGTTTCTCGTTAGGTCGACTGCAGCGTGCGTGCGTGCATGTTCGTGATAAGATAGCAGACAGGCCTGCATGGAATTCGTGCCGCGTCCCGATCAGTGTTGTTTTCCTGTCACTTACGCGCGTGGGCTGGTCAATGTCCGTAGCGCACGTTTTTATGTCCGACGAAGGCGTGGCCTGCGACTTTCAGCGTTGTTCGCGCCACGACCTGAAGCTAGAGCTGCAGGTCGGAATCCAGGGTGGCAAGCCACATGCAATTTGAAGCACCTCCCCGGGGCCTCAGGAGGAGAGAGGATTTGGCTGCGCTCCTTGCGTTCTGGCGTCCTTCATATCAAGGATGTTGCCAGGAGAGGTGCCTTCCGATGCCTGATCGGGCATGCGATGTGGCCGCCCCAGCGTAAATTCGATGCTGGGAGCGCTAACAGCAGCAAGTGCACCTCCTGCGATAAAGATGTTGTCGGCCCTTCGGACACCAGAATTATGATTGATCCAGTGCTGAATTACCCAGGGGTGCACGACCAAGTCTTCCCCGACGGCGCCCTGGAGCGCAGGTCTGAGCTGCTGGGGGAAGGGGAGTTTAGACAGGGTGTTCAGTCGTGGGACACCCTCGAGGTCCTCTACGGGCCCCCGTTGGTCGGCCTTCCCCTTGGCCCCGTCCCCGGCGTGCCCCCCCTGTCTGCTCCCGAGGGGGCAACCGAAGCGCCATGGGGGCCGACCATCTACACCGACGGCTCGGGACTGGCCAGCTCCAGTCCCGAACTGCGCAGGTGCGGCTGGTCCGCGGTCGAGCTGGGCCCTAGTGGGGCCCGTTGCGGGCTGTTTTCGGCGCTGCTCTCCCGGGCTCGCCACCAGTCGGCGCCCAGGGCCGAGCGGCTCGCGATGTACCCAGCGCTTCGGGTTGGCCCCTTGGACGCCCATGTTGTCTCCGACCACCTGAGTGCCGCGCGTGAAGGCTCTTCGCGGGGTCGGACTTTGGCCGCGAGCGGTGCGAGCGCGCTAATTCGTGGAGAATGGTATTCGGCTTGCACGGCGACAGCGACCCGACCCTTACTTGTGAGTGGACCCCTGCCCACCGTGAATGAGACGATGTCGGCAGTGCCGCCTCGCGGACTGAGACCATGCTTTTCCTCGGCAACCTCTGGGCCGACCTTGTCGCTAGTCTCGGCTCGGAGTCCCACGCAGTCTCGGACGCACTTGCGAGTGGCAGGCCGCGAAGACCAAGGACACTAAGCTCACCGTTGATTTTCTCGCGAGACTCTCGCGGGCGACCGCGGGGCTGGCCCAGGAGCTCTCGGGCCCGTCTGCCGCGCCCGTGCGCCCGACCCGAAGGGCTCCTAGGCTTCGTCGGAGCACGAGTTGTGTCATTCATTGCGCTCAGTGAATGGCGTTGTAAAGCGTGCAACCTGCATGCTAAGCCGCCTGCCTCCCTCGCCCAGCTGCAGATAGGAGGCAGGCGTGTTTGCGGGCCCTTAACCTTCCAGCGCAGGAAAGCAACAGCTGTTTTCGCCCATCGGGATGAGGAGAGGTTCCCCATGTCCTTGAGGGCGGTGCTTCTGGCCCTTGAGGCCGCTGGGGGGGGGGGGCGGGGGGCTGGGGCCCGAGCTTGGGGATGGGCGGGCAGCGCCCCTCGACTGTGCTGCAAGAGCGTTCCGGAGTCCTCGGCCATGAAATACAGCGGTCTGGCCGCGTGCTATGTTGCACACCTGTTCTCTGCGTCCACTATCCCCCCCAATGGGAATCTGTGAGGCTTCGGTGATAAGTGCCGAGGCCAGTCATCAGAGCACCCGCCCACCCGTAGCTCACAAGCAACCCAAAGTAAATGCGTTGCTCGCGGGCTCCATCCAAAGACGGGCAAGGTCCTCTGCCCGATCTGAGTTTGGGGGAGGGGGGCCTTGTCTTGCCCCTCGGCGCGCGGCCCCTGAAAAGCCGTGCCGAGGGGCGAAAAACATTTGACAGTCCCCGCTCCAATGTCTGAGTGCGCGCGCGCTGATGTAAGCCGCGCGAGAGCGACGACCGCGTAGAGCGGCGGGCATAACTGATTCCCCATATCTTTCTTGCGCCCCCGCCCCGCGGTTCCGCTAGGCTGTCCGGCCCCCCCCCGCCCCCCTCCTCCTCCTCCTCCTTCTCCTCCTCCTCCTCCTCCTCTTCCTCCTCCTCCTCCTCCTCCTCCTCCTCCTCCTCCTCCTCGTCCTCCTCCCCCGAGCCCCTCTTCGCACGATCTGTTTGCCATGATGGGGCGGGGGGCTCTCAACAACTCTTCGCCGCGCAGCCCGCTGCCTTGCGCGGCGGCCTCGGCGCCCGCCAGTCGCCGGCATGTGGCGCCGACTGCAGTTCGGCAGAATTGCATTCTCCTGACTGTCGCGCGCGAGTACACGATGCGCGTGCCCGCCCCGCCTGGTCTGTGGCACCCCTCTCCGGGCCATCCGAGGCGCGCCGCCGCGGTGATCGGGGGCTTCGGCTGCGCGGGTCGCGCCCGGTGCACTGCGGCAAGTCGGGAAAACTTCGAGGAGAGAGTGGAGGAGAACGAGGGCCTGTTCAAGGGCGCTGGCGGCACCGCGCGGCAGGAGTCCGAGGACGCGGGGCATGAGGTAATCGAGGAGGTGCGGTCCGAGAAGGATGCGTTCGGGGCCCCGCAGATGGAGCTGGAGGGCATGGGCGCCGACGCGAGCGGCATCCCGCACGAGTCCGCACAGGACAAGTACGGTGCCGAGCCCAAGCAGACCACCACCCCGAGCGAGATGGGGGCCTGGTGACGCCATCCCCGACGGCGACGCCTCGCCCGAACGCGGCGCTGCTCGTGCTCGCGGCTCGGATGCTGGAGGCGCTGTTCCTGCGCACTTGCATGGCGTTGGTTTTGTGCGTGGCGTCGACTCTGCTGCCAGACCTGGCAGCTGCGTGGTTCCCGATCGAGACGTTGGCCTTCGAAGTGCCACCGCCAAGGAGGTGCTCGATGACTTCCACTGGGTACGTGGAGGGGCGGGGCTGGTCCGTGCCATCCAATTGACGTGGACTACGCCATCAAAGGGGGCAGCCAAGCCCGCTCTACGGAAGCGTGCAGAGGACCTGGCCGACGGTCTCGACATGAACCAACAGTCTGAGAAGGATGTGTCTGAGAGTACGCACCGCCACGGAGGTATTCGATGACTTTCATTGGGTACGTGGTGTGTGTGTGTGTGTGTGTGTGTGTGTGTTGGGGGGGCGGGGCTGGTTCGTGCCGTCCAATTGACGTGGACTACGCCACCAAAGGGGGCAGCCAAGCCCGCTCTACGGAAGCATGCAGAGAACCTGGCCGACGATCTCGACATGAACCAGCGGTCTGAAAAGGATGTTTCTGAGAGTACGTACCGCCACGGAGGTATTCGATGACTTCCATTGGGTACGTGGGGTGTGTGGTGGGGGGGGGGTTGGGCGGGGGGGCGGGGCTGGTCCGTGCCATCTGATCGACGTGGGCTACACCGTCAAAGGGGGCAGCCAAGCCCGCTCCACGCAAGCCCGCGGAGGATTTGGCCGACGGTCTCGACATGAACCAACGGTATGAGACGGATGTTTCTGAGGGTGCGCAGAGGGAGCTGGAGGGCATTGTCGACCCCTCCATGTTGGAAAAGTACCAGTTCGTCGACATGAGATACGATAAGCTGGCATCCATGGCACGGGAGGGGACGGAGACCCCGTACGCCGAACTGGGGGACTGGGTCCTGGGTATCCTGGACACCGCAGTGCAAGCGTGGGAGGACATATGCGTCGTTGGCAGGACTGGCGACCTCGACTGGGTCGTCGACGTCGACGGCCTGGGGCGGCTGAGGGGCCAGGTAAGTTATCCTCTCCACTCCTCCTCCGCTTCCTGTCCCCCTCCTCGTCCTCGCAAATTGGCAGGCAACTGCAAACACATCTAGTTGTTGTAGTCGGTCCCCATATGCTGCCCCCCCCCCCTGGGCTGCAAGCCTCGTCGTGGGGCCGCATGTTTTGAGGCCGCGCGGGTGATGCCCGACAGGCTGCCTGCGTTACGAGCGAGGTCAAGCTGCTAAAGCAGCGCGCAGAGCTTGTCGATTCCCCGAAGCTATCGATCTGAAGCTCCACTGCGATGTCTTGTCTTGTCGTGTCTGTCTCCCCCTTCCCTTCCCTTTCCTCCTCGTTCCTACTCCTCGCTCCTCCTTCTCTCTCTCTCCTCCTCCTCCTCCTCCTCC
>CAUYUJ010015083.1:465432-540726 GCA_963575745.1 Prorocentrum cordatum | reverse complement strand
CCTCCTCCCCCTCCTCCCTCCTCCTCCTCCTCCTCCCCCCTCCCCCTCCTCCTCCTCCTCCTCCTCCTCCTCCTCCTCCTCCTCATCCTCCTCCTCCTCCTCCTCCTCCTCCTCCTCCTAAGGGGGTGGATGCATGTCCTCAGGGGGTTGATCGGCCCAGGGTGGCTGCAATCTTTCAGGGGTGTGCCCCCAGCGAGGGAGGGAATCCTTCCTCCTCCTCCTCCGCCCCTCCTTCCTCCCTCCTCCTCCTCCTCCTCCTCCTCCCTCCTCCTCCTCCTCCTCCTCCTCTCCTCCTCCTCCTCCTCCTCCTCCTCCTCCTCCTCCTCCTCCTCCCTTCCTCCTCCTCCTCCTGTCCCCTGTCCTCCTCCCCCTCCTCCTCCTCCTCCTCCTCCTCCTCCTTCTCCTCCTCCTCCTCCTCCTCTCCTCCTCCTCCTCCTCCTCCTCCTCCTCCTCCCTCCTCCTCCTCCTTTCTCCTCCTGCTCCTCCTTCTCCTCCTCGCTCCTTCTCCTCGCTCCTCCTCCTCGCTCCTCCTTCTCGCTCCTCCTCCTCCCCCCCCTCCTCTCCTCCTCCTCCTCCTCCTCCTCCTCCTCCTCCTCCTCCTCCTCCTCCGCCTCCTCCTAAGGGGTGGATGCATGTCCGCAGGGATTGATCGGCCCAGGGTGGCTGCAATCTTTCAGGGTGTGCCCCCAGAGAGGGAGGGAATCCTTCCTCCTCCTCCTCCTCTCCTCCTCCCTCCTCCTCCTCCTCCTCCTTCCTCCTCCTCCTCCTCCTCCTCCTCCTCCTCCTCCTACTCCTACTCCTACTCCTACTCCTATCTCCTCCTCCTCCTCCTCCTCCTCCTCCTCCTGCTCCCTCTCTCCTCCTCCTCCTCCTTCTCCTCCTCCTCCCTCCTCTCCTCCTCCCCTCCTCCTCCCTCCTCCTCCTCCTCCTCCTCCTCCTCCTCCTCCTCCTCCTCCTCCTCCTCCTCCTCCTCTCCTCTCGCTCCTCCTCCTCGCTCCTCTTCCTCGCTCCTCCTCCTCCCCCTCCTCCTCCTCCCCCTCCTCCCTCCTCCTCCTCCTCCTCCTCCTCCCCTTTCCCCTCCTCCACCTCCTCTTCCTCCTCCTTCTCGGGTCGCCTGCGGCCCTGGGGGAGACCGTGCGAGGTCACGGCGCCAGATGTCTGGGTCGTCGGATCCTTGTCCTTTATCCCAGGCGCGCGTCCTGCCTAGAGCGATTGACGCACGCGGCGCGGACTTGGCGATAATGTGCAGCCCACGTCTCTGCCCCAGCCCGGGCAGCATCTCCGAGGCAGGGCACAGGTCTCCCGAGCACTTCCGTCTTCATTCCGTCTGCGCTGATTGTTGTGCACACGGTCGAGCTCACTTCATAATCAGAAATCATGGGAATTGTTGAAGTTCCGCACAAATTTATTGGATCGGCAATGGACCCCCCGCAGCGCCGTAGGCGCCACCCGGGGGGGGGGGGCAGCGCCGATACTTTCTGTTTGTATGTTGTTTTTTGTTTATAGTTTGTTTTCACGCGGGGCTCCGAAAGTTTCTGTTTCTGGTTTGTTGTGCTCCTTTCGAATAAGGAGGTTGACCCCGGCGAATCAAAGGCACGCGTGTGTTCTGTTGATCGTATCTCATGTCACATTCCCCCTCGGCATTCCTGAGGCAATCTGTGTCTCTCGGAACGGTCCTGTGTCCTCTGGCGCTTACTCTCCAGTCAAGCTCGAGCATGCGAAATCACGCTTTCGTGAGGACCGCAAGCGGTGAGTGTCGTGGTGCACGCAGGACCGCGGCTGAGCGCGAGACTCTAGATGCAGAGTCCGCTGACCGAAGAACCGCGCGCAGTCCCCAGGGCGACGGGGTGCGCGTCTGTGGCGAGTCTCGGCGGGAGCTGGCAGAAGTAAGGCTGATAAGGCTTCGGCCAGGGGCAACGATAGAGGGCGACAGGCATAGGGGGCGATGCATCGACCCCCAATTGTCCACTGATCGCCGATAGGGGTCCCAATGGCCCGAAACCCGCCCAGGAAAATGCGGATCCACACTCGGGGGCTTGTCGCCGATCTGTCGGCGATGTATCGCCGATTCCAAGTCGATGCATCCCCCTTGTGCCAGTCCCCCCCTATCGTTGCCCCTCAGCTTCAGGGCTCGAGGTATGTCCCGAATGCGAGAGAACTTGGGTTTGAGGTCCGAGGGTTGAACTTGGGCGTTGGCTTGCCCAGTTTTGGCCTCCAGGGGGCTCCTCGGCGCCATGGCTGGGTCCGCCTGGAAATCCTGAGCAGGACGTGCCCCGGAGCGGGTCCCAGGGTCGGTTCTCACCCCCGCCGACGTGGACGGGCGACGCCCCCCGACACCCCACCTGCCCCCCCTCGCTGCGCCCCATCGCGTGGCCCCATGCCGGTCCCTCCCTACGGTAGGTCTGCGTCGTGTCGACCAGCGGCGACCCCAGCGCGGGCGTTCAAGGTTGAACGCCGCCGGCGACCCAGAATCGATCGATATTGAACGATCGGACGTTGCGGCAGCGGCCGATCGTTCAAGGTTGAACGATCCCTGGGGTGTCAAAAACCAACGCTGGGGTCGGCACGACACGAACCTGCCGTACCCTTGCCCCCCGTTCGGGCTGCGCACTGATGCCCTCCCCCCCGAGTACCCCCCGGCTGGCCTCCACGGCTCGCGGCGCCCCCTGGGGGCCCCTCGCTCCCCGGGTATAGAGGAGGGAGGAGGGAGGAGGGAGGAGGGAGGAGGGAGGAGGGAGGAGGGAGGAGGGAGGAGGGAGGAGGGAGGCCAGCTGGAGCTGCTCTGCAGGCGGGCCCTGTCCCTCCACAGGCTTGGCATCGCTCGGACGTGTGCACGTTTCTCGCGGCGAGGACCGTGGCGCAAAAACCACGCACGAAACCGAATAGAACACAGGGGATGGACGTCCGAGCGATGGCCAGGAGGAGCAGGCCAAACTGATCACACACAATCGTCTGGGGACGTTTTTTATTTTTTACTGTTTTGTCCCATCACTGTCTACCGGCGGAGCCGGGTGAAATTCCGTGCCCGCCGGTGACTGACTGACTGACTGACTGATTGACTGACTGACTGACTGACTGACTGACTGACTGATCGACTGACTGAACGTCAGGAGGGCACCTTGAAGAACACATTTCAAACCGCCCGCGGGCGCGCAACCGCAACTGGGCGACACATTTCGACCCGTCCGCGGTTGCGCAACCGCAACCGCAACCAGGAGACACATTTCAACCCGCCCGCGGGAGCGCAACCGCAACCGCACCTGGGGGACACATTTCAACCCGCCCGCGGGCGCGCAACCGCAACCGCACCTGGGGGACACATTTCAACCCGCCCGCGGGCAGGAGAAGGACGAAGAGGACAGGGACCAGGCGAAGGAAAAGGAGGACGATCTGGTGCAGGAGCAGGTGGAGGTGGAGAGGGAGGAGGAGGAGGGAGGAGGAGGAGGAGGAGGACGAGGAGGAGAGGAGGAGGAGGAGGAGGAGGAGGTAAGGGAGGAGGAGGAGGAGGAGGAGTAGCAGGACGAGGAGGAGGATGACGAACAGGAGGAGGAGGAGGAGGAGGACCAGGATGCCAAAGGGAAAAGCAGGTGGAGGAGGAAAGGGAGGAGGAGTAGGAGGAGGACGATGGGGGGGGGATGCCAGGGTGGTGCTGCGTGAAAAGGTGCACGAGCAGGCGCTTGTTGCGAAGGACGGATGAGGATGAAGTGGTGGACGTCAAGGAGGATATGGGCGTGGAGGTGGATGTCCTCCTCGCGGTCTCCGGGCGTGACCCGCGTTTTTCCGCCAGGACATTGTTGCACTTCGGGAATCCTCATTCCACGCTGCTGCCTCTGATTGCATATGTTCTGACAGTGTTTTACTTTTCGCCCAAAATCCGCTTGTCGGATGACACGACCCAAGACTAATCCGGGGGCCTGTTGAGGCCAGCCAGGCCTTCCTTGGGGCGATGTCTGTGTGACCCAAAGCCTCACCACGCAAAGCTGGCAAGAGTGGTCGGGCGAGCCACTCCACTCTTTCCAGCCCTGGTCAGTTCCCCTCGAGTTGTTCTTGCCCTGGGGCCTCATCCCAACGGTATCGGGCTGTCTTCAGCCCCGCGAGAAAATGTTTTTCAGCCCCAGCCCTTATCGCGCTCACTTGATTCTCAAGGGTTTTTCGCAAGACCCAGCCATTGTGAAGTAGCCCGGTTTTCCGCGTGATAACTCTTCAGTCGGGAGGCCAGGCTTTTCCCCCGCGACCCATTCTCGGTGGAGTGGGCGGTTTTCATTTATTTGCGACCGTTATTTCATTGGGTTTTGTAGCGTTCCGCTAGACCCTTCCTCGATGCAGCATCCGGGCTTTCCGCGTCACCCTCTGACATGGGATGGCCACGTTTGCCGCGCGACCCGTCACCGATGGAGTAGCTGCACGCACCGCGAGGCGCAAGGTGCCGGTGGAAATGCATATCGCGCTTGCGCTGCCAATCGCACCGGGCCACAACTGGGCAACGAAAAGAAACGGGCTCGCTCGACTTCGAGGACAGTTGTGCGTAGACTTCCCGCGCAAGGTCGCGCGTGAGCGCCCTGTTCTTTCCGCGGTGTGCCACGCCGGCGGCCCGCGTGAGCCCCGGCGTGGGGTCGCTATCTCAGCTTGCGTGAAACCCGTCTTTCGTCGCTCAAATGAAAATGGCACGTCTTTCTTCGCATCGTCCACCCACTGAACAATGGACGTGCTCGCCGTTCGCTGACAGCACGGATTTTTTCGGATGTATTGCATGCCACAACTCCAATCGCCCCCCTGCTTCACGACTCAAGGGGCTTTCCTTCCGGGACTGGGCCGGAATTGAATATCGGTGTTTGATCATTTTGCGCCATGTTTGCAATTGCAACCTCCGACCGATGCGCGAGCACTGCCATCGCTGCCCTGGGGGGGGGCATTCCATTGGGCCCCCTCCCCGGTTGGCAAGGAGGCCGAACGCGTGTCGAGGAGAAAGAGGTGTGAATGCAGAGTGCTTGGGACCTGGCTTCTCCCCCTCCTTTTCCCAATCCTCCATGGAGGAGGGGCAGGCTGGGGGGTTTCTCCGAAGGGTTTGGGCGACCCGTCTTCCTCCTTCTCCTCTTCCTCCGTCGCCATGTTGGCTCAAGGCTATGAGTTCCCAAGCGGAATGCACGGATGCCGGTAGTCCGCGGCCAGTGCCAGAGCGTTTGCGCTCGACATCCCATCCATTCAACCAGCACCCCAGGGGTTCTCTGGCGGCCCAATTTCGGGAGAGACCCTGCCGGGAGGTGAGCCCACCGCGATGTCCCAGAATCGACACAAGCAATGACGGATGGCATGGGCAAGACCGTGGTTATGTCGCTGCTGCACCAACGACGCGGGACAGCGCTGGTGGAACCCAGCGGGAGCCAAATTGTGTGGTGGTGAGTGCAAGTGTGACAAGAGCATCGCCTTTTTTCCACCATGCCACCGAAGTCGCCGTCCTGGTTTCCGGGAGCTGGTGGTGGTAAGGCCAACGACGAGGGCGTGGACACCACCAGCAAATCGATGCGAGAGAAACCCTTGGAAAAGCAGCTTGCCGACTTGCGCAGGCAGCTGGAGACCAAGGGCGATGACGACATGCATGTCGACGAGCGCAGCGGGAGGGCACCTACCGCGGCGGCAGTCGACAATGGCAGGTGCAAGGCGGAGCTGGCGGAGGCTGAGGCATGCTCAAGGCGTTGCTGCGTGAGCCGACGTCGGAGTGGGCCATGCAGCAAAAATACATTTCGAGAGGCACCGCGACAAATGCAAGGCCAAGTTGCGGGAGGCGCAGCCCTTCGAGTGGAGGGCCCATGATGTTGTCAACCGGAAGAATCAGCTTACCATCAAGCGGGATAAGTTCGAGAAGGCAGTGGACGCGGCGAAGGCGGCTGTCGAGGAAGTGAAGCACGTGCTGGCGGAGGCTGAGCGCGCACACACCGATGTGCTCGAGCTGATCGTGGCGAGGGAGGTGGAGCTCAAGAAGGCGCTGGACGCCCAGCCCAAGCTGCCGCCCGAAAGGGCGCTGTCCTCAACCTTCGACGGAGCTTCGGTCGGAGAGTTGGGACAGCTCTTCAGGGCGAGAGGACTTGGGGCGCAGGAGGCCGATACGTTGTCAGCTCGCGGTCGAGCCCGCGCCCCGAGCCCGCCAGACTACGCCCCTGCCACGTCTGGCAATAGGTTGGTGAAATGGGGGGAGGCTGGGCTCGGCGCCGGCGTGGGATGCAGAGCCTTCTCCCGAGGCGGCAACGCAAAGGCCAAACCCAGTGCCCTGTAGAGGATGGCTCGTCTGATCGTCGATCTGTACCACTTCAGTTCCAAGGAGGTGAAGGCTAAGAAGACACATGAGTTGCTTGACGAGGATACAGGCAATTTTTTCATAGCTGGCTTGGGGCCTGGTTAAGGCGCGCTCAGCTCGAGGTGAACGCGGAGGCTTGCACTGCCAACGCGCAGCTGGCATTGGGCGCGTTCGCCAGGGGCAGCATGCGTGGATTCAGTGGACAGAGGAAACTTTCAGATATGGAGCACGCGCTGCGCATCGGTTCACACGCGCTCGCAGTTTGCAGGCGGCCCTCGATTCTACCGAGTTGTCTTCTTCTCCAGATTTGGCGGACGGCGAGCTGGAGAAGCGTCGGAAGGCATGGCAGCTGCATGGTGCGGATGAGCTTCCTGTGCTTGGCTACGCGGCGGAGTGGGGGCAGCTGCCGCCGCTGCGCGGCGCCGACCTGAGAAGAGCGGTGCTCTCTTCTGCAAAGCGCGCGGGGCGTGGTCAGGCGCGCGTGCTGCCCAGACACTTCTGGTTCATATAAGATGCTGGTCTGGAGGTGCTGGCGAAGCTCTTCGGCGAGCGCGAGAGACGGCTGATGTGGCCGCGGCCGAAGTTTTCCACGGAGATGTGCGCGCTGCCCAATGTGAGCGGCGGCGCACGTCCCATTACTCCCCTCGACTCAACGCTGAGGATTTGGGGCCGAGAGAGACGGCCCCACCGCGCGCAGCGGGATAATGCTCACCCTCATCTTGCGCTCTGGGGAGGAAGTTCGGGCACAACGTCCAGTTGTTGTGCGTCCCAGCTGAATCTCGAGGCTGAGTCATCACGGCGTTTGGGGAAAATGGCAGGTGCTACGATTTTATGCCGTGGAGTGCTATCATGTGCGAGGCGCGAGCGCCCGCGTACTCTGCGAAACCCATGTGGGTGATCCTTCAGACGTGCGCGATTCCACGCACAGTGCGTGCATTTTCTATCTTGAACGTGATGTTCATCTCTGATCAGGGTATTCTGGCTGGTTGCAGGCGCGCTGCGACGGTACTTGAGGCGGTCGCGCATGGGGTGAGGCCCCGAGTCATGATGGGCGGCATTACGCTACAGTGGCAATGAAACGACGTTAGAGGCTCCGGAGTATCGCGCACGCGTGCGAGGAGTGCCGCGGAGGACCCCAGCAAAGTAAGCCTGGACATGTTACCACAACGGTCCGAGCGGCCAAGGGATTCCACTCGGGGGCCGAACGCGTGCATCTGAGGGCCAAACAACATGCGGAATCTTGGGCATGAGCTCCATGGCGCCAAGGTTATGGGGCTCCAGGGGAAGAAGAGATGGGCCGTAAGAGCATGTGCATGAGAAAGTTTGGGCGCTGTGGCGCGTGGACTGTTGCCGGCGTCGGAGCACGGCGCTGGAATGTGAGCGGCGCCGCGGGCGCCATGCCCAATCAATTGCGCGCGTTCGCTGGTAGCCTGATTGGCGCTGCCCGCGATGCTTCGCTTACGCTCTATCTTGCTACCCAGAACGATGACCGACTCGACCCCGCATTGGATTGCAGTATTTTATGCGTCAAATGCTATGCCGGCTGCGTTTGGGGCACCTTGGTTCCAGGTGTTTTGATTTATTGCGCGTGGCAGGCGGTGGCTGAGAGATTTTCTTAGTCGAGGCCGACGTGGCAGAATGCCAGAGACCCAGTGGCGGCTGCGCGGTTAACGCTCTGGAGATTGGGCCGGGCAACGCCGAGCCCATGCGCGTTGGGACATGATCGTGGACGTCGCCAGTCGTCGCTGCAGGCTGCGCCCGAAGATGTTTAGAAAAGGCGCTGTTTCGGCCAATGAACAGTTGGCAAATCGACAGGGTGTTGCAGCATCTACATGAGAGGATATATGCTGGGCAGATGTAGCGAAGGGCGATGCGCCGAGCGATTCTCAGGTTGCCGCCTGGGTTCAGAGATTCCACGCGCCGGCTGTGTTCTGGAGGTTTGTTTTGCCCAGACAGGTCGTTCGAGCTTGGTGCGGCGACGTCCAGGACGCGCATTCGCTGTGAATCTCCGGGAGGTTCGCTGGCGCAGCAATGGAATGCGCGCCCAAAGCTGCGGGGGGAAGTCGGCGCTGCTACGAGGAGGGGGGGGGGGGGGGGGGCGCCTAAGGAGGCGCTCGAGTTCCGAGAGGGACGTGAGAAGCTAGTGGCTGGAAATGGAGGTGATTGCGAGACCTTTGCTCTCACCTGGGGACCCCTTTGAAGCCGCTGCAGCCTGGGCCACCATCGGTCTCGCTTGTTGTGTGCGAGTGTGTGTGTGTGTGTGTGTGTGCGTGTGTGTGTGTGTGTGTGCGCGTGTGTGCGCGTGCGTGCGTGTGTGTGTGTGTGTGTGTGTGTGTGGGGGGGGCTGCTCAGGTGAATGGAACGTTCTGGCGCGTTGCAGGTAGTCAGGCATGCACAGTGTTCATCCTGCGCTTTGCAAAGTTGGCTGGGCGGCAGTGCAGTTGGACACATTTACTGGATGGCCTGCGAGGGCAAACGACGGAGGTCTCCCTGGTCTTGAACAGTCTGTGCCGAGGGGTGAACGATCCGCTGTCCTGATGGCGCGGGCTTCTATGAGGAGGCCAGGCCTCGTTGTTTCGGACCACCTCAGCTTCGTCAAGGAGGCGAACGAATGGGGCGGGCCGCTATCGAGTGCTACATTCACGCATGCATGCGCACGCAGAACTATGTTCTAGCTGCGCAGAGACGATGCCGAGAGGCGCAGATTTGTTTGGATTCACAGCCACACTGACCTATGCGATTTTGTCGACGGGGTAGGGGGCTGCATGGCGCATGCGATTGGAAACGCATGCGCGGACTCGTTTGCAGATGCTGGGGCTGCGGGCGCCCAGGTGGCCAATGCTTTCGTGGAGAAACACAAGAAGAACTACCTCGGCGACCTTGCTACATCATTAAAGAACTGGCGATCCTGGTGTTCAGAGCGCTTCGGCTGCACCGCGAGTCGCAGCATATTGCCCTGCAGACCCCCCGAGGAGATGTGCCTCGCGGGCCCCCAAGCTGCCGACCACTGAGGACAATTTGTCGCAGGTCTATGCTTCGTTGATGAGATGCGCGGGCTGTTTGCATGGGGCGCAGATTGCCGAGAGTTTGATGACGCCGTTTGCTTCTAAGTGTCCTGGGGCCTCTGTTGCTGGCGAGGGGCATCGAGCGTGCCGCTGGGGTCCCGCGGGCATGTGTAAAGTGTGCGGGGGTTCTAGCCTGTAGAACGGTAAGTACACTAAGAAGCTCAATGGCACGTGTCCAGGACCGCCGAATAGCTCGAACACATTAGCCAACGTTCGTTTCTGTGTCAAGAGGCTGGCTGGAAGGGATCGAGCCTAAGAGCGGGGCCCAATTCAGCCATGGGTTGTTTCCCTGGGGTTCCGTCTGGCGTCGTCGGGCTTTGCTCTGCCGTCGCCGCGCTGGAGGCGCTTGGCCTGCGAGGCCTCTGCGGGGCGAGCTTGCGCCCTGGTGCGCGTGAGGTCCCGCGGGCCCCCACCTGCGGCGCGCTGCGGGGCCTGTGTGCGTGTGCGAAAAGGGGGGGGGGGGGCTTTGCGGCCCCTCTGGGCGGTGTTGCAGGGCGCGGCCGACCCTGACCTCCGCTCGGTGTAGCCCTGGAGCCTCACCCCCCTCTGGCGGTGTTTTCCGCTCCAGACTGACCCCCCCCCCCCCCCCCCCCCCCCCCAGACGACGTTGGTTTAGGCGTGTGTGCGGTCTGGGCTTCGTCATCAGTGGATCGGCCAAGGTGCCGATTCCCCCCTCGGGGCCTCAGGAGCCCATGGGGTGCCCCCAAGTCGGCCCCCTCCCGTTCCTTCGGGTTCGGTTGGGGCTGCTGGACTTGGACCCCCTCCTCCTCCTCCTCCTCCTCCTCCTCCTCCTCCTCCTCCTCCTCCTCCTCCTCCTCCACTCTCCTCCTCCATCCTCCTCCTCCTCCTCCTCCTCCTCCTCCTCCTCCTCCTCCTCCTCCTCCTCCTCTCCTCCTCCTCCTCCTCCCTCCTCCTTCCTCCTCCTCCTCCTCCTCCTCCTCCTCCTCCTCCTCCTCCTCCTCCTCCTCTTCCTCCTCCCTCCTCCTCCTGTTCCTCCTCCTCCTCCTCCTCCTCCTCCTCCTCCCCTCCTACTCCTCTTCTCCTCCTCCTCCTCCTCCTCCTCCTCCTCCTCCTCCTCCTCCTCCTCCTCCTCCTCCTCCTCCTCCTCCTCCTCCTCCCCCCCTCCTCCTCCTCCTCATCCTCCTCCTCCTCCTCCTCCTCCTCCTCCTCCTCCTCCTCCCTCCTCCTCCTCCTCCTCCTCCTCCTCCTCCTCCTCCTCCCCCCACTTTCTCGTCCTCCTCCTCCCTCCTCCTCCTCCTCCTCCTCCTCCTCCTCCTCCTCCTCCTCCTCGGGTCGCCTACGGCCCCGGGGGAAACCGTGCAGGGCAGGCCACCCGCGTGATGTTCAAGGGCAAGTCGTTGCCGTTTGCGGGGAAGGGCGCGTACCAGAAGGTCATCTTTTCCCCCGTGTCCCCGCCGAAGGGGGTGCAGGGGCCTTTCGTGCCTTCCTTCCCTCTCTTCCCCATGCCTTCTCCTCTTCCGTCCATCTTCCTCCCCCTCTTCTTCAATCCCTTTGCCTTTTAAATATTCTCTCCCTGTCGCACCTGGAGGCCGATCGAAAGGGTGGGCCTTGCGTTTCGCTTGAGACTTCCGCACCATTAGTCAAGGCACCTCGGCGAAGGGTTGCCGGCAACCATGAGCTACAGCGAGTGCAAGGCGACACCGACGGCAGCTACGCCAACGGCAAAAATGAAAAAAACTTCAACGATCTCGTCACCGACAGCGGGGGAGATGGTTGACATTGCGCCACCCTTCATATTTCCAGCAGCGGACGGCCTCGAGGACACTGACCCTCTCGCGTCCTTGGCAGGTTGGATCAGGCGAGCAACTCCCCATGCAGAGAACATGATTCCAAAACTTGGTATTACTGGCTGGAACACCACAGCCAGACAACGCACATGGGAATGGGTACAAATGGTTGCCACCGGCACTACAAAAGAATTGGCACAGTCGGCTTGGCGAATTCCTGCGCGATGTGCATGTGCAGACACATCGACGAGCTGGCCCACCCCAGAACAAGGTAGTGGGACCATCCACTCCGCTACACAAAACAATGCGTTCCGTATGCACAACATGCGGTGGCAGAGTTATTGCGGATTGCAAGCATAGATGCTGGGGACTGTATCAAGCAGGGTACATCACACAATGAATTAGTGGGACGGCGTGTCGTAATTCAGTTGCTCATAGTTCACACGCATGCTGGTATTCGTTGGTTCGGATCCTGCTTCTGTCCCTGGATCGTCCTCTGTCTGTCTTTTTCTCTCTCGCTCTATCCTTCTTCTCTCGTTCGCTTTTGCTTCTGTCCCACCGCCCACCATAGTCAGTCACGGCGGTGCTCCCGCGCCCACCTGCAGTGCCCCCGCGGCACCCTGACCGCATGCCGATTGTCCGAGTGTCCGAATCAACATCTTCTTGCCGCTATGCTTTCCTCGTACATTTCCAACCCCTTGGGCGACCTTGGAGCTATTTTGGGGGTATCTTGAGCCGTCGGAAGGCCGTCGGAAGGCCGAAAAGGTGGAAATGGCCAAATCCATAACCTCAAGAAAATCAACGATTTTGCATTCTTCGGCCCTTCCAGGATCTGTTGGAGGCCTCTGGGGCCGTCTTGGGGGCATCTTGGGACAATCTTGAGCCACCTTCGGCTCTCTTGGGCCTATCTTGGCCATCTTGGAGGCCATCTTGGCCGTTTTGGAGGTCATATTGGCTGCCTATCGACAGCTTGGAGGCCATCTTGGGCGTCTTGGAGACCTCTTGGCCCGTCTCGGGGCCTTGTTTGGACTGGCTTGGGGGCCTCTTGGACCGTTTGAAGCCATCTTGGAGGCCTCTGGGACGATTTTGGGAACTCCTTGGGCCGTCTTCGGCGGTCGGAACACCGATACGGAGGACAAGCCACCAATCCTTCAAAAGCCTAAGGAAAATCAACGCTATTGACTCCCTCGGGAATTCCTGGAGTGGGCGATCTTGGGGTAATCTTGGGGGTCTCTTGGGCCGTCTTGGGCCGTCAGAAAGCCAGCCTTAAGAGACACGAAAGCCCAAAGCCTTCAACAACATAAGGAACAGCAGTGATTTTGACCGATTCGGGCCTTCCTGGGGAACCTGTTGGAGGCATTTTGGTCCGTCTTGGAGGTCTCTTGGGCGCCTCTTGGACCGTCTTGGACCATCTTGAGACTTTATGAGGCCGTCTTTGATGCTTCTTGGGCCGTCTTGGAGGCATTATGGGACCATCTTCGCCGTCTTGGAGGCCATCTTGGCCGTATTGGAAGCATCTTGGAGGCAGTCTTGTGCCAACTTGGCGATCTTCAAAGCCATCGCGCGCCGCCTTGGGCGATTCTTTCATGAAAATTGTGCTCCCTTGTGCGGTCTCCGGGTTGGCCGGCGGGACGGGCCGAATCCTCAGGAGGAGCTCTTGTGGAAATAGAGCCAAAACCAAGAGCGATACAGGCACACCTGTGGCAAGCCAACAGGGGACGGCGGATCTAGCTGCTTTCGACCCTTCCCGCCTCCGCACCTGGGTTGTAGGTCAGAGGCAGCCTGGATGCTGCGGGCTGATGTGGGCGCTGCGGGGCCTCTCGGGTGCCTCTCGGAGCCTGCTGGGGCGCACCTCGGGGACTCGTGGGGGGGGAGCTTGGGCCACCTTGGGTCAGGAGGGGAAAAAACACACAGACACAATTAATCCTCGATTCCCAGGAAAATATGGGAAAATATGGGAATTGGGGGGGAAGACAAAAACCCAGAAACTATGAGAAAATATGGGGACTATTTTTATTTGTGTGTATTTATTTGTGTGTCCTAATTTCCCTTTATTGGGGCGGAGCGCTCAGACTGTCCGTCCGTGCTCCCCCTCTCGGGCCCCTGTTGGGGCCGTCTCTGGGGCCTCCTCTGGCCCTCCTCGGAGGCTCTTGGGTCATTTGTCGGGTCGGACGAGAGGGGGGGATTGGGAAAGGGGGGGTTACAAAATTTGCTGCATGCAGCTGGTTTCGGCCTCGCCGAGGGGCCCATTCCTCGATACATGGCCGCCTCCGGCGCCGGGAGGCGCCGGGCAAATCAGCTACATGAGCTGATTCTCAAACCCCCCCTTTGCTATCCCCCCCTTTCGCCCGACCCGAATTTGGGGCAACATTGGGCGCCAGGCCGTCCTGGACGCTCTGAAGACAAGAAAAGCGGCAGCGCGAAAGCCATACGACGATTGATGGCGTTCTGACGATTTGGGCTTCCTGGGCCAAGTCGGGGCCTGTCCCGCTACAGGAGGAAGATTCAAAACTTGGTAAACACAAATAGTCTGGGGACTACTTTGGAGTATGCTCGTTGACCATTTTTGAGCATAAGTGTTGACCATTCTTTTGAAGATGTTGGCTGCGTGGATTTTTGTCCTCCAACATCCCCCTGTAGGGGGGCGGGCCCGACTCGATGTCCGGGCCGCCCTCCGGGGCCCGCTCAGGGCGGCCCGCCCGCGCGGCGCCCGCGGCCGGCTCCGGGGCGCTCGCTCCCGGGGCCGTCGGGAGCAGTGCTGAACCTGCAGGTCCATAGCGACGCGCTCCTGCTCGGCATCGCTCGGACGTGTGCATTTTTCCCTCGGCGAGGACCATCGAGGAGCATCTTGGGAGCCTCGAGACGGGGGTCAATACAAACAGGGGTCAGCCACGTGTCCGGATCCTGCAGGATCCTGCAAAGACCCCCTCTGGCTGACCCGGGTTAGGGAGCCGTTCGTGGCCGCGAGGCGGCCGCGCCTATTGGCTGACCCGGGTTTGCGAGGACCTGCGTTGCGGTTTTTTTTCCCTGCATTGCAGTTTTTGGTTTCCTGCTGACCCGGGTCTGGATTGACCCGGGTCAGAAGATCCCCGAACCTGCAGGTCCATAACGACGCGCTCTTGCTCGGCATCGCTCGGGCGTGTGCATTTTTCCTTCGGCGAGGGCCATCGAGGAGCATCCTGGATCATTTGGCGAGAAAGCCACGCGCGAAACCGGAAAAAACACGGGGAAGGAACGTCCGAGCGATGGCCAGTCTTGGCCTCCGGGCATCGGACACTGGAACGTGTACACTACCAGCGGCGGGCGGCTTTTTCAGTCCCACGGCTTTTTGAGGGTCGGGGATGACGTCGGGGTGGTGTGGTGTGGTGTATACAGTCGGGGCGCTGAAGAAGGAACCCTTTTCGTTGTGGAGGGGCTCGGCGTCCCTTGATTGTTTCACAGCTTGCCTCAGGTTTTCCTTATGTTTCCGGTGGGGAATCGAAGTTGAATTTATGGGAGAAAGGGGCCTCGTTTTTTATTTAGGGTGCCTTAGGTCAACACCCCGACTGTACCAGCGGCGGGCTGCTTTTTCAATCCCACGGCTTCTCGAGGGCCGGGGACGACGTCGGGGTGGCGTGGTGTAGGCTTTTCCCCCGTTCTCCAAGGGGGACAATGGGGCAGATGTATACACCAGGATCCCGTACACATCAGTCGGGGCTGGACAGACCTCCTACCCTGACACGTCGATTAGTGAATTGGCTGTTTTCAGTTCGCGGGAGGGCGTCGCGGCCGTCATTTTTGCGGGTCCAGGTCCAACGGTTTCGGTCCCAGGCCGTTTTCACTAAGGGGAGGTTTACTAAAGGGAGGTTTGTCCAGCGCCGAATCAGGATCCGCGTTCCTGTGCGAATTTCAGCGCAGGGTCGGAAAACGCGTCGGCTCTAGCCCCAGAAAAGGGCGCGCGGAGCGCCCGCCAAAGAGAGCGCACGAGAGCCTCAAGGGCGCCCAGGAGCGCCCGAGAGCGCCCAGAACTCCGGGCTTTGGGCCCCGCAGAGAAGGTCTACAGATATCAATATTCGGGAGGGGGAAAAACACACAGACACCTTGAAGAATGATCAGAATTGCGTCAATGTCTACGCTGATTTGTACACGTTCTTCTACCAACCCAAGCTAGCAATTGTTCCGTACGGTGAGTTTTTCTATCCCGGAACTTTTCCGCACTTAGAGAATCATCAGGCACACGCTCCCGCATTAACATTTTCCCGTGCTGTGGATGCAACATCGCGGCGGGTGTTGTCGAATATTCGAAACGAACCACACGGTTTCATGCACATGCGCTTGTGTGACTTGGCAGCAAAACAGCGTTTGCACGGAGCCTCAAAGAGTGTTTGCTTTTGTGCCCCAACATCCAGGAGTGAAGACCTTCATTGTTTTTTGGCTCTGCTTCGCACGGGTGCAGAGAGATTGGAAAGTAAGTTTGACGAGATTGTACCCCGCACATACATTATCTTTGAATGGGGCTCTTGATTTCAATGACGCCGACAAGAACGACAAGTGCGACATTCACTTCAAAGCGTTAGCCATGCTTACTATTAGCCTTACGAAGAACCCAACCATATGCAGCTGCGACTACCCCATTGTGGGTACCGCTTTCGGTGGAGCTCACTATGGGGCCACGAAACGTGTGAGGGGTGCGCCGAAATCAGTGGCGCGGACGCATGTGGACACCGCCAGTGGGGCTTTCGGTGGAGCTCCTTATGGGGCCACGAAGCGTTGTCTTGGGTGGCGTTGATGCATGCTGGCCTTGCCACTGGAGCCTTCGGTGGAGCTCCGTATCGGAGCGCTGTTCTGGGTGGCGTTGGCGCATGCGGACCCTGCCACTGGAGCCTTCGGTGGGGCCCCCTATGGGGCCACGAAGCGCTGTCCTGGGTGGCGTTGACGCATGCGGACCTTGCCACTGGAGCCTTTGGTGAAGTTCCCTATGGGGCCACGAAACGCTGTCCTGGGTGGCGTTGGCGCATGCGGACCTTGCCGCTGGAGCTTTCGGTTGAGCTCCTTGTGGGGCCACGAACCGTATGAGGGGTGTGCCTAAATGGGTGACGGCGTTGACGTGTGGACCCTTCCACTGGGGCCTTCGGTGGAGCTCCTTGTGGGGCCACGAACCGTATAAAAGGTGAATGGGTGACGGCGTTGACGTGTGGACCTTGCCACTGGGGCCTTCGGTGGAGCTCCTTGTGGGGCCACGAACCGTGTGAGGGTGTGCCGACATGGGTGGCGTTGACGCATGCGGACCTTGCAACTGGGGCCTTCGGTGGAGCTCCCCATGGTTCCACGAACCGTGTGAGGGGTGTGCCTAAATGGGTGGCGTTGACGAAGGCGGAGCCTGCCACTGGGGCCTTCGGTGGGGCTCCTTGTGGGGCCACGAATCGTGTGAGGAGGAGAAGGAAGAGAAGGAGGAGGAGGAGGAGGCGGAGGCGGAGGAGGAGGAGGAGGAGGAGGAACAGGAGGAGGAGGAGCAGGAGGAGGGGGAGGGGGGGGAGGAGGTGGAGGAGGAGGAGAGAAGGAGGACGAGGAGGAGAGGAGAGGAGCAGGGGAGAGGGGAGGAGAGGAGAGGAGAGGACAGGGGACGCGAGGCGCTGTCTCTTCAAAGCGAACACCCAACACCACAGGATGGTTGGGAACTAACGCTGGTTCGACTGTGCTTTACGAGGCGCACGCATGTAGCGGGGTCACGCCTGTACAGGGCAGAAGGGATTTCGGTGATCCGCGTTCGCGATCAGACATAGACAACATGTATGTCGTGAAGTCGCGCGTAACATCTGATTCAGTGGTTCAGACGCGCAGGGTCTCTACCGATGACGCAGTCCCGTGTCGTGGACATGCGAATGTATTTGGATACTCACGGCTGTTCTGTGAAGCTTTCGATAATTATTGGTGCTTCGCATGCAAAGGCTGCCGCCTCTGCCGCCAACCCCAACTGAGCGACGTATGTTTGATTCGTTTGTTGTCGGGGTGCCTTCCCGAGCACGACATGAAAAGGGCTCAGGTAGGTATGCTCCTCCCGCCTCCCGTCTTGTCCGAGCGGGGCCTCAGCGAGATCTCCTTTCCACCTCTTCTCCCTCCATTCCTCCTTCCTCTCTCTCTCTCTTTCCTCCTTTTTGGGGGCTTCGGAACGTCTAAGTTCAGGGTGCGTGGTATCAAGAAAACAACGTTTTGAACATCAAAACCAATAGGTTTAAACGAACGGAGTTTCAAAATCACGCGTTTAGCGCGGCTGTCGAGTGCATTTCGGTGTTTCCGAATTCCAGAAACAGCGGGTCGAGGTTTCCCAGCGTTGGATTTCAAGCTTTTCGGAAGGGCCAGCAAGCGGATTCGGCAGGGCCAATTGATACGTCCGTCCGTCACTTCCGTAGCCATTTGCTCGAATGTCGGCTTGGTTTCTTCAACGGCTGATTCACACACTGTCCCAGAACATTATATCGACTTCGGATGGGTTCGTGATATACAGGCGTGGCTTGGAAACGTGGCTGGAATCAAACGGCCTGGGCCGAGATCAGAGATACCTCGATCTGTGTTTTCAGGACGACAGAGTGGATGCACTGACCTCTTCATCATTGCTTGGTGCTTACGATGTTTCGGTTGCTGCTTTATTGGCTGAGTTCTGCGGCGTCGCCGCTGGCGCGGTGGAGTGGGGCGCTGTGGTTTTGTCTGCGAAGCAGCGACATGTGCGCGCGGAGTCTGATAGTTTGCAAGTAGTTCAAGCGGTGGAACAAGCGCCGCCCCAAGACGACGACCCAGTCGCAGCAGTCCCCGGGGGCGCCATTGTGCCCGTGGATCCTGGGCTCCAGCTTGTCCCGATACTTCAAGAGCGTCCGATCACAAGCGAGACAGTGCAGGAGATGAGCAGGTCTGAATTGGAAACGGTCGTTCTCCACTTGAACCGAGTGGCGCAAACTGTGCCCAAATTAGAATCGAGAGTCTCTACGCTGACTCAGAAAAAAGATCGATATTACAAGCAGAACGTCAGGGCAAATGAAACAGTTGATTCGCTCCAGAAAAAGATTGAACGGTTAGAAGAGGAAGCGAGGAGATCGAAGCTGAAGAAGGTTTTCGCAGGATCTTGCAACCGATATTTCACCATCTACGGCGGCATGAACATGGCGCTGCGGCGCACGATTGGGGGGCTTGGCGCGGCCAGACTTGGGCTGGTGGTATGCGAAGATGTCGGCAGGCGACAGGTTACCAGCGCTGAGATAAGGTTGAGGGCCGCTCTCATCGCACATGCTCAGAGATTCAATGCTGAGCGTCGCGTTCGGCTCAGGCTAGAAGATGACCCACATATCGAACCCGAAGATATTCCAATGGGTCTCGACCCAGGCTTGAGGCAGCTTCGACCATGGAGGTTTGCAGTCCATGCCGTCAGAGGGGACGGGACAAATTCTAAAGTATGGCTCAAGCAGAAGCTCAGGTGCCAGGAAACTCAATCGTTCTATTGTTGCGAAGCTGTCTTTCCTTGGGGCCAGGCCGATGATGCGATGGGCTGCTGGGAGTTCTCCTCAATCATGTCGGATTTGCAGGTTGTTGGGAAAAATTCTTCGGGCGAGGCTACGCTTGGGATGGTATCTAAACAATGCTTGACTGCAGACATACGGTGCATTGCCGATCGCCGGGGAGATCACGTGAGCAACCTCGATGCCATATGTGACTCAAGTGCGCCACTCGGCATGGTACCATTGGAGGACGGCGAAGTTTATCCACCACTAGCAGAAGCTGCAGAAGCGAGTTCTCTCGTCGCAGCAGCAGCCAACGGCGACCAGATCCCGTGGCCAGACGACAGACTTGACAAGTGGTCAGGTGACCACGTCATCACGGCGATCCTGACGACGACAGACGCTGGCAGTGACGAGGCTTCTTGCAGGCGCATGCTCCAGACGATGTTTGCGCGGCGTCCGACTGTGTGGGTATTGGAGGGGAACTGTTTCCAGCATCAATACAGTCTCATGATATTGAGCAGTCTCGAGTTGGCCAACACTTTCCTGGAGCACGTTGCTGGTGTTAAATATCTTCCTGTTCTGGTGAAGCTCATGCGCATGTGGCGGGAGAAGGCAGTGGCAATATATTGTAAGTGGCGCCAATTATACTCGGCCGACTCTGAGTTCTGTTCCAAAATGCCACCGAAATGCGTGTCAACCAGGTGGGGCACAGTCTCCAGGTGCGAGAGATACGTCTTGGATGGGAGCCCGGCTCAGCTCCGAGCGGTCTTGCAGGCCGTCCTGGCCGACGAGGCGGCGGCGACGAAGAAGAAGCCGAATAAGAAGAGCCGCAAGTTGGACCCGACGGAGGTGCGCGCCGAGACTACGGCTGCCTTCAAGGAGCAGCTCAGCAGATGGACCGAGGACGTGATGGAAGGGGTTTCATCAAACCATTTCTTCTGGACGATGATGGTGATGAGGAGGTGCCGCGAGCCGCTAGACCACCTGCACTTGTTCTTGCAGAAGCGGCACGACCCAACCAAGATGGAACCAGGGCGCTTCGCACTACTGGTCTGGGGGAAGGCGGCGGAGATCCACAAAGACCTTCTATCGTTGTGCGATTTGAGTTCTTGGGAAAACGTGATCGAAACCTTTCCACTTGGGTTCAGGAGGAAGTACATAAACCTCGTGTTCCAGACAACGTCGGCGCATCTTGCCGACTTCGAGATGCGAGTGATGGGCCCGATACTTTCGATGGATGCGCAGATTCTATGGTTGGCCAAGGAAGATCCAACCATTTGTTGCAATCGCAGGTTAGGTGTGTGCCGTAAGATCCTGGACACCCCAGACAGCGAGCTGCCTCTAGTCCCCCTGAAGCTCAAGCACGTCTTCAATCTAGAGCTCCAGTACTGCGTTAGTTCTGGCGGCCAAGCGCCCACGTCTCTGTGGAATCTGATGATGGCCATCAGCGTCGCGCGGCAGTCGGACGCGCAGGACATCGAGAGCGTTAACTCGATCATCAAGGACCCCGTGGGTTTTCGAAAGAACGGCAATTACCTTCATCCGCCCTCCTCCTCCCCTCCTCCGCCCTTTCTTACCCCCTCCCCCTATCATCCTCCTACTTCGTCTCCACCTCCTCCTCCTCCTCCTCCTCCTCTCCCTCTTCCTCTTCCCCCGCCTCCAACTCCTGGCCCGGCGCGTGACGGCCTCTGGAGGAGGCGGTCAGGAAGGCGCCGAACATTAGACTTCCTCTCCTTGACGCCAGGGTCGGGAATATCAAAGCTCTGGCCATGGGCTCGAGGGGCGCGAGCTTGAAGTGGAGCGACGCGGCGCCCAAATTCAACGCTGTTCTGGACTCGGCCGTGGGTTGCGCCAGCTTAGTTGACAGGGCCCTCGCCACCCCCGAGAGATTCGTCACGCCGCACCCCATATGCGACGTGCCCCCCGCCAAAGGCTGATGCGGGACCCCGGCTCCATGTCCCCGCATTCCAGAGCGCCCCGCGTCGTCGACACGAGGGGCGCGATCTCTCTGGGCAGTGCGAGTGGGGTATCGGCCTATCCCCCAGCTCCTCCTCTCCTTTCATTTCCTCTCCTTCTCCTCCTCCTCCTCTTCCCTCTCCTCCTCGCTCCCCCTCCTCCTTCTCCTCTGCCCCCCTTGCAATCACTGGCTCGCTCCTCTTCCTCCTTCTTCTGTCCAGCCCCTCCTTGGCCAGGGGGATCGCGCCTGGCGCGGCGGCGACGACTGGAGTCCAGATCCCCCGTTTTCCCGCCCCCCAGGCATTGACATCAGCGGCCGCCTGTTCGAGGCCAAGTGCATTGAGTGGGGCAGGCATTACAACAGCGCCCTGTGCCGTGCAGCTCGGAGGATGAGAAAAGAAAACCCTGCTCAACCACTGCTGGCTGTGATCGCGCATGCCAGTGATCTACCGCGCGCCGGGTGTTACGTGGTGTCGAAGATTTACGGCAACACTGTGTACTTGCATCGCTCCGAAGTGCGGGGCAACAAGCTACTACTCAGCTATCTTGACGACCGTGACGACGATAGGGACTCCACCTCCATAACCACCAGCTCTGCCATCGCCCTGTTCGCACGCGTGCGCGCCGAGGGGGGAGAGGAGAAGATGCCCGTGCAAGTGCTCCCCGCCATGTTCGAGGGAGCGCTGGCGCTGGGAGACTGCGAGCCGGAGTTCGAACTGGATCCAAGCTTCACGCCGGCGCCACCGAAACAGAAGAAACCTGTTGCTGCTGCGCACCCTGAGCCTGCGCCCGTGCTCGTGGAGCCCGACGACGACGCCGGCGGGGAGGGGCGGGCAGCATGCGCCAGCCTGTCTGCATGCTGCATGCTCCTCCTTCCCCTCTTTCCTTTTCGCGCTCGCGCGCCAGACCAGCGGGCGAGCGCGCGCGCCGCTATCTAGGTATCTAGGGTGGGTTACGCGCAGCTGGCGCGCCCTCCTGGCTTCCTGGCCATCCTCCCTCTCCCCGGGCCCCACTTCCCCCGCTCTCTCCACGCGTATCCTGCCCCTCCTCTCCATCTCCTCTCCTCCCCTCTTCGTTCCACGTGATCGTAGTGCAGGTGCGCCAAGTATGCCATGCCGTGCGAGACGGTCCCCGGGCCCCTGTCCCTTCTATATATGTTGCTATGCCACCATGCCACCCCTGGATGTCACCTTTAAACTTTATGATGCAGCCGTGGGCGTGAGTGTACATTGTGCGCGCGGTGTGACATGATGCACGGTGCCATGCTGCTTTACCATTCCATGCGTGATGTTACGCGAGCTGTCGATGCACTGCCAGCTTGCGGATTCTGGCCGAACTTCGCCCCAAAAAGGCATGGTGGCCCGCAGAGTTGTCCCGAAAATCGCCCCATTCGTTTTGCCCAACTTGCCTATTCTCTCATCCTCATCCTTTCTCCCACTCTTCGGTTCTAGCTAGGCTAGGGGGGGCAGGCGGCGACGTTGAGGGCGTTGAGGGCGCCCCGGAGATCGGCCCCGTCGAAGCGGGCCTGGGGGAGGAGGACGACGAATTGAGGAAGCACCTTGAACATCTCATGGAAGACTTTGAACAGAAGAAAGCCGAATCAATAGCAGGGGTGACGGAGGCAGAAGAGGACAGGGTGGCCGACGCGGAGGAGGCGAAGAGTAAGGCAGTAGCTGGAAAGCTCGCCAAAGATGAGAAACAGAAACATAAAGTCGTTTCCATCGACGACGCAGTCGCGGCCACGTTTGGGAAGTTGTTGGGCAAAGAAGAGGATACCGAAAAACAAGTTATCGCTTCGGAGACAAAGTTATCGGACCTCGATGTGTCTGAGAAGTTGGGCGCGGCGGCTGGGCACTCCCCGCCGCTGGTCGACGCGGCCCTCCGCGACAAGAGGCGAGTGGGAGAAAGGGCGGGGAAAAGGAGGGAGAGGGTCGGGGTTGGGGGAAGGGAGAAAGGAGAGGCTGGCCCGGGGAGAGGAGGGAGGGAGAAACCGACATGAGGGGGGACAAGGCAAAGGGGGTGGACTAGCTAGGCAACTATTGGCCGCCCTGGATCAGTGGGAGATGTCCGCGAAGGCGTCCGCCGAGGCCATCAGCGAGTGGCGCGGCGCCCAAGCGACCTTCGCAGCAGACCTGGAGGGGGCCAAGGCTGGGGGGGTCGTTTCCCTAGTCGAGCGTGAGGGTGAAGTTCGTTTCATGGCCTGGAGGCCGCGTTCTGCCGAAGGCGCGGGCATCCCCGTGGAAATCAAGAAACGTAAAGCCATCTGGGCCCCAGAGTCCACCATCAAAGCCCAAGGTCTCGAAAAGGATTTCTCGAGCGCCGAAGTTGTGCTTCCCAAAGTAGTTAACTATGCCGAGCTTAGACATGAGCGGGAAGATGCGCCGCTCTGGAGCGAGCGCCTCAGGAGGGTGTGGCAGCTGTGCGTGGATATTCGAAGCGGCGCGCATCGGCAGGGCGTTCACTGCGACGTGTGCGAGCTCGATTCTGCGAGCGCGTCGATCGCAGGGCACGGGCATGCGGCAGCGGGGCTTGCCGACTCGATAGATCAATGCCAATTTTGTTGCTCGTCGTTTCACGTGCACTGCTCTATAGCCCTAGCTGCATATGCAAAGAGAGAGTGGGCTGCGGGCGCGGCCTCCTCGTCGTCGTCGGCGTCGGCCAGGCGCCCCGTGCTCGTCCCAGCCGCCGACCCGCCTGCGGGGTTGAGCGCGGTGGAGTGGAGGGGGGGCCTGTGCCCTGTCTGCCGCATGTGCTGCCCTCAAGCTGGCCTTGAACTGTGTGAGTAGAACTGCGGGCGCGGGATATTCAATTCTAGTCACCCCCTCCCGCCCTCCCCCCTCCTCCTTTTCCTCCTCCTCCTCCTCCTCTCCTCCTCCTCCTCCTTCTCCTTCTACCCCCTCCTCTTCCTTCTCTCGGGCAATCGGGGGCCTCTTCGTTGCCCGGGCTGGAACGCGCTGAGTCAAGGGCTGGAGGGGGGAGAGGGGAGGAGGAGAAATAAGGAGGAGGAGTTCGACTTGCTTTCGGCAGGGGGGGATTAGGAGGGACGCGCCCCCCTCAACAGGAGGAGGAGGAAAGGAAACGAGTCCGAGTCCCCCCATCCCCCAGCAGGAATTACACTGCGTGCCCCTGCTGCTGCGGGGCTGAGGGGGGCCCATCCCATTCCTGCCTCTTCCTCCTGAGGAGGGGTTCCGTTCCGTACTCGCCGTCGCCCATCGTCGGCCGCAATCATCGATATAGCCAAACTGTCGAAGTCGTTTGTGATCAAAAGTTGCCAGCCAGGGTACCCGCGCGGCACCTCCCGACCGAGCTAGCTCTCCAGGAATCATGGCGCCGCTGCCCTTGACTCCGTTCGACCGCCCCCGGCAGCCGCACAGGCTTGAGGCTCAGCGGGACGGTGCCCTGAAGGTTGTAGACGACAGGCGCGCTGTCGAGGAAGCCGCGGGGCCCTCCCTGGGTCATTCGGCCACTCGTTTCCTTTTCCACCTCCTCCTCCTCCTCCCCCTCCTCCTCGCATCCCCCTTCCGCCTCGCTCCCAGGACCTCTACGTCAGCATCCCAGGGTGCATGGGCATCACGCCTATCCCTCAGCATTGGGTGTTGGGTGGTGGTGGCATCTCGGAGCTCGGCTCATTGGCCAGCCAAGTCCATTCCAGCCATCGTTTGTACTTCGTGCCCAATGGTCCAGCAGTCGATGGGAGCGGCGACCGCGGCCGCATGCTGGCGTGCATCAACTGCGGCGGCTGGCACCGCCAGCGAGCCAACAGGCCATTCCTCCTCCCTCCTCCTCCTCCTTCTCCTCCTCGACTCGTCTCCTTCTCCTTCTTATCCTGCTCTTCCTTTTCTCCTCGACGTCCGCACCCCCTCCTTCTTCGGCAACGGACGCTGCGCCGTTGCCGTTGCATCTTGACGACTGAGTGCGATGGGCGCGCTGTGAACTACCACTACAAAGCCGCCCTGTGCAACATAGTAGAGGGCCGCCAGCCGTACGCCAGGGCACCAGGCCCGAGGAACAGCGTGGTGGCCAGGGTCGCTCCCTATTGATTCGCGATTGTGTGCGCGCTCCCGTTCGGGAGCGCAGCTGCGCGCGCAGACTTACAGGGTTAGGATTAGGATTTGGGTGCTCCTGTGTAAGTAATCAGTAAGGAAGCTCGTGCGCACGATAGCCACAGGCGATGCAATCGCGCTGTGCACCAACCAACCAGCCAAGGCATTTAGTGCAAACCTGAGGAAAGGGCCCCTCCCCTCCCACCACGCCGTCGCTTGGAAGGTCCGAGCGGCCTCTGACTTGGAGTGGGGGGCTTGGGGGCACGTGGGGCGTGGCAAGCGAACGAGACCCGCCTCCTCGTCGGTTGCCCATCCTCTCCTCAACTGCTGCCGCCCCCATATCCGGGTCGCGAATCGATTCGTTTTCCTGGCCTCGTTTGCCAGAGCAGGAGCACTTTTCGAGAACGCGGTTGAGGGGCTCTTCGGGCGTCGCGAAAAAAAGTCCTTCGAAGGGAGTTCTCGAGGGACTTTTTCTCGAGGCGCGAAAATGAATCGAAGGGGGCTCGCGAGTTTTGTTGCAGAGGCTGAAATGGGGCATGCCGCGTCGCTGCGGTTGGATTCGCTTCGAAATGCTGGTCCGATACCTCCCCAGGGGGCCGGGAATAGGAGGTCCAGGGTCCAGGGAGTAGCGACCCAGCGTTACCCCCCCTGACGCCGCGTTTCCTCCCTCCGCCGCCCTCTTCCACGCTGCCCATCCGTTCCCTCCGACGCCTCGTGCTGCAAACGTTTCCAGTTCAAGCTCTGATCACTGATCTGATCCGCTACACCGCGCGTTCCCGGCCTGCCCGCCGTGAACTTCGACAAGACTAACCACTACCTCGACACGAGGCTCGCCTGCGGCTGGGGGGTATATCTCGTTGTTTCCCTCTCTCTCTATCCCTCTGTCTCTGTCTGGTGTGCGTGAATGTGTATGAGAGCAACTCGTGCGCGTGCAGCGCGCACTTCGCTTGGCGGCCATAGTGTGCCCCGACGGACATGTGCCACATCACTCGTCGAGTGGTTTCGGTGGGCGTGTTCTCCATAGGAACTAATTGTCGGTGAAGAGGAGTGGCTATGACAAATATGATGATGATCACGATGGTGATGATGATCAAGATGCTGATGATGATGATATCTATGAGGATGGCGATGATGATGATGAGTATGATGATGATGATGATGATGAGTATGATGATGATGATGATGATGATGATCAGGACCATGCACCTCAGCGAAGTTTACTGAGGCCACTCCCACATGCGGCCCTCAGCGAAGTTCACTGAGGGCCCAGAGCCCTCAGCTAAGTTGGCTGAGGGCTCATCCAGGATAGCCCTCAGCGAAGTTCACTGAGGGCACATGGCCCTCAGCTAAGTTCGCTGAGGGCTCATGTGGGAGGGCCCTCAGCGAAGTTCACTGAGGGCACATGGCCCTCAGCTAAGTTCGCTGAGAGCTCCTCTGGGAGTGCCCTCAGCGAAGTTCACTGAGGGCCCATGGCCCTCAGCGAAGTTCGCTCAGGGCCTCCGTGGCAAGGCCCTCAGCGAAGTTCACTGAGGGCCTGAGGCCCTCAGCTAAGTTCGCTGAGGTTTCTGAGACCAGACGCCCTCAGTGAACTTCACTGAGGGCCAATGTCCCTCAGCGAAGTTAGCTGAGGGCCTCAGGCCCTCATTGAACTTCGCCGAGGGCCCTGACAGAACAACCCTCAGCGAACTTCGCTGAGGTCCCCGGCCCCTCAGTGAACTTCGCTGAGGGCCCTCCCAGAGGAGCCCGCAGCGAACTTCGCTGAGGGCTCAGGTCCCTCAGCGAACTTCGCTGAGGGCCCTGGGCCCTCAGTGAACTTCGCTGAGGGCACTCCCAGATGGGCCATCAGCGAACTTAGCTGAGGGCCTTAGGCCCTCAGTGAATTTCGCTGAGGGTCTTGCCCAAAATGCCCTCAGCGAACTTCGCTGAGGGCCCTGGGCCCTCAGTGAACTTCGCTGAGGGCCCTCCCAGAGGAGCCCTCAGCGAACTTCGCTGAGGGCTCAGGACCCTCAGCGAATTTCGCTGATGGCCCTGTGCCCGCAGTGAACTTCGCTGAGGGCACTCCCAGAGGGGCCCTCAGCAAACTTAGCTGAGGGCCATGGGCCCTCAGTGAACTTCGCTGAGGGCCCTCCCAGAGGAGCCCTCAGCGAACTTCGCTGAGGGCCCTGGGCCCTCAGTGAACTTCGCTGAGGGCCCTGCCCGAAATGCCCTCAGCGAACTCCGCTGAGGGCCCCGGCCCCTCAGTGAACTTCGCTGAGGGCCCTCCCAGAGGAGCCCTCAGCGAACTTCGCTGAGGGCTCAAGGCCCTCAGCGAATTTCGCTGAGGGCCCTGTGCCCTCAGCGAACTTCGCTGAGGTCACTCCCAGAGGGGCCCTCAGCGAACTTAGCTGAGGGCCATGTGCCCTCAGTGAACTTCGCTGAGGGCCCTCCCAGAGGAGCCCTCAGCGAACTTCGCTGAGGGCCCTGGGCCCTCAGTGAACTTCGCTGAGGGCTCTTCTGGGAGAACCCTCAGCGAAGTTCACTGAGGGCCTGATGCCCTCAGCGAAGTTCGCTTAGGGCCTTTCTGGGATTGTCCTCAGCGAAGTTCGCTGAGGGCCCCTGAGATGAGGATGATACGCTGATGGTGATGATGCTGATGATGATGCTGACGATGATGATGATGATGCCCTTAGCGAAGCTTTCTGAGATACGATGCTGATGATGATGGTGGTGATAATGATGGTGATGGTGATGGCGATGATGGTTGCGATGATGATGGCGAAGATCATGATGACGGTAATGGTAATGGTAAGTTAACTGGTGGTAGCGATTCTGATGATGGGATGAATGAGATCAGGGATGAGAGTAGACGCGGTGCGGGTGCTTCCAAAACAAGAACCCACCACAACTGGATGGGCAACGTACTCCAACTATTCCAACACCCAAGGACATGATATGTTTGAGAGTTTAGGTTTCCAGGCAAAGGTTTTCAGGTTTGCCATGGGCTGCCCCAAGATTGCACCATGAGGGCCCAACATGGGCCCAGGACAGCCCGGGAGAGCCCAACTATTGGCCCATATTGCCCCGAGAGGCCTTCAATAGGGCCTTCAATGTGCTCCTCAGGCGGCCGATGGGAGCCCAGAAAGCGCCCAAGACGGCACCAAGGCGGTCCTTGAGGGTTCTTGAGCCCAGGAGGAGGAACGCGAAAGACCCCGAGAGGGCTCCCAGGATGGCCAGAGCTGCGGCTGCTGCCACGCGTCGCCATTCTGGCTCAAAGCATATCGCCTTGCAGTCTTACTGTGGCCCCCAGACTTCCTGGGGTTCGGCGGCGTCATGAGTCTGAGCACGCTCAAGCAGCTGCCGGCTGCCGCTGATTTGAAGTCAGCTAGCAGGTGGGCAGAGCACAGCATTGAGCGGGCGCTTTCCTTCGCTCGCAGGCAGGGCCACGACGTTACGTTGGAGCGGATGGCTGGCACCTGCAAGCGCACGACACTGTCTACTTGCTTCAGCGGCACCGGCGGCGCTGAAGTTGCCGCGCAGGCATGGGCATTCGAAATACCTTCGATGGCAAGCTTCGGCCCTGGGGCCCCGCGGGTCGGATTGCTGCTGGATGCAGTGCCGCGCCATCTTGCCAGATGGCGCGGCGCGTCCATCGGCGCGCCCTCGCGGTCCCCGCGGCGGAACCGTCGCTCGCAGGTCCTTCGTTATCGCCCCAGGGGTGTGTTCACGCGATGGCTTTCTTCGCTGGCTACGAGATGGACCAGGTGCAGTTCAAGACCTTGTGGGCGTGTGATAACAGCGTGGAGTGCCGCTACGAACTGATGATGTTGCCGCACAAGCCGAAGTGCATCTTTTGCGATGTCGACGATTGTCTGAACCCTCAGATCTTACCGACGCTCAGAGAAAAGGCGGCGACTATGCGTTGGGCCGGCTTGCAGCGCATCTTCCGCCACAAGAACTCCGCGGTCAAGCGCATGCCCATTGGCGCCTGCTGCGTCCACCCCAGTCGCTCCTGCGTAGCCGAGGAAGCGGACGTCCATGCAGCTGGCACTGAATGCCAGATGTGGAGCGCTCAGGGTCCTCACTCTGGGTGCAGCGGCGAACGAGTCTTGGCGTTTGGTTCGTGGGTGTCTCAGCGCCGGCTCATCCAGGAGAAGATCATCTACCACGAGAATGTGGACCTCTGCCCTTTGAGCGTTCTCATTGAAGAGCTCGGCCAGTACTATCTGATCCATGAGAGCATGACCAGGGTGGTGTGCCCCAGTCAGCTCGGCCAGGCTTACGAAAAGCCCCGGAGGCTCACTATCATGTTCCACAAGAAGCTCGTCACAGTCCAGGCTGCCGAATCCCTTGTACTGGGCAGCGCGTGGTCGGACTTCGTCGATTGGTCGGCCAGAGAGTGCCGCTTCACTTGGGAGTCGTACTTCACCGCTCCACGCGATGACCCCTCTCTACAGGCAGAGCTGGCGTGGGCTCAGGGCCGCCCGACCGTCCAGGTAGACGCGGCTAAGCCCCCAGGGGAACGGCCGCCGCGCGCGCAGTTCGACAAGTCCGAGTTCGACTCAACTTTGAAGGACGAGGAGGTCTTCAACGTGGGGAGGTACGTGGAGGCGTCCAAGTCGACCGGTGGCATGTGCATCTGCTGCTTAGACCAGGACTACCTCGCCAACCCGCGTTTCAACAATGGGAAACCGACGTTGCACACAATTACGAAGCACGTCGACCTTTACTACAGTACAAAGCATCGGCGCTGGCTGGGCCCAATGGAGTTGATTGCAGTCCACAACTATCCAGTTGGCCGCGAGAAAGACCTCTGCACCTATGGATTGAAATGTTCATTTAACGCTGAGCGGGATGACTACGGGTTTCCTCCCAGGCGCAGGGCGGCTGTGCTGAACCAAATCGGCAACGGGATGTCGCTTGCTACGGAGTCGCTGGGGTTCGCCTACATTTGGCTCATGCTCTCGCTGCTGAAGGGGCAGATCACCGATCAGCCGCTCGAGAACGGGAACGGGAGTTCCATTGCCGCGCTGCTGCAGGACGCCAGGCACCATCAGAATGCCGTCGCCGTCGGCGAGACTGCCAAGAAGCGCAGGGTGCTGTCAAAGCGCCAGAGCAACAGCTCAGATGGCATGACATCTGAGGCGAGCCATGCGGCAGATTCGATTGCGCACATGGTGCGGCAAGCGCCGCGGCCGTGGTAGAGGCGTAGAGCACGCGGATTGAAGGCGGCGGAGGAGGAGGAGGAGGAGGAGGAGGAGGAGGAGGAAGGATAAGGAGGAATAGGAGGAGGAGGAGGAGGAGAAGGAGGAGGAGGAGGACTCGACCCTTCGGGAGGAGGATGAAGGGAAGAGGAGGAGGGAGGAGTTGGAGTAGGAGGAGGTGGAGGGGGAACGGACGCCCTAACGAGCTCAGCCGGCTGTGCACTTCAGGACTAGGTGAGTGACGTTGCAAAAACCTGAATGTCTCGAGGCCCCTTTTCGACTGCCTCTTCTCCCCGTGGAGGGTGGGGCGCTCAGGTCAGGTGAGAGCATGTCTCGAGGATCCTTCGGTCCTTCTCCGCCCCTCTCCTCTTGCCCCCTCTCCCTCCACTTTCGTTTCCCCCTTTTGCCTCTCTGCTTCCTCTCCCACGGTCTTCGCGCCCTCGCACGCCCCCCGGCCCCCTCCACGCCCCCCTCGTCCGCCCCCCGCTTCCATCTCTATTCTGCCAGCTCTTCTCATGATATCCTCCCGCTCCCCCCTTCTCCACTTCGCCCTCACTATCCTCCGTCTCCGTCTGCCAGTCTGCCTCCCGCCAGGCGAAGCATGGCGTCCTCGAGGGCCGCGTCCGCGGGGTCCGCGCTGAACATGGGCGACGTGGCGGCGCCGGACATGGAGGTCTGCCCCGGCGAGGTGCTCGGCGACCTCACCGACGCGCAGCTGAAGGTCAAGGTCGGGGACAAGTGGTGGGAGCGCTACTACTCGGTGCTCCAGCCCCACGAGACGATCGAGGATGCGGCTCGCTAAACGTTCGACTCGATCGATCGATGCCTCCCCCGCTTCCCAACTCCGATAGCGAGGGAGGAGAGGATATGGGGGAGAGAGGGGAGAGGGGGAGGGATGGGAGGAGGCGGGAGTTGGGGCCCTCCCTGTCCATACGCCGCCCCCAGGACAGGTGGAAGGGCGTGGACGGCAGTCGCCGCTGGAGGGAGTGCTTGCGCCTGTACGCCTACTCGGAGCGGAGGACCCTGCCGTACTACATCGAGGGGAAGCCGAACGAGAGGGCTCTTTTCCGCAACCGCCACAACGCTCGGAAGTCTGACAACACGGTCAAAAAATACGCGCAGGGCGTGCTCGAGTTCGGGTGCAACTGGCTTGGTCGGGGGGCTGCGATCGCAGTTCAAGAGGACCGCCCCGACGAACAACTTGCTCCCACCGCCTCGTCTCGTCCGCTCGTCCCTGTCTCGTCCTCGCTCCGCTCCTCTTGCTTGCCATCGCCTCCTGCTGTCGTCCCTGTTCCCCTGCCCTCCCCTCCTCCTCCTGCCCCCCCGCCTCCACCTCCTCGCCTTCCACTTTTCTTTTACGTTTGAGCGGCCCCGCGTGTCCTCCAGGACGACGGCAAGTTCTCCCTCCTCGCCGGCGGCACGTTGGTCGAGGCGGTGTACCTCGGGAAGGAGACCCAACCCAATAACGAGTACATCCAAGAGGCCATGCAGACTGGCGTGCCAGGAGCAGTGGTGTTCCGCAAGATCACGCCGCCAGACGGGTGTGAGTGGATCAAGAACAACCACAACTTCTACAACACAATCGCCGGCTGCGCAACTACTTGGCTCGAGCTTCTCGAGAAGATCGATGACGCGGAGTCGAGCTGGAGGGAGAAGTGCCGCAAGGAAGGCATCAGCACGGACTCATGCCCGAAATCTGGGCCGTTTCGGTACGAGAAGATGTACGAGGCGCATATTATGAAAAAGTTCAAGGGCTACTTTAATGGGTGGGACCACTACCAGGCTTGCAAGGGCACCCACAACAAAGCAAAGGCCATGGGCATCTACTCCGAGTGGAAGGAGTGGGCGGAGAGGAAGGCTAACTTCTTGGACCAGAGCTGCAAGCCCCACATCATGGCCGAGGTTCAGAACTTCTGCTTGGTGGTTGTGGAACACTTCTCCGATAATGGCTTGGCGCCCGAATGGCTCTTGAAGGAGGTGGCCCTCATGTTGCTTAAGTTCAGCACCCCCCTGGTCGAGGACTGCAGCGATGCTGATTGGGCCAACTACGGCGGCGTCATCAACCCTGGCGTGTTCGCGAGGGCCAAGAGGCAGCTCAGTGTCTTGAGATGCCCAATTGGGAAGAGCGCTGCCTACGTGAAGGGTATGGAAGCCAACGCGGCCGCCGCCGCCAAGCGCAAGAGAGAGGAGGAGAAACAGCACGCCGAGAAGAAGGGCGAGGAGCCCGATGCGAAGAAGGTGAAGGGCACGGGCAGGGGTCGCGCCACGAAGCCGCAGAAAAAGGACCCCAAGAAGGTGGAAGAGGAGTTTAAGGGCACCATCACCGTCGCCGGCGTCGATCGCGAGATGCTGTGGCTCGATGACCTGTTCCAAGCGGCCCTGGCGCCCTTGCGGCCGCTGAGGGAGTCCCAGATCAACAAGCCCCAGGTGATCATCATTGTCCTTGACGGGGTCAAGTTCGCGCTGCTGTCCACCATCACCTTGAGCGGCAAGGAGCTCAAGTCTTGGGCCGCCCTGAACCCCCAGGGCACCCGCCTCGCACACCCCCCCAGCCATCCATCCGCAGGATGGGAGGGAAGAGGAGGAGGAGGAGGAGGAGGAGGAGGAGGAGGGGGAGGAGGGGGAGGAGGAGGAGGAGGACTGAGGACGAGGTGGAAGATGAGGGAGGAGGAGGAGAGTGAGGAGGAGAAGGAGGAGGGGGAAAGAGGAGGAGAGGGAGGAACGAGGGGAAGGGGGGGAGGATTTCTGGCTGCCGAAAGGTCCTGGAGCAAGGTCCGGAAGGTGCTGCAAGAGGATTCGGTGAAGGCGCACTTGCTGGCTCTCACGCAGATCACTGGCACCGCCGTCGCCCAGCCAGCCGCGCTGGCCGACGCCGCCTCCGCCACCTCTCACGACGTCGCTACGAGAGTGCTGGACGTGCTCGGCGCAGGCGAGGACCCGATGATGCAGGACAACTACGAGGAGCCCGCGCAGCGGCATGCCGACTTGGACCCCTGGCTCACCGACGAGAGGTTTGTGATGAGCTTTATCGCCAACTACATTCACTTTCTTGAGGTCCCCGTGATGATGAGCTCAGACGCGATGCAAGTCGTCGCCCAGCTCACGGCCGAGTTGCCCATCCTCATGAAGAACCACGGCGGTGGCAGAATCCCGCCAGAGATTGTGCTCAATGCCATGGGCCCGAAGATCTACGGCATTTTCGACGAGCACTGGGCCGCGTTCGGGGTGAAGGTCTTCGACGTCGTCGCGAATCTGGGCCCGGACGATGCCATTGAGGACTCCCTGGGCGGGATCTTCCCAAGCGCGGTCTCGGTTGACCAAGTCTTTCAGCGGAGGGCGGCATTGACGCTCAATCTCATCCAGAAGCTCATGTGCGGCGAGGGCAGGATCTCGGTCTCCGATTACAGCAAGCAGGTCGAGACCCTCTTCAAGGAGCTCCCCGCAGTGGTGAGTTGCGAGCTCCGCTTGCCTGCGTCGAAATTCACGGGCCTCTGGATGCAGTGCCTGCACACCAACCCTGTGCATGTCCGCCCGGCGCTGCTGGCGGCAGTGAGGAAGGCCACGTCGACGGAGGACCGATGGGTGATCACTCCTCCTCCTCCTCCTCCTCCTCCTCTTCCTCCTTTCCTCTCCCTCCTCCCTCCTCCTCCTCCTCCTCCTCCTCCTCCTCCTCCTTTCCTCTTCTCCCTCCTCCCTCCTCCTTCTCCTCCTGCTACTCTCTAGGCCTCCCATGGGGTCGGAGGATCGCGCCGCATCGCCGATGCATCGCCGATGCGGCTCGATGCGGAGCCCGAGTTTCTCCGCGCCGGCGTCGCCGATGATCGCCCACGTCGACGACGCATCGCCAGTGCATCGCCAATGCATCGCCGATGCATCGCCGATGCATCGCCGATGTATCGGCGATGCGGCGCGATCCTCCGACCCCATCTACTCCGACCCCATCTAGGAGGCCTCTATACTCGGCTACTGTTCTGATCCCCCCCTGCCTGCCTCGTGCCTGCCTGCTTGCCCTGCAGCCCCCCCGTGCCAGGAGTCGTGGCCCATCTGGGAGGACTCGCCGCTCGTGGCTTCGGCTTCGGGCTCGGGCTCGCAGCCCGCTTCCGCTTCGGGCTCGCAGCAGCAGCTCGAGCAGGAGCGGCCGCCCCTGCCCCAGGAGCCTGCAGCAGCCGCCGCAGCTGCGGAGCCCGCGCCGCCGCCGGAGGCCATCTTCGCCGAGCCTGGCGCGGGGGTGACGGGGGATGAGGCGGATCTGAGCTTCTTGGAGGGAGGTGATGGGCAGGAGCAGCAGAGCCTGAGCAAGCGCAAGGAAACAATCCAGAAGCTGAGGGAGGACATCAGAGGAATGATTGCGGACAAGGGTGAGACGGACACGAAGCAGGCGACGCAGGGCACCGAGGGCACGCAGCAGGCGGGCCAGCAGCAGGGGCTGATGGCGCCGACCCCGATCACGACGGTAAGGGGGGCGCTCACTGGTGATGGTCAAGGTCAGATGGGCTCTGTCTTTCAGCTCTCCAGCGCTCTGGCCCGCTGCGAGCGTCGCGCGCCCCTGAGCCCCTCCTCGCTGGCAGTGTGTGGAGGGGCTCGGTGGGCTGCGAACTCTCTGCACCAGGGCGTCGGATCATGCGGGGTGCGAGCAGACCTATCTAGCGGCAGGGTCTGGGTCTGGTCCAGTGATGGACGTGCTGCTGCATAAGTTGCAGGCCTACATCTTCGAGATTGCAATGATGCCCACCCTCAGTGTCGCCCTCCCGGGGCCTGAGCGCGGGCACGAGCATATCCTGATCAGCTCGACGCCCGCCCAGGGCAAGGGCGGCGCCGGCGCCAGTGCCGCCAAGAAAGTGTGGAAGGTGTTGGCGAACAAGATGAGCCCGATGATCCGCCTCAACTTCGCTGGCACCGTCACGACGGCGCCCGTGGAAGGGGCACTCCCCGTCGCCCAGGTGTTCGACCAGCAGATTTACATCGTGGCCGACAAGTGCGGGAACCCTGAGTCCACGGGCGCATTCTGCGCTGCCTGGCTCGTCGGGACGGCGCCCGAGGTACCGCTGAAGCCGCCTGCCGCGGACAAGAAGGGGACGAAGAGATGGGAGAGCGAGGTTGCGAAGCTGGGCACGATCCCCGAGATCAACATGGAGGTGAAGACCTGCGAGCGCACGTTCGAGTTCAATTACGTGGCCCTCACCGAGACGAAGACCATGGAGATCAAGGCAGGGCGGCGGGGGGAGAGGGCGGGTGCGATGCGGAGGGGCAGGATGAGGAGGAGGAGGAGGAGGAGGAGGAGGAGGAGGATGAGGAAGAGGAGCAGCAGCAGCAGCAGCGCAGCAGCGACCGTAGCTGGGAAGTGGAGCTGGAGGAGGGTGAAGAAAGGCGGAGTCCCCCTCCTTGGGCCCCTCTTCCTTCCCATCCTCCTACTCGTGGTTACCGTGGTTCCCTTCCCTCCTCCTCCTCCTCCTCCTCCTCCTCCTCCTCCTCCCCCTTATCCTCCTCCTCCTCCTCCCCCTCCTCCCTCCCTCCTCCACATCTTCCTCTTCCTCGCCCACCCTCCGACCCCCCCCCCCCCTCCCCCCCCTGCTCAACCCCCGCGGGCCCCGCAGGTCAAGTTCTACTCCCTCGCCGTTGCGGCTGACAAGCTGAGCGATGAGGTCGTGGAGCCCAAGGTGCTCGCGAGGCCTGCGTTCCCCCAGATGCTGAAGCCTGGTCAGCTCCCCCAGAAGGCGAAGGCGGGTAGGGGCCGCGCGGCGGCGGCGAATCAGGATCAGTGGAAGCGTGCGAAGCATCTCTTGAAGTGAGATGCGGAATCGGGTGCTCGACCGCACTTCGTCGCCGAGCGGCCCTGTAGAATGGGGGGCCCTTGTCCAGGCCAGGATAGGAGAGGGAGGGAGGGAGAGGGAGGGATGGAGAGGGAGAGGGAGCGGTAGTGAGCGGGAGAGAGGGAGCCTCGCTGGCCTTCGCTCGGGAGGCTCAGCTTTGGCAGGGCCCCCATCAAGTTTCTAGGGGGTCATCGAGTCATCGGCGACCCCCGCAGTTGCTACAGTGCTGCTACAGTCCCTGACCCCTCCTATCGCCACCCCCTCCACCCAATCCGCCTTTCTTCTCCATGTCTGTCCCAAGTTACTTCCCTACACGCTCCACCTCTCTCCACACTCCTCCGAACTTCGCAGAGGGGCACCGCGCCTGCAGGGCAACGCCTGTTGGGAGCTGGCCCCTGAGGGGCCCTCACCCTGAGGGGCGGTGGCACCTTCTTGGCCGCGCGGGCCCTTCCGAGGGAGCACTAATCTGCAGGGGCGGTGCTACTTTGCGCGCGACGTATCTTCGCCCGCCTGGGCCGCCTGGGCGGGGATCGCCCCCTCTAGTTGCCCGGGCCCCTAATATGCTTCAAATCTCCCTCCTTATCCCCCTGCCGCCTTCTCCATATCCTCCTTGCCTCATCTTGCCCCGTCGTCTCCATCCTCTTACTCTCCTCGCCTGGCGGGCCGAGCCTGGCGGGGTTGCAGGGGGTTGGCCCGCGCGCGTGCTGCGCGCGGGCCCCCGCCGCCCGCCGCGCCGCGGTGGCGGCAGCACCTCGAGCCGAGACGACTCGACCAGAGGGGTGACCAGAGGCTGGCGCGCGGCGAGCGAGCGCGCAAGAACCGCGCCGTCGGGCGGGCGACGAGTCGCCGCCTGGCAGCGGCATAGGGGAATTTGGTATAGAATCCAATGCCCCTGGCCAGACCCATCCTGGGCACCTGCGTCCCTGGCCAAACCAGGATGGCGCATGCACCGCTCATGTTGGGCCCAGGATGGGCCTGGCCAGTCAGGGGCAATGGATTTTATTCTTCGTTTCCCTATGGCCGCTGCCAGGGGGAGGGACACGACGACGGCGGCGGCGGCGGCGACGACGGCGGCGGCGACGACGACGGCGGCGGCGGCGACGGCGGCGGCGACGACGACGGCGGCGGCGGCGGCGGAGACGGAGGCGGAGGCGACGACGGCGGCGGCGGCGGCGGCGACGGCGGCGGCGACGACTGACTACGACGACGACGACGACGACGACGACGACGACGACGACGACGACGACGACGACGACGACGACGACGACGACGACGACGACGGACGACGACGGACCGCGACGGCGACGGCGACGGCGACGGCGGTCGCGGCGGCGGAGGTCTCGGCGACGGCGACGGCAACGGCGTCGTCACCGTCGTCGTCGCCGCCGCCGTCGCCGTCCGTCGTCACATTTTCGGTGGTTTCGGCTCTTCCTGCTTTTTCGATTTCCTGCTCTTCGCTCTTCGTTTCGGCGGTTTCGTCCTCTCCTGCTCTTCGTTTCGGCGATTTCGACCTCTCCTGCTCTTCGTTTTCCTGACCTTCGCGCTCCTGATTCCCGCGATTCTCTCCCGTCCGTGCGTGGCCAGGGCTGCTGAATCGATCGGGCGCGCTAGGCGCACGCCGCAGCTTCTGCCCCCCAGGGGGAGTTCACTGACGACGGGCTCACCCAAGATCCCGTTGGGGAGGAACATACCTAGGGCTCAGGTGAGGCATCCAGGCCTGAGCTTCGCCCCTTGGACTCCTGATTATTTGTTGCACATCTGACTCCTCTCTATCGAATGGCCTTCGGCTCATCCTGCCACCGTGCCTGGTTTGTGGGTATGAAGCTTATTGGATGTTCGTTGGAATTTTGCGGGTGGCCTTTAAGGGGGCCTTTTGGATGCAGTTTTGGCGCCTCTTGGGCGCAGATTTGGAGCTTCTTGGGGTCGCTGTTAGGTCCCTTTGGGGCCTCTTGGAGCCTCTCGGGGCGTCCTGGGGGCCTCTTGGGGCGGAACGCTCGGATTTTCGGTGCGTGTTCCCTCTCTTGGGCCACTTTTGGGGCCCTCTTGGAGGCCGGGTGGCATTGGGGGCCTCGAGGGCAGTCTGGGGGCGTCGGAAAGGACACAAGGCGAGACCGCCAAACTATTTCAACACATTCTGAGGCAAATCGGTGCCGTTTGCCTCTCAGGGTCCTCTTGGGAGGCATATTCGAGGCCTCTTGGGGCATCTTGGAAGCCTCTTGGGCCATCTTGAGGCCATGTAGGGCGTCTTGGAGCGATCTTGTGGCGCCTCGGGGCGTTCTGGGGCCGCCGTGGGCCTCATTGGGCCCTGTTGGTTCATCTTGGAACCCCCATCGCTCCGAAACAGTCACGCGAGAAACCGCGAGAAACCCCAGGATAAGATTTCGCGATGTGGGGTCTGGGGCTCTGAACGACTCCTCAGGAGTGAGGACTGAGGTTGAGAGGATGATGGCAAGGACCTGAGGGCACGCCCACTCCGTGCCCGGAGGCACGGTGGCGGCTCTACATAACCATGATCATCCGATGATCGTGATTTTGACGGATCGCATCGCGTTTCCGAGCTCCAATGGGGGAGCCGCTTGGGGGTATTTTAATGTGCTTTTGGTTGGAATCGTGGGGGGTGGAAGTGACTAGGGTTAGCGGTCGTTCGATTGGGCGAGGTGGTATGTTTTATCCAGGAGCAGCGATGACCCCATCCCCGAAGGGGAAACATTGAGTTGGACAAGGAATCGCGATTGACCGTCTCCTGCCCAGAAGGCGGACGGGTTTTTGAGCTAGGAGACCCCATGCGAAAAGTTGTCCTGATTGGTTTCGGCGAAGCCGTCTTCGTAATTCTGGGCCCCGAGATGTCGCTTGTGAGGTGGTCGGGCCGAGCTCGCCTGAGACATTCCTGCAACGGTGGGCTTCGAGATGCCGCGCGAGAGATATTTCAGCCCATTTCGCTTCGACATCCTCGCCTCTGTCCTGAGGTGGTCCAGCCTTTTAGGCATGAGACATCCTTTCAGTTGTGGGCTTCGAGGCAAGCGAGAGGTCCATCCAGCTTCCCCCACACACGCACTCTCGCAATCCAGGGCCCATGGATGCCCTGACCTGAGGTGGTTCAGCCAGTTTCGCTTCACACTTCGTCACAACTCTGGGCTCGGATATGACCTGGCTTGAGGTCGTCCAGCCATATTCGCCTGACACATCCTCGTTATCATGGGTTAGTGGATGCTCTTGCCTCACGGTATCCGATCCCGTTTCCTCGTTTTTCTGGGTTTGCAGTTGCCGTGGGTTGTTCGTTTCGCTTGAGATATCCTTGCAACTCCGGCCGGGTTCCTGTATTTATGTTCTCACCTCACGTGGTCTTGGTCCTTTTCGCCTGGGACATCGTCGGGATTGGTTTCGGGGATTCCCAGACCTGAGGTGGTTCAACCAATTTCGCTCGAGATTTCCACTTTCTGGGCTCAGAGATGTCCTGTCAATGCTTGCGCCGATGACCCATTCGATCATTTGGGTCACTTGTCAGATGAACACTCGGGGAGACTGGAACCCTCCTTGCCAGTGGAAAATATGTCAATCGTGACTACTTGTCAAGCGGGCGAGGGTAGCTTGGCATTGCATGAGGTGAGTTGCCCGTCCTCTGCCGAGGGGACTTTGGGAGGAACTGATTTCACACGCCAGTCACCCAAATGGGTGGGCGGATTTTCCTTGCCTCAGATGCTGTGTGGCGCTTCGTCGGAGGCCCGACGTTGCCCCACCAACTAGACTACTGCTGCTGCACTTCGCCTTGCCTTTGCGTAAAAAAAGTTAATTCACTTGGTTTTCAAGGCTGGCGGGTTCGGAAGGCATCGGGCATCGCGTCAAGTTCGGGGAAGGGGTCAATGATATGCCAGCACCAAGCTTGGCCAGGCTGTCCATGGGCTTTCGCCAGTGGCCCCTGAGAGGCCTGGCCAACTTAGGAGCTTCGATTCCTGGCCGATCTGACTCTTGGATTCCAGTTTCGGTCCGATCCGCCGTGCGCCATTGAGATTTGCATTGGTCCAACATGAGGACTCGAAGGGTGAACCTCTCGCCTTCGGCGAACGCCAACGCAAGTAAAACGAGGACGGTGCCGCTGGTGGAGGTTCGGCAGAAGCTGACGGGGGTACAGTGGGAGACTCCATGCGAGGTCAGCGCTCGCTCCCCAAGAGTGTGTTGAAGGGTGCCAGCTATCGTCCGACCGTTTCCCTTGTCGTTTCCATGACTTCGGGCTGTGGACAAGCGCTGTGCCGATCCCAGTCGTCCACAACTCACTGACGGTCAGGCTCACTCCACGTTCTCAGACGACCCAAGAGCCCCCGAGGTCGTCCCAGGACCGCCTCAGACGCCCGCCCCCCAAAAAGGTGCCGACAGGGCCCCTGGGGGCCCAAAGACGGCCCCCGAAACGCCCCTGAGGCCTCCCAAACGGCCCTGAGACGGACCAAGATAGCCCACAAGAGTCCCCGACAGACTCCAAGAACGCCCCCAATCGCTAACAGCGACGCTCAACACGCCCCAGGCGATTTTCCCGCGGCCCAAATTTTCTTCCCAGACGTCGAAGATGCCTCGAAGAGCACCGCTACGACGGCCCGCGTGGCCAAGGAAGGCTCTGAGAGAGCTCCAACACCTGTGCAGGTTAAGTCACGTCAGAGAACGCTCGTGAGACGATGACGACGTTGATGGTCATCATGGTGATGATGACGACGATCGTGGTGATGACGACGATGCTCTTGATGATGATGATTTTTTTTTGTTCGTGACGGTGTTGGTGTTGATGCTGATTGCCACCCTTTGGGGCTAGCATCATGGATGATTATCCCTATATGTGACCTCCACTGTACTTCTGTTTGGCCTCAAGGAGGCTGATCGCCACCACGGGCCGGGACCCGCCCCAGGGAGTCGCTCCGGGTGGCGCTTGGGAGAAGTCCGGGGGGCCGAGGAGTTTGGGGGGCGGTAGCCGCTTTGGGAGTCGTCCTGGGGTTCTCGTGGGCATGTTGGGCCGCTTGTGACGCCCTCTTCGGGCGATGTCGGGCGCTCATGTGCGAAGTGTTGCCTTGATAGGGTTCGCATTCCTCTGCCGATCGGGGACTGCCGCTTTCGTTTCTTTGTTTTTTTTGGGAATGCTTACGCCTTCCGCTCGCCTGCACAGGGGCCCGGATGGCCTCTGGGGAGACCGGCGGACCTTTGCGACACAACATCCAGAGCATTTTCATGTTTTATCAATTCTTGCTTACGTTTTTTTCTGCTCATTCTTCCCTTATTTTCTCTCCTCCCCGTCCTCGCCACGCCAGGTTGCGTGAAGACCCCCTCTTGCGTCCGTGTTCCAGAGTTCCCCTGTAGCCGGTCGCACCTCTGCCGGCCGCGGCTCCGAGTCGTATGAAATGCGCTTGCCACTGCCAGTATGGCGAGGTGTCGACGCGTGGTCCGACCGGCCGAAATTTGCGGATATGGTACAAAAGTTTGACACGCCGGCGAAATAGGATCGCATCCCTTCGCACGGGCTGCCAAAAAAAAACTGATAGCATCCATATGACGGTGGACGAAGAATTTGAGTTTTCTCCACCGAGCAGCACGTGAGAACGTGTGCCGTGTGCATAAATACCTCTCTTATTCGTTCGTCAAGTAGGACAGTGGCCGGTGTGTTGAAATAGTATGGGTCCACAGAGCGCATGAGAGCAGCAACGGCCACAGTGGAGTCTCGAATCAAATCGGCACGCGATGTACACGAAGTGCGCCTGGACGGAAACATCGGCATTCGCGTGTCTCGAAATTGGGAAGTAGACCGCTGCGCACTGCTCTTCGATGCTGAGACCGATCGCGCCTGCGGTCTGTGGTCCCCGCTGCCGCTGTCGCGTTTGAACGAACTGCATTTGCTGTTCTGTTAAGTGTGTATTTTGCGCGGGTGGTTGAGTGAGAACAGTCGAGAGATGATGCATCTCCGACGTTCTCCTTTGCTTCCGCGCGATTCGTTCTCCAAGGATGTCAATGTCATTGTCTGGCGGGTCTGCGATCGTTCACTCGACTGGCTCCGCGCCGCCGACGCGGCGCTCTTCTCGGAGGTCTTGCATCCGTGCAGTTGGCGGGCCCAGCGAGGGTTTTTATGGCAGGGCAGCAAGAAGAACGTCGGCGCGCTCGTGGAGCGGGCCACTGTGGCAGCGCACTTTCCGGTATAGCCGGAGCGCGTCTTCCTGTCCCCCGTGCTCTTCGAAGAGCACGTGATGCGGGCTCTGGGTTTCAATCTTTCAGGTCGAAGGAGATATCATTGGACGCGTTCGCCGCGATCCTCTGGCGCCCGTTTCAGCGCTCCCTCGGGGCGACAGTCTGGCGAGATGCTCGCTGCGGGGGAGATGGGCCCAGGCCCGCGGCGACTGCCGCGCTGGGCCGCCAGGTCGCTGGCCCCGGAAGGGGCGATATGTCCGAGCGGGAGAACGCCGCCGCGAAGGACGCGCGCGACGTTCTCTTTGAGCATTTCGGGAGCAGGTTTCGCTTGGAGGGCGTGATCCAGACATTCGCTGGCCATCGGCCCCTTCCGCAGCCGTGCCTGGGATCCCCCTTGGATGCCCGTCGCGGTTTGAGGGCGAAGATCGAAGTGGCGCTCTGCTAATCGCTAGGTCCACTGACCTTCCGCCCCGCTGTGTCTTTTGGCGGGCCGCCGTCGCCGAATCTGACATTTGCGATGCGACGTAGCGCGGGGCCAGCGCGCAAGTGAGACGCCGCTCAGCGACGCGCGAAACTCGCGGCCGAAAAGCAGCGAAGTGCGACCTGGGCGGAGCGCTGGCCGCAGCGAGGGCATCGCGGAACAAGGAAAAGTCAGTGGCGGACAGGGCGGCGACGAAGGAAAACGGGGGGGGAGGTAGAGTCGCGCGCAGCGGCGACGTCTCGCCAGGTCGCGGGCGGGCTCGCGGAGCTGCAGCCCAGGAAAAGACGGGCAAACATGGCGGCGCGTAGCAGGATGCCTCAAGATGCTTCCGGCAGGCCTCCAGGATCCCCTAGAGGCCCCCAGCAAACCCAATTTTCTTGAGAGGCGCCCCGACAAACCCACGAGGTCACCAAAACAGCCCTGGAGAAGCGTCAAAACTGCCTCCGAGGAGCCCCCTGCAGGCCTATTATGCCCCCCCGATTCCGGCGCACTACATTGTAGGAGGCCCGTGTCCGTTTTTGCTATTGGTTTTTATTTATATAGATATACATCTATATATGTACATATATGTATGTATACATATATGCACATACACACACACATATATATATATTCCAGAATTTCACCCCAAGCCCCAAGCCCCATCAATATTCCGGTGTCAAAGTTCAAAGCTTTTTTCAGGACTGCTGGTGAATGGCTCTGGCGCTGCCTTGGGAATTCCATTTGGGTCGTGCTCGTGTAAGCTAGGCTGCCCAGGACAATCGCCGTCGAACATCTGGATCCCATGAGTTCGCCCATCCAGCCTAGCTAGAAATTCGGAGGGCGCGCCACGAGGGAACAAGCATAGAGGACCTCCCCGAGAACTCCGACCGTTTTGCCCTAAGATGGCCCCAGGATTCTCCCAAAGGCTCTCGAGGCATGGCTTCAGACACTCCCGTGAAGCCCCCTGGAGGCACCAATAGCCCCCTAACAGGGCCCGGGGAAGCCCCCAAGACGCCGCGAATAACGCCCCGAGATGCATCCCAACAGGCCATGGCATGCATCCAGGAGACTTCCGACCTACAGCCCAGGCGCGGCAATTCGAGAAAAAAAAGGAATTCCCACATATTTGTGTTTCCGAGTTCGCCCCCCCCTATGTATTCTTGCACACCAGACCACAGTTAAGGCCACCGTCACCACCTAAGAAAGATTTCAGGAAGCCATTGAGGGCCCCAAATCGTCGAACACCTCACAAAAAGGCAATGGATGGTGTTTGCGTTTCCGCATTATCCCTTCTATACGCTTTCGAGGCTTGCGCAGGGCCTCCAAGAGAGTCCCTCGACGAAGGGAACGTCAAACATGAGATTCCATGCGTTAGCCTATCCAGCCCAGCTAGAACTTGAGCGCGCGTGAAGCGCGCGCGATGGTTCTGGTCACGTTATGTTCGTACTGCGTGTTCTGGTCGGGCGCACGTTTCCAAGGAGGGCACATAGTACTGGCATGTCCTTTTGCGTCCCGCCCTCCCTCACCCGCCCGTGCCTTCGCCCTCCCTATCCTGGGGGCTGGGCGGGGAAAAGGGAAGGGACACCGTGCGGGCCCGATGCTTCGCTACGGATTCGCTCGCCGAGCCCTTTTGCCCCCGCGAAAAGACAGCTGAATTCGAGAGCTGTGAGCGTTCCCATGCCGCGCTATCATTATTACCCCCATCGGCATTTACCGATCGCCCAGTGTCTGCCGATCGGGGCCTTCGGGGGATGATCGCCGATCTGTCGGCGATGCGTTTGTCGATTCTAGATGGCACTGCTCCCCCCCTGAGCCAGTCCCCCCCTGAGAATGCCCGCGCGCGTCCCATGCCAGGGCCGCTGCGATGCGACGGCTCGGGGGGGTCGCGTTGCCAGCAGCAGGGAGTGCGCAGGGGGTTCGGCGGCCTGCGCCATGCGGCCCCGCGGTCGTCCGCCGCCGCGATGGTCGCCGTTGCGGTCGCGGTCACCGCCATCGTTGCCGTCGCGATCGTCGTCGTCCTCGTCGTCGTCGTTATTTTCGTCGTCGTCATCGTCGTCATTGTTGTCGTTGTCGTTGTCGTTGTCGTCGTGGTCGTGGTCGTGTTCGTCGTGGTTGTTGTCGTTGTGGTGGTGGTCGTCGTGGTCGTCGTGCTCGTGGTCGTCGTGCTCGTGGTCGTCGTGGTTGTCGTTGTGGTTGTTGTCGTTGTCGTGGTCGTGTTCGTCGTGGTTGCTTTCGCCGTGGTCGTCGTGCCCCCCCTCCGCACCTCCCTCCTCTCTCTCCTCCTCCTCCTCCTCTTGTTCGTCCTCCCCCTCCTCCCCCTCCTCCTCCTCCTCCTCTTCCCCATTCCTTTCATTATGAATCATTTCTCCATGTCGCACCGCGAGGCCAGCTTTCAGGGCGGGCCGGGCGTTTCGCCTGAGGCTTCGTTACCACTTATGACCCTGAAGCTGAAACATTGGTAACTATTTCCCAGATGGAGGGCGGGTGGCTTTCAAATTGTGGTTCTCGCTTTAGCGCCGCGCACATTCGTTTTCACGATTCGCAAGAGTTTCACGGATTGAGGGCGTGTGGTTTTCCAAATGTGGTTTTCGCCTTAGCGCCGCGCGCATTCGTTTTCAACATTTGCAAGAGTTTCGCGGATTGAGGACGGGTCGTTTTCATAATGTGGTTCTCGCTTTTGCGCCGCGTTTTTTTTTAATTGCAAGAATTTCGCGAATTGAGGGCGGGCCGTTTTCAAAATGTGGTTCTCGCCTCAGCACCGCGCACATTCGTTTCTAAATTTTGCAAGGGTTTTGTTGATTGAAGGCGGTTCCTTTTCAAAATGTAGCTCTTGCCGTAGCGCCGCGCACATTCTTGTTAAACGATGACAAGAGTTACACGGGTTCCCATGATCGACGCACCAGAAATTGCGGTTCGGAAGGGTTCATAATTAGCAAGGTTCAACCGTTACGATGATACGCGGTGTTGAATTCCCAGGAATTGCGTTCTGGCGCGATTCAGGATCGTCAAGACGCAACAGTCAGGTTTATCCGTGGCGCTGGAATACCGAACATCATGCTCTGGCATGGTTCAGGGTCTTCAAACGGCTGTCTTCCAACGAGGCAGGTCACTCTGTTGAAATTAGCCGTTGTAGGGGGCCTATGAAGAGGGAGCTTGGGGGGGAGGGTTTATTCCAACATTGTTGGTGACTCTTGGGTTTACACTGGTCCTCTTCCTGCTCCTCCTTCTCCTCCTCCGCTGGCTCCTCGTCATCCTCCCCGTCCTCCGGCAACCAGCGGCGGCCGACCGCCCCAGCTCGCCACGAACGACGAGAGCGGGAACTCTGCCGCGCAGTCGTTGCTCCGCAGCGCGCACAGGCCGCGTGCGGCAGGCTGGCGCCGAGCCCGGAAGGCCCCACGGCCGAGACTGGTGAGGAGGAGGACGAGGAGGAGGAGGAGGAGGAGGAGGAGGAGGAGAAAGAGGATGAGAAAGAGGAGGAACACGAGCGGGGTGAGGAGGAGGAGGAGGAGGAGGAGGAGGAGGAGGAGGAGGAGGAGAGGAGGGAGGAGGAGGAGGGAGGAGGAGGAGGAGGAGGTGGAAAAGGGAGGAGGGGCCTTGCCGCGCAGTCGCTGCTGCGCTCACAGCCCGCGCGGGGCAGGCCGTGGCCGAGCCCGACGGGCCCCACGGTCGAGGCTCCTTGGAGGGGGCAGGGGACGGTGTGCAGCAGACCGTGCCGCCGTCGGGGACGCCTGCCTCCCGGGGCGGCCGAAAAGCGTATCGATGGGCCTGTCATCCACCACCACCACCACCGTAGGTTGGAGGGGAAGGGGGTCCTCCTCCTGCTCCTCCTCCTCCTCCTCCTCCTCCTCCTCCACCTCGTCCTCGTCCTCGTCCTCGTCCTCCTTCCCCCCTCTAACGCATGGTAGTGGTGCTGGAAAACAGGCCCATCATTTCTACCCCTACGATGCCACGTAGTGGTATAAACTGTCCAGCCGTCCTGGGTGCAGGCGTCCCCGACGGCGAACACACATATGTCATACCGTTCTTCGCCTGCTAAGGGACCTGTGGTAAGGACGGGCACCTCCCCAGGGGTAACAGGCCCCCTCGAGTTATGAAACAATCTCGACGACTTTTTTTTCTCGCTAATTTTCACCCTCAGTCTGGGGACCCTTACCGGGCCTCGGGACCGACATACAGCGATTCAGAATGAAAAACGGGTTCCAGGGAATCGAGACCTCCAGGGCCCGATGCGGGAGTCGAAGCCGATAGGAAGGATGGGCAGCTTCCCAAGGGGTGCAGCCGTCTCGGGGCCTGAGGTGGCCAAGCATCGATTCCTGCCAGGAGGGTGGGCAGGCTCAATGCTCTGGGTTCGCAGAGGTGATTGCTCCTTTCTGCCTCCGGGGGCAGTTTTTTATCGGGCCGGGGCGCCGTAAAAAAGCACGGATCTGGGCCTAAAACTGCACCAGATGGACACCGGGAAGGGTCCGGGGGGCAGATTTTGAGCTGATCTGATCTCTTCCCAACCTCATGACCGATTCTCTGGGGTCCGAACTAGTTTTAAGGCGGGCCTGTCCCCCTGAAGGAGGAATATTCCCAAACAGTCAAAAACAGTATAGTTTTGTTACTGTTTATTGCTATTTGCATATTTCTATGTTTTTTCCTCTTTCGTCCAAAATCCGCCTGTAGGGGGACATGCCCGACCTAACATTAGTTCAGGCTTCCAAGCGGCCTCCAACTCAGGTGCCCTGGCGTTCTTGCCTCGTCGGCCCATCCTTGACCGGCCAGCCCCGCTCGAAAAGTGCCCTCATGGCCTCCAAGGGGCTTGTATCATTATCGCGCATCCTTGCTATAAGTTTTAACTGTGTCGAGCTCACGCCCAATGTTCGCAGGCGATTTACCGTCTCCAATCCCCGAGTCCTGCCCGAAATCAATCTAGAAAAGCAAGGGGAACGGGGCCGTTATAATGATACGTTCCAAGATTTCTCAGGTGTCCAGGATGTCCCATATCGAAGACGCCTACGGCGAATCACCGCCGCCCCCTGCCTTTCTGCAAACGCCTGTGTTGCCGAACGTTGAGGCCAGACCTGCCAAGCTATCGGACCATAGGTTCCCCGAATCGGTTTGGAAAGCCTTCGGGGAACACGTGGGCATCTTGAAGGTCATCTTGGCCGTCTGGAGGCCATTTTGACCCTTTCGGGCCTTCTTGGAGGACGTCTTGGAGGGCTCTTGGGCCGTCTTGGAGGCCATCTTGAGCGTCTTGGATGCCTCTTGGGCCGTCTTGGGGGCCTCTTGGGGCCGTCTTGGGCCTCTTGGGCGATCTTTAGGGGCACTTGGGCCGTCTCGGGCCGTCAGAAGACCGAACAAAAAAAGCAAATGTCACAATCCTTCAAAACTCATGGGACATCGATGATTTTGGCCTTTTCGGGCCTTGCTGGAGGCCCTCTTGGAGGCCTCTTGGGCCATCTTAGGGCCATCTTCGGCCGTCTTGGTGGGACGCCGTTTGGGGGGCCTCTCTGGGCCGACTTGGGGCAGTGTTATTTTACATGTTCTGGCCTTCCTGGAGGCCCTCTTGGAGGCCTCTTGGGCCAGCTTCGAGCCAACTTCGGCCATCTTGGTGGGTTCCTGGCCCGTCTGACGCCGTCGGGAGCCGTCTTGGGGGCCTCTCTGAACCGGCTTGGGGTTCTCTTAGGGCGCTTCGGGGCCGTCTTGGAGGCCATCTTGGGCGTCTTGGAGGCCTCTTGGCCCGTCTTGGGGCCCTCTTGGGGCCGTCTTGGGGGCCTCTTGGGCCGTCATGGGGCCATCTCGGATGCCTCGTGCGTGCTCTGGGGGCGATCTTGGTGGCCTCTTGGGCCGTCTTGGACGGCGGGAAGGCTTAAAAGAAGCATATGTCAAAACCAACTTAAAACCAATGGAACATCAGTGATTTTGGCCTCTTCGGGCTCTCCTGGGGGACCTCTTGGCACCCTCTTGGGCCATCTTGAGGCCATTTTGGAGCCATCTTGGCCCGTTTTGAGGCTTCTTGGACGATTCAGAAGGCATCTTGGACCCTCTTGGGCCGTCTTGGAGGCCATCTTGGACCATCTTGGACGAACTTGGAGGCCATCCTGGGCCATCTTGGCCGTCTTGGAGGCCATCTTGGGCCAACTTGGGGCAACAAAGGCATCGACGGATGCGTTTTGAGATCCTTCCCGGGACCCTGGCGGGACGCGCCGGAGGCAGTTCTTTTGGAAAAGAACGAAAATCAAAACCGAAATCATCTAGCACGCCAGGCACCCCTGCGATGAAGCGACAGGCGGCGGCGGATTCAATTACCTTCGGCCCATCCCGCCACCGTGTCTGGGTTGTGGCTATAGAGCGATTTGGATGTTCGTTGGGATCTCGTGGGGGGCCTCTCGGGGGCCTCTTGGAGGCAGTTTTGAGGCCTCCTGGGGGCCGTTTTGGGACCTCTTTTGGGCCTCTGAGGGGCCTCGTCGGCGCCTCTTGGGGCCTCCTGGGGGTCTCTTGGGGCGGAAGGCTCTTGGGCCCCTTCCGGGGCTTTGGGGGCCCTCTTGGGCGGTCTTGGGCGCTTTTGGGGCCGTCTTAGTGCGCTCTTAGGCCGTTTTGGCGCCCTCTTGGAGGCCTCTTGGGGTGGTGTTGGGGGCCTCTTGGACCGTCTGCGCGCGCCGGAATTTCGACAAGGCGAGAACGCCCGAATCCTTCAAAAATCTAAGGAGAAACAATGATTGCGCCTTTGGGGGCCCTCTTGGGAGGCCTCTTGGAGGTATCTTGTGGCGTCTTGGAGGCCTCTTGGGCCATCTTGAGGCCATCTTGGGCGTCTTGAAGCGATAGTTCGGTGACTCGGAGCCCTTTCGGACTCATGAGAGGGTTCGGGAGGTCGCTTTGGGGGGGCACAGCGCCCACAGGAGGCGCAGAAAACGCACCAGAACCCACGGGAGGCAGCCTGGGAAACCCTGGGAAGGTTGAGTACACGGTTGGTCAGGGTGTTTCAAGACTTGCAATTACACGCCGGTCGTTGAACATCGATATTTTGGGATTCCCAGACCCCAATATACTTCAAGCGCCTTCCTACTTCAAGAATCGACATGCGTTTGCTGTGTTTTGTTATTCTCTGGACCCAATCCACTATATCCGCCTTCCTACGTTATGTTTTTACCTACTTTTTCCGACCGACGTGTATCGTTGCAGAAGCTGCATCGCGTCTACCTCTCAATGCTGCATGAGCCTAGGGGGCCGCCCACTTCGTGCCAGAGGCACCGTCACGTATTCATGATACGTTCCATAAGTTCCACGGCTTCCAGGGATTTCCCAAATTTTCTCATGCTCCGCACCAGCTGCGCCGTGCGATACTCTGGAAATCCCAGATGCCCAATATTCGCAGGCGATTTTCAGGAGGGGGAAAACACACACAGACACAAATGATCGCACACTTCCCAGGGCCATTGATCATATGGAGAGTGGGGAGGAAGACTAACATCCAGGAAACATGAAACATGTGTCGGGATGTGTGCCTCTTCATTAGTGTGCCCCCTGGGCCCCTTCAGATTTATCGCCCCCAATCCCAGAGTTCCACCCGAAAAAATTGGGCCGCTCGGAAAAGGGGGAGGACTCTGGGAGACATCCCTGGAGGGCTAGTCGGACGCACCCCTATCTAGGGCGCGCGCCCCCCCCCCTTGGTATATCCTAGCGTTTTGTCTCAAGTCTCTGATCGCCTCGAGAACCCCCATGAAATCAGGGATTGGGGTCGCCGTATCCCTTCTCCGCTCGAGGCTGGCCCTGATTTTCGTGGAGGTTCGAGGGCTGGCAGACCGAGCTCGCAGTCTGTCTGCCCTTGATTTGGGGGGCCTCCAGGTGTCTTCTTCGGCGCCGCGGCTGGCTCCGCCCTAAGCTTCTGTCCAGCATAGGTCGTGGGATCGATTCGTTCAGGTTGGGACCCAAACACACAGACACAATTCATCGTCGATTCCCCAGAAAATACAGGAAACTATGGGAAGTGGGGGGGAAGACAAAAAAAAACCAGAACATATGTAAGACTATTGGGAATCCTGTTATCAGTGTGTATTTGTTTGTGTGCTTGTGGGCCCCTTCAGCTTGCTCCCTGGACAAGACATCCCCGCTTCGTCAAGAAAACACAACGGCGTCGTCCTCATTTTGGCATCTGGGAGCCAGGGCTGGACCTAAACGTTGTTTGGGCGATTTCGTGGGCTGTTTTCGTTTCGACTCCGTTTTGCGGTCGAGATGGATTGAAGACAAAACGAGGGACAACGAAAACAACACGAAAACGAGAAACACCCTTTAGGTTCAGCCCTGACCGATTCTTGCTCCCCGGCCAAGACGTCCCCGCTCCGTCAAGAGGCACAGCGGCGTCGTCCTCGTTTGGGCACCCGGGAGCCCCCGCCGGGCCCCGGGACTGTCAAGCATACGTCCCGGACGAAGGGTCGGAACTGCAGCGTCCAGAGTTCAAGAAGGCAGACGTCGGATGTCCAGGGAGGAGAGTCGGGGGAGCGTAAGACCCGGGTTTGCCAGGACTCGGGTTCGCCATCGTTTTTTGACGACCGCGCCTCGGATTTTGACGAGGAGGAGTTTCGTGGGATGTCTGCAGCGGGAGGCCTCGTCAAAATGCAGGCTCGCCCTCGTCATTTTTTTGACGACTTCGTCGGGGATTTCCGAGTCCCCCGTACCCGGGTCTTACGTCTCCCCGACATACTTCCTGGACGAAGGGTCGGAATTGCAGCGTCCAGAGTTCAAGAAGACAGACGTCGGCTGTCCAGGGAGGAGAGGGAGCCAAAGGCTGGTGGATCGAACTTGGGGCTTTTCCCTCTGTGGCCCTCCAGAGACTCCTTGTCGTCACGGCTGGATTTGGCCTCACCACGCTCCATGGCGCAGGTCCCCAGATCGATGTTTCATCTCCCGATGTTGCCATTCTCAAGTCGTAAAGGATCACGACGGAAGGTTTTTGGCATTTGGGTGATTTGTTGGAGGCCCTTGATGGGCGTTCAGGGCCGTCAAAGAAAGACTCAGGATGAGGAATCGGTCCCCGAGAAGGGGTCCTGTCCTTCCAGACAGGCGAGAGTTCATCCCTCGATTGTTATGATCGTTTCGTTACGGACGTCTTGCGTTGTAGTTTTTCGGCGGCGATGGTTCGCATCGAGCAGACCCCTCCCTTCAAATTGTAGAACTCCCCGCGGGCCTGCACACTGCAAGCTACAACAGGAAGGCGGCTGGCCGGCTGGCCTGCCGTTTCCCGACTCGGTTCTCAGCTTCAGCGCGGATTGCGTCGCGCGAGAGCAGGGCACTGCGCCCTCCTGCGAGGATGCTCCATTTCTAGGAGATCCCCAGGCGCAGTCAGCGCCCCCTCTCGCCCCCCCCCCCCCCCCCCTGGACCCCCCTAGGATCCAATCAGCAGGACCGGTTCGCTCGGGCCCGGGACCGCGGGATCCCAGGATCGTCCCGAGTCAGTAAGATCAGATTTCTGGAGCGGTATCGCAAACTCCCAACGTAAGAATTCGCGATGTTCAAGATGCCGGGCCACTGCGAAGTTTTCGAAGCGCCGACCAGGGACCACCGTCGACGCCCTCATCAACCTCACGCCGAAAGTTGCCATCGTGGTTGTTGTCCCATTGCCGTGAGCTCCAAGATCAGAGAGCATGCATTGCTGCGTCGGGCGTCCTCGCAGAGATCAGTGTCCGTGACAGTCGAGCTGCGTTTCTGGAGGGAATCGGCAGGATCCTCCAGTCCTCTGCGCTGACAAGAACGCGCACTACCGCCAGTTCCATTGCCACGTCCGCGTACACTCTGGCTCCGACGACGCAGGCGCCCATATGAGGGCCGTTCGGGAACAGAAGCGCGCTCGAGCCCAAAAAAGCGCTGGCTCGAGCCAATGATGACGGAATACAGATGTTCTATGTTTTCGAATTCCCAGCGGTTGGCCACAGACAAACGGAAGAAGGAACCTTCCGTTACTTTTGGGGAGTCACGTTGTGGAAAGCAGGAATTATGCCGTCGGATGTCTGGGTAATGTGGGATCAAGGAGGACGAGGAGGAGGAGGAGGAGGATAATGATGATGAAGAGGAGGAGGGGGATGAAGGCAGAGGAGTAGAGCGGGGTGGACGACGAGGAGGAGGACGAGGGCGAAGACGAGGACCAGGAGGGGGCTCAGATCTGCCCGAGGGCGTGCCCGGCACGCATCAGAACGCGGGGTGGTGATTCACACATCGAGCTCTGGCCCGGCCCTGCTCGCGGGCGCCGTCGCAGTCACCCGAGGTGGTTGGACGACCTCCCCACACGTCTTCATGCTGGCATAAAATTACGTTTCCAATCGTTTCTGGGGTCACCAAACGGGTTGGTGACTACCCCGCGTGGTGAGTTGGTGGGGATTCGGAGTCGCCGCACGGTTTTGGGACTCGGGTCGTTCTCCGAGGACGTTTGGGGAGCTGGGGGCCTCCGAGGTCCCAAAACCGTGCGGTGACGGACCGCGCGGCGAGGTCGTTGGAGATTTCGAGGTCACCACGCGGTCAATCATCACACGGTTCTGGGGCCCCGAAGAGTTTCTCATGGTTTGTTCTCAGCCGTCATCATGCACGATCCCTTGGGCCTCGGCACCATCGAGGCGGCCAATGTGTCGCAGTTGTTTGACCCCGGGGGGCCAACTTCGATGAGGAGAGGGATGAGAGGGAGGAGGAGGAGGAGGAGGAGGAGGAGGAGGAGGTGCAGACATTGGGAGCGGCAGATGATTGCTCGGGAGGAGAAGCCAGCCGTGCACGGGGGGGAGCGCGGTCGAGATGTCGGGGGGCTCGTGCGCCGAGCAGCTCGGAGCGCTGGGCGTCTGTGCCCGCGGACAGGTCCAGGGCCTACGGCGATGGCTCGGACATCTCGGGGCTGCCTCTCTCATCCCGAGGGCCCTCTCCCACCGTCGAGGACAGAAGAGCCCCTGAGATGAATGACGCGATGGAGACGTGGCCTCACGTAGACTCCCGTTTCTGCACTGCGGATGACAATTCTGGGTTGGCTGGATTCGCTTACAGAAAAAAAAACCCTATCCCTCATGGTTCTGGCCCTCCTTTTTCAGTGCCCCTCCCACAGGGTTGGGGGGTCCTCGTGTTGCTAATCGTTCCAGGGTCGGTGTGTCTGGCTGGCCGTAAGGCCTTCTCAGTCATATAGTCGGAGATGCAGCCGGGGTGCTGAAGAAGGAGCCCTTTTTCGTTGGGTAGGGGCTCGGTGTTCCTTGATTCCCAGCCATCCTGTGGTGTGGTCGTCGTTTTAAGAGACGGTGCCCGCGTTCCCTCCTTCCTTCGTCCCCCTCCCCCCCTCCCCCCCCCCCCCTGCGTTTGACCCACCCAGTACAGCGTTTCGTGGCCCCATAGGGAGCTCCACCGAAGCCCCCAGTGGGACCGCCCGCATGCGTCCCGGAAACCCACTTTGGCATTCCCACCCACCCAATACAGCGCTTCGTGACCCCATAGGGAGCTCCACCGAAGCCCCCAGTGGGACCGACCGCATGCGTCCGGGAAACCCAATGCGGCATTTTCACCCACCCAGTACAGTGCTTCGTGAACCCACAGGGAGCTCCACCGAAGCTCCCAGTCGGACCGACCGCATGCGTCCCAGAAACCCAATGCGGCATTTTCACCCACCCAGTACAGTGCTTCGTGGCCCCATAGGGAGCTCCACCGAAGCCCCCAGTGGGACCGACCGCATGCGTCCCGGAAACCCAATTCAGCATTTTCACCCACACAGTACAGCGTTTCGTGGCCCCATAGGCAGCTCCACCGAAGCCCCCAGTGGGACCGCCCGCATGCGTCCCGGACACCTAATTTGGCATTCGCACCCACCCAGTACAGTGCTTCGTGGCCCCATGGGGAGCTCCACCGACGGCCCCAGTGCTACCACCCGCATGCGTTCCCCCCCACCCAGTGCAGCGCTTCGTGGCCCCATAGGGTGCTTCACCGAAGAAGATATTCACAATTGCGGTACCCACAACTGCATATGGTTGATATGATGGTACAGTTTGTCTCGGGTTTTCCCCAGGTTCCCCCTGGGAGCTCCCAGGGGGCACCGCTGTCGCCCGAGAAAAAAGTCGGGGGCCCGAGCCGCGGCCCCCCCACTAGGAGAGGCGGCGGAGCGGCCTCCGCCAGGCCGCCGTCGTCGTCACCGTGCCCGGGCTGGCAAGGGCCGAAGAAGCCCTGGCACCCTCTCGGCGAGTACGAAGGTCGTGGCGCCAACATCGCAGAGCGGACGTCGTTCGGAAAGCGATGGGGTGGGCCCGGGGGGGTCCGGAGAAACTCGTTCCTGATGTTGAGAGGGATTTCGTGCGGGTATTTTTTGGCCAGGGATGAGGACCAAGAAGAATCCACGCGAAATTCACTTCGTTTTTCGCTCGCCGCTTCGGGCAAAAATCCACGCAGAAATCCGCTGCAGCACGACTGCAAGGCCGGTGCAATGACAAAGGGTATGGTTACGCTGGGGTGTGGTTTGCGATTGGCACCGTCGGGGCCTGGGGGGCACGACGCTGTCCTCGTCGGGCCTCCTTGGGGCGCGGGAGAACTCCATCGAGGTCCCCGCGCGCCCCCCAGGGTGCCCCCCAGGATGTTCCCCAGGGTGCCGGTTGCAAACCAGACCCTTTGAAGTCGCCGAGAAGAAGCCCTGGCACCCTCGGAAGCAGGCAGGCTGAAGCCGAGCTCCTGGACGGATGCGTGGGCGAAGGGTTTCTCCGAAGGGCTTAAGCGAGCTCCTCCTCCTCCTCCTCCTCCTCCTCCTCCTCCTCCTCCTCCCTCCTCCTCCCTCCTCTTCCTTCTCCTCCTCCTCCTCCCCCTTCTCCTCCTCCTCCTCTTCCTCCTCCTGCTCCTCCTCCTCCTCCTCCTCCTCCTCCTCCTCCTCCTCCTCATCCTCCTCCTCCTCCCCCTCCTGCTCCTCCTCCTCCTCCTCCTCCTCCCCCTCCTCCTCCTCCTCCTCCTCCTCCCCCTCCTCCTCCTCCTCCTCCGGTCGCCCACGGCCCCGGGGGAAGCCGTGCAGGCGTGGGCAGTCCAGGGTGCACATCTGGCAGGCGGGCGAAGAGGCGGGAAGGGCGCCAGAGCCGGGGGAAGAGAGGGGAGGGGTGGAGCTCATGGGGCGGCCGAGAGATTGTTTTTTGAGGGTCTGGCGATGACCCCGGTCATCGGGCTTGCCCCCCTGCCCCCCCCAGGATAAGCTCACCTTGCCAGTTGTGCAGGTCCGGTTTGGGGGGGCGCGGGCATATGCAGGGCTGCCCACAGCGCGAAGGTTGGGTTATCGGCCGGCCCCCTCCTCCCCCCCTCCCCGGATAACCCGCGTTATATCGCCGATTCAAAAAAAACGGTCGCCAAGAGGTGGGGGTTTCTCCGAAGGGCTTCGGCGACCCGTCCTCCTCCTCTTCCTCCTCCTCCTCCTTCTCCTCCCTCCTCCAATTGCGTTGTCCTGGTCGTCCGCGCATACGCTCTGGAGCCCTAAACTTGGGGGTCCCATCATCATTGCACACAGCTTGCTTCTCCAAAGAGGTAGGTCCACGTGACTGATCGCGACGGATTTGTTATTTCGACCTCGGGGAGGCCTTACCGAGCCCGGGTGGAAAACAAGTCCCCGGGAAGGGGATCCAGACCTCTGGGGTGGCACGTTGAACAAGTCAGCACGTCTTGATGTTTGGGGGGCATGAGCAGTTTACGCGTTCGGTTTCAGCGCGCCCTTTGGACCCGCCAGATCCCAGAGTTTCTCCCGATCTACTCCGAGCCGGCTCTGTTCGGTGACGGCAAAGAGGGGGATGATGACTAGGGGTGGGTGGGTATCATGGCGGGGGCCATGATTTGCGCCCCCCCCCTCTTGGACGCCCCCGTCTTGGCCGCTCCCGATGTGTTGTCATCTTGCCTTCGTCGTGCCGCGCCATGGATGAGATTCGAGGACATGTGGTGGCCAGGTCGGCTCGTTGCCCGATCGGATCCTGGGGGGCAGGGCAGGGCTTGGACGTTGTGCCACCAAGATTAAGTCGGGCCTATCGCTCTACAGGAGGAGTATTCAAACATAGTCAAAACATAGTCGGGGAACGATGTGTTTGAGATATTCCCATCATTGTTCAAGATACGTTTTGAGTATTTTTTATCTTTCGTCCAAACTCCGCCTGTCGGGGGACATGCCCGACGTAACACTAAGAGAGGACGTGCCGATAGTCCGTGGTCATGTGCTCGGTTCACCTCACCGCTGGGGTCGTAGGATGATGTCCCTTGTCACGTCCAACATAGCTGCACCCATTACATGGTCAAAGAGTCCGATAAAAAGGTCGCCAATTCGCTCTCTCTCGTCTCTATCACGTTTTCTGGCCTTCTTTCCCTTTATGGCAGCATCTCGGTGAACGCAGCCCGTTTGTCCCAGAGTCTCGTCAGTTTGATCGAGTGGCGACGACTGCGATGGAGCAGCGGGTCCGCGGCGTGTGCTTGAGAGTGCTTCGTGGAAGAGACGTTTTTCAGCGTGATGCGCAGGCTGCTCTTGCAACACTCAAGCGAGCTCGTTGTGTTCCGAACGACGTTCTCGAAATGCAGAGGAGGAAAAGGTACCCATACCTCTGCCCTTTCCTCGTTTTCCCCTTTTTGGGGCCTCCTGGGCGTTCCTCGTCGCCACCGCTGGATTCGCCTCGAAATCCTGGCCAGAGCGCACCCCAGGAGAGGTCCGGGGAGTAGCGGTTTCGGTACCCTGTGGTTCCCCACAGTCCTCGAGATGAGGAGGAGGAGGAGGAGGAGGAGGAGGAGGAGGAGGAGGAGGAGGGGAGGAGGAGGAGGGAGGAGGAGGAGGAGGAGGAGGAGGAGGAGGAGGAGGAGGGAGGAGGAGGAGGGCAAGGTGGTCTCTCCGACCAAGCGGCAGGGCATCGGCCTCGCAGACGGGCGGCCTCGGAGCTGCTTGCCTGGGCCACCGGCAGTCGCAGGCGCCCATCGCGTCCCAGCTTGCGTTGACCACCACCACCATAGGTTGGACGGGGGAAGGAGGAGGAGGAGGAGGAGGAGGAGGAGGAGGAGGAGGAGGACCCCCTCCCCCTTCTACTTATGGTGGCGGTGGTGGTGGAAAAAAAAAGCCCACCAGGTGAGGTGCGGGCGGAACTGAGCGACGCAGCAACAGGGTGTCGTCTGCGCCGACATCGGCGCGCATGTTGCCCGCGTGAGATCTCGCGTGAGCGCCCGCGTCTCCAACGTGGCGTGCCGCGGTGTCGGCCCGCGTGAGCCGCCGCGTGAGGTCGCTGTGCCATCTCGCGTAAGGCCCGTTGTTGATCGTCGCTCAGTTGTCGGGCGTTGACACACCGCCCGCCCAGACAAGTCGACCGAGGAAATCTGCACCAGTCATTCGACACTGGCACTCGCAGTGTATATATGGGTGCAGTCCCCCGCCAGTTTTACTCATCGACGTGTTTTTTGTTGCCGGATACACTCGGCAGTGTCTGGACGTCGATTGCAGTCGGACCGAGGCAGAAGATTCAGGTGGGTTCGGGGAGGATGCCCTAGTGTTCTTCGTGTTTGTTGGATGTTCTTGTGCATCCTGGAGAGAGTATCCTCGAATGTTGTGTGTGTTTGGGACGGCGGAGGGTCTCATGTTCTTGAGGGATGTTCTTCTGGCCTAGGTCCGACTGTAGCTCTTCCATCTGGGTCCACTCGGAATGCGGTGCCGTGCGCAGGTTGCTCGCCCCTGGCAGTTTTCACTACAGGGAGTGCTGCCTACAGCAGGTTCGCGACGTGTCGACCCACGGCGACCCCGCCGACGGCGCTCAACGGTGGACGCCGCCGGCGACCCAGAACCGGTCGCTACTGCACGCCCTGACGTTTCGGAAGCGGCCGATCGTTCAAGGTTGAGAGCTATTCCCGCGGTGTCAGGAACCAGCGCCGGGGTCGGCACGACACGCACCCGCGGTAGGCATTCTGGTCGGACTCCGTACCTCCCGATTGGCGCTGCCGACGCGCGTGCACGACTCGCTGTTCGATCGGTCAAGTAAGGCCTTGTTTGGGGGAAGTCGCACAGTTTGAGCACCCCCCTCGTTCTCAGATCCTCCTGCTCAAGGGTGTCCGCGGTTCTGTCATTGCGGTTGGGTCCCAGTCGGTTGCGTTCGGTCGGTTGGTTTCGGTCGGTTGTTGTTGTGTCGTTGCTGCATCGCTGCGCCCCTCAAAGCTGCTTGCGGCATGTCGGTTTCGGTGGGTTTCGGTGGCGTTGTCGGTTCGGCTCGTTATTGGTTGTGCCATCGCCGTGGACGGCCTCGCTACCACTTTTACTGCCACTGCTACTACTACTACTACTACTACTACTACTACTACTACTACTACTACTACTACTACGACTACGACTACGACTACGACTACTACGACTACTACTACTTTTACTACTACTATTAGGATGCGCAGGTCCGCTAGACTCTTGAAACCACGAAATCCAGAAAAGGCTTCTGAAAGGCTCCCAAAAGGCTATGTAAGCTATGTGTGTGAAAGCCTTTAAAAAAGCGTGTTCAAAGCTGTTTGTTTGCTATCTTGATTCTTCGTGTTATGCATGTTGGTACGGATGACCTCCTAACATACTGCTCTCACGACACATGCGCTTACCGAGGGCAGGGGGGAAGGGGAAGGGGAAGGCGGAGGAGGAGGGGGGAGGGGAGGGGAGGAGGGAGGGGAGGGGGGAAAGTGAGGGAAGAGGGACGGTCCGAGTTGGGAGCGAACACAAGGAGGCAGAAGGGGCAGCGGTCAAGGTTGGGAACGCCATGGAAAAACAACCAGGAGGCAAAAGGACAAAGGACGACTAAGGCAAGCAAGTGAACGAGGAGCACCAACAACTGAGAGGGACAAATCGGAAGGGCGAGGAACGGCATCAGGAGGGAATGTGTCTGACTCCTGCGCCGCGCGGGCTCCTCCGCCCTGAGCGCGGCCAGCGCGCGGAGGGCAGCAGCACCAGCTGCCCTCTCGGGGGGCAGCGGTCGCCCTCCCTTGGACGGGGCGGACCTCCCCGCCCAAGAAAAAAAAAACTCATGTCGCCGAGCCGCCGCTGCCACCCGTCGAAGCCCTTCTAGGGCCTATTTTGAAGCTCTGGGCCTTCTAGGGCCTATCTTGAAGCTCTGGGTCTTGGGCATTCCGAGGGCCTGGTATCATGTGCAGTCTGAGTGGCAGCGCCGACCAGCCACCTCCTGCGTCCACGGGGCCAGCGCCTCGATGGATCATCACCCCATCGAGTTTCTCAAGAGGCGGCCAGCCAACCTTCCTGGACCTTCGCCCCAGCAGGCTGCTGGGCTCTCGCACGTGGATTTCGGCCTCCTGGATTTTTTCTTGTTTTTTTTAAGCTCCTGGATCCTGGGTTCCTGGGCCCCTGGGGTCCTCATGCTAAGACACTCGGAGGCCGAAAAAAAAAAAAACCGCGGCGGCGAGCACTGGCAGGTGGCCTCACCCTAAACCTCGTGGGGCACATACTGCAGGGTCATCACCTGCTTGAGCACCTGCTGCACCGCCGCGTGCACGAGCACGCTCGGGACCGAGAAGTCACGAAGCACCTTCTGCGGCGCCTGGCACTTCGAGCGCAGCAGCACTTTGTTCGACGCGGTCTTGCCATCGAGAACCCAGCGCAAGACCTCCGACGTGGCCACCGCCGCTGCTGACTTCAGCATCGTGGCCCTGCTCTCCTTGAGCCACTCCTCGTCGGGCGTGGCCTGGAACTGCTCCACGATGTCTGCGTAGCCCTTGAGGGCCTGTGAGGGAGACGGGAGACGATGGGAAGGGGGGGGGGACCATCAGGGGAAGGAGGATGAGGATCAGGCTATGTAATGAGGATCATGCTGGGCAGGGGGCGGGGTGCTACCTCCTGCCCCCTGCCTCCGCCTCTCACGATCCTCGTCCTGATCCTGATCCTCCCCCCTATGGTTCTCCTTCCCCATCCTCCCTCGTCGTCTCATCTCCACGCGGCCTCCTTCACAACTTCGAGCTGCGGGTAGAGCATGTCCACGTTGATCTTGATGAACTCCGTCGTCTTCTCGCGCAGGGTGTCGACGCTGTCGTCAGGCAGCACGTTCGCGTGCCACTGCTGCCAGCCGACCTCCTGGGACACCGACGTCTCGAAGACGTGCAACGCGGTGACCACCGCGAACTTCTTCTCCTGCACCTTGAAGATGCGCACGTCCGTACGCAAGTTCTCCACCTGGTCCATCAGCTGCCCGTACGAGCTCAAGAACTCTTCCCCGACGCCCTTGTTCATGAGCTCCACGTTCTGCGACGGATGGGCCACAAAGAGCGCCTTGCACTCCTGCTGAGCCTTGTTGAGCAGCCTCCACTTCTTCTCGTTCCCGTCCTGCTTGCACATCTCCTCGACGTCGGCCACATCAGCTGCTCCTACGAAGTTGTTCAGTGAAATCTTTAGCTCGTGGGCTCTGTGAATGAACGTGTTCACGTCGCTCGTCGTCAGGCCATCGCCGAAGTAACCCGCAAGCTTGCCGAGCACGCAGAGGGAATCTTCATGGGTGCCGCCGTCCACGTCGATGTTCTGAATGGGACCGCTCAGCACGAGTACACCCCAAGCTAACTTCACAGCGTTGGTGAGGGACTCCAGGGGCTGCTCTCCGAAACTCATCACCTTGAAGTTCTTGAGGTCCGAGTTCAACTTGGAAATGCTGCCGCCCTCACTGAACGCATTCAACGAGGCCACCAGCGACTGCACCCTGTGCGCAGCGTTGGCGTTGGAAATCTTGACCTTCACCGCCTCGAGCGCCCGATAAATGGCATCGTCGGCCCTGCAGACCCTGTTCGCTTCCTCCAAGACCTCCTTGGCGGAAGTGGTCAGCATCAGGTAGCGGCCGTCGTCAGTGGCCGCGTCGCCCTCGAAGTTCCGATCCAAGAGGTGCTGAGTCTCGGAGGCCGGAACGGGCGCCAGGACCCAGCTACACTGGTCCCGACTCTTCAAAACAAATGGTAGGCCCAAAACGGGGCATCGCCAAATCGGTGGCAGGTTTTGCGGGGCCCCAATGTAATAAGATTGGCCACCACCGTCCCCGTTGGCAACGCAGCCCTGCACGGGCCCCCGCCAACCACGGAGGACGGAGGATAGCAAGGAGGGGAGGAGGAGGGAAGGAGGAGGAGGCATGGCGAAGAACCCTATTCATGAATATCCAGCAAAGCGAATCCGCACATGTGGACCTAACGCACACGAACAACGTCAGGAATCCTCTGGTCACTGAGCCTTCGGTGGGCCCCCTTTCGCGCTCAAGCTGTTCGCGCGGGGCGTGCCCAAACAGGCGAGGGGGAGGGGGCAATGCGACCCCTGCCGCTAAAGCCTTCGCGCGACATCCCTGAGGGGCCACGATCTTAGTGAGGGGCGCACTGGCATGACAGCGGGGGGGCGGGCGCGCTAACTTAGCCGCGACGGCTTTCGGTTCAATTCCTTTTGGCTTAAGAGGTCACGATCCTATGAGGGACGCGCCGAAATTGCCAAGGGGACGCCATGCGAACATAACAGGTGGGGTTTCGGATGTATTCCTTGCAGGTCCCCGACCCCCGCTATGATGCGTACCATAATACGCGGGGGAACGATATGCGAATATTCTCATTGAGAAGATTAGTGGGGCGTTTTGCTGCAAAAGGTTTCTGGCGAAGGGCATGCACAATTGCGCGAGGGCGCCGTGCGAACCCTGCCACCGAGGCAGTGTGCCAGGGCCCATGTGGGGCCACGGTGTCGATGATCCAGGTGCCAAAATGTGCGGGGGAGGCGCAACGTAACCATTGTCATCTCGGTGCTCTTCATCGTTATCCATGTAAAGCTGTCCTCGCATGGTTTTGGTCGAAGCACAAAAAAAAACAGGCCCCGAAACAAGTTAAGGAGGAAGGGTGCGATACTGAACAACAAATTAGTTAATGGCGGCGCGGGGAAAGAAGAACCATAAAAAAAAAAACGGTTCCTAGCGCTGCGACTTGCAACCGAAGGTCCGCCGCGCAGAATGGATGAGGCACCCAAATGCTCATAACGCCCACCGCGCGGCATCTGCGGCGTGCGCCATGTGGCACCCCCAGGACATTGCGTCGGACGCGCGCGCGCGGCAATGCGCCAAGGGCGCGCCGTTCGAAACGCCCGCGCGACGTCGGCACCACACTAGTGCACGCGTCGCAGAGAGCATCAACACCACGCCTCGGGCAACCCATCAGTATATGACGCGCGCGGCGCCCACGTCGCGGCGCCAGCAGCACGTCGCGACGCGGCCCCCTTGGCAGATAGCTCACGGCGCTGCGTTTCATGGGGCACTCGGCGCGGCGCGACGGCGCGACGCGGCCTGCGGCACGGTTTTGCTGCAGATCCGAGAGGGCGCGCGGCTGCGCGCGTTTCTGTTATGGCGCGGTGGGTTGGAACCGAAATTTCGCGCGCGGGTTGCGTGCTCGCATTCAGCTACGAGCGGCTCGCGCGAGAGATCCGCGCAAGGCGCGGCGAGGCTATATTCTCGGCGTGGCGTTGAAGCCGCCCGCAAAGCACCGCGGCAACGGGATTTGCCCAGCAAGCGTGCCAGCGCCATTCAACGCGCGACGCCAGTGCCACGGCGTGGATCGGGCCAAAGCCCGAGCCAAGCTCCACGCGGGCAAAGCCAGGTTGGCGACCGCGAATTGCTACGCGGCGCCGCATGCCGCGGGCAGAGAGTTGCTGCAACGGGAGAGGCGTTGTCGACTAGCTGGGGTGACCGAGGGCGCCAGCCATGACAACTGGCACTTGACTTAGCTGCACTGTGGCCACTGCGAAACGGCAGCCCGTGAACGCGCGCAGCGGCGTCTGGCCACAGATCAGGCAAACCAATCGGGGATTGATTTGCGGTGGAAGGCTGCGGCCGCGCCATAAGGCAATCCACCGCTATCTGATCCAGCCGCGGCAACATGCAATGGCGACTGGGCCGAAAGCATTTACGAGGCCTGGTGCTGCGGCGCGCGGGCACGCGGCGCCACCGCGCAGCGCTGCCGCAATTGCGCCCGATCGTCGGCCCCCTCGGCGGGCGGCGGGGGAGGGCTGGGAGCGAACGCAGACGCCCATGATAGGCAACGTCCTGCAGCTCTCCGCCATGCCGAACGACGGAGCGCGTTGCATGCGAACGTGGCAGTGCGCAACGCGCAGCTGCCATCTGTTCGCCGACCGCGCGGGCGCGCGCTAAATCTGCCATTTTATCGAGCGCAGAGGGGCGCGAACGCAAACGTCGACCCATGGGCGGGGCGCGCAAGTGCGAGGCGGCCAGCTGGCACGACTACCCGACCATCGGCTGCGAGGGCCATGAGAAACCAAGCCAGCGGCTTGGGCGGACGCCGATGCCACCACGCGATTGCTGCCATCACCTCGCGCACCCCCACGCCCCCACCCCCCGCCCCCGCCCGCCAACCCCATTCCCCAGGTCCGCCACGCAGGCGCCTTGAGGGGGCTGAGCAAGGCGCGCGCGTCGCTGCCATCGCGTCGCCGACGGATCGACCCGAGGGCTCTGACGCCATCGACGTAGAGGCGGCAAGCGTCGGCCAACGCAGCAGCCGATGTGAACCACCGCGCGCCACCTTGCAAAGTTCGCCGCCACGCCATGGCGCCAAACTGCGCGGCATCCATTCGCGCACAAACCGCCAGCCCATCGGGGCACGATGCGCGCGACATGCATGCGCCCGCCGAGGGCGCGACCCCTCGCGATGGAGATGGGTCGGTTCTCTAGCGGCGGCGCCGCGGTGGCGAAATCTGCGCAAGGTCGGGCCGCCGCGCCGCGACTTCCGCAACTGCGGGTGCATTCCGCGCCGGCAGACCAAGTAACCAACCATGGGGCCTGAGGTGCAGGGCGAAGGCGCTTGCCCGCGGCTAAGCGGCGCATGCGGATTCAGCACTTGATTGTGCTGCACCGCCCGCCCGCACGCGCGGCGCAACGTTTGAACGCTGACCTGGCGGCGCACTGGGGGGTTCACAATTGCCTCCGCCCGCTCGGCCGTCGGCCGTCGGGGCGCGAGCGCTAATTGCGCCGCAAGCGCGGGGCGCGCGGCCGTCGATGCCACTCGGCGGCGCGCCCCGACAACGTTGCAAATTGCACGCGCAGGGTGGCGCGGCGCACCAGCGCGCGCAATTGCCCCGAAGTTTCCGCTTGCTTGCAGGCATGCATGACAGCACGCTGGCGGATGCGCCGCCGCCAGCCCGTTCGAACGGCAACCTCGCCAGGGCATGGCGAGTGCAGACGAGAACGCGCGGGGCTAAATGGCGCGCGCGTTGGGCGGCCTGTGATCTTGCCTTGCAGCGCCGACGGCATCGCGACCATCGCGCGCGACGCCCTGGGCTTTAGCAGGCAATGCTAGCAGTGGGGGTTCATTCCGCAACCTTTGCGCTTTCAACAGCGAACGTTCGAAACGACGCCCAGCCCCGCCCCTGCCACCCATGCCGCGGTCACCGTCGCCAAGCGTCGCGTTCATTTTGCGCGGGGCGCTGTTCTGCTGGGCATGGACAGCACGGCGGTCGGAACCGACTTTGGAGATATGCGCCGCCCACGGCCCCGCCGCCATCTTCTCGCAAATCTCAGCCGCCGCGGGCGCGCCCGCGTTCAAGTGAGCCTGCGACCAACTGGCTGGAACATGCGCCTGCGCTGTGCCTGTCTTACTAAACCATATGCGCGTATACTGGCCAGCGTACATTGCGGGCAGGCTGCGCAAGACAAGGGACGACGCGCGACATCGTCGCCTTCCCCGCGGCGGCCCGCCCGCGGGCAAGCCAAGTGCGGACGCCGCTGGAGGCGCTGTTTATGAGAGGACGAAGGCCAAACCGATCCAGGACAATCTGCGCGCGGGCCGCGGCCAACCTGGCTTGCCCATTGCGCGGTGTTGAGATGGGCGGCAGCCCCATGCCCGACCGATCCGCCTTGCGCGCGCCTTGCATCGCATGAGGGCGGGAGAGCAAGCGCTGCAGCGCCCTCGGCCGCGGGCCGCAATTATTGCGTCGGCGTGGCGCTGAATTGCAAAGGCAACTCGGCCGCGCGGCGCGCTCGATGGGCGCGGAGGCAAGCCGCGCTAATGTGAAAACGAAAGCCGCCCATTTGAGCGCAAGTCGGCGGCGCGCAACATGGTGCCGCGGCGCGTGGAAAAGGCGCAAAAGGCGCCTTGCACTGTGAACGGAAACGCCACCGCTTGTTCGCGACAGCGCGGCGTTCTTGAAGCACGGCGGCGCGAGTGCCCACGCGCCATGGGTTTGGTGTGTCGACGGCGCCCGTGAACGTTGGGAACCCTGTCGCGGCCTCCGCGAAGCCGCGCAGCGCGGAGAACTCGCGGGCTGCGCGCGACGTAGCCGCCCGAAGCCAGAGCGCTGACCACATAACAACCGACTGTAACAGCATGGCGGTCGCTGGTCCTATCGCGGCCCTGATGCAATACTCTAACATGCTGGCAAGCATGCGACGCAGCCTCGGCGCAGCCCGACAGGGCAAACGCGCCAGGGTACCACAGGAAGTCGCGCATGCGCGGCGCCGCGCGATGAACTTTCAAACGTGCTGCCGCTCGGGGCCTCATCGGGCGCTCGTTGCGACATTGCCCAAAAGAAATCCAAATGCGTTCGTGGCCAGTCGCGGGCAACGCCCACAAAAGCAACCATGGGAAACAACCGTGTCCCAACAGCTGTACGCAAGTGTTCGTGGGCCCAAGTGGCGCTCGGCCCAGTTCCGTACCAAACCACGACGCCATAACTTTACACCATGCCGTCGCGGGCACGCGATGCACACCCCCCGCGCGCTCCCCTCCGCCCACCACCACGCGCTCGCGCCTGCGCCGCGCGAGCCTACATGCTCCCTCGAACGCTCCATCCGAACTGCGCGCGCCCCGCCCGCGCTCACCCTGTGCCTACGCGGCCCATCCGCGCAATGCGCATTGGCGCGGCACGGGCGCATGCCGCCCGCGAATCGCGCGCATTACGCGCCCGCCCGCCCGCCTTCGCGCTCGCCCAACGACAACCCTGCGCGCGCTCACCACACTGCACACGCTCGCCAACCCGCTTGCCCCAAGTCTCCAATGCAGCCCGTTGCCCAACAATGGCGATCGTGCCACCGCAGCCGCCACGCACACCTGCGCCCGCTTGCCGACGGGCCAGGCGCCCCCTACCACAAAGCAGCCGACGTTCGAATCTGGAACCCGCCCGCTTCGCACGCAAGCGCAAGCCAACGCGCGGCCCTTGACAACGCGCCATCCTCGCGCGACCCACGCGCAAAACGCGACGGCTCCAATGACACATTCGTTCGCCATATGGGCATTGGCTCGGAAACCAGTTGTTGGTTTCGCTGGCTATGCACATGCCACGGTTGTCTCAACCTTGCCCGATTGGTTCGCCGTCACGTTTTGTATTGCGGCCACTTTCGGGCCCTACCCGCATGCCCGCACCGCGCGCCCCCCCAACCGTCCTACACCGCGCCAGCGAGCCACCGCCCAAATTGCACAACGCCGACCTGTGGTTGCTCTGGCACCGCCGCTGTTCTCGGCGCGGTATGTGGCCTACTAAAAATATATATGATGTTGGCGCGGCCTGAGGAGAGCGAATCGCGTCGCGACCGCTGGTCCTATGTTTCTGGCGTTCGGTCTTTTCGCGGTGCTCTGTTCCTTGGTCACGAGGGTGGCGGTTGCGCGCGGCATCGGTGTCTGCCGCAACGCAAACGCCGCGCTACCGCGTGGCACAAACAGCTGGTACCGCATCGGCCCATACGTTGCGCCAGCGGTAACGCATTGCCGCCAGGGGGGTGGCCGCGCCAAGGGCGTCGCTTGATGCTGAAACATTGGCGTAATGATCGCGTTGTGGGTACTTGAGTTGCGCCTGCGCCAGCGCTGCCCAGTGAGGATCGCCGCAACCCACGGCTAGGTGGCACATCGCGCGCACCCGCGGGCACAGAGTGTGTGTTTTTTTAGGCCCGACCACCACCTCGCACGCCCCGCCCTTCAATCCTGAGAAATCTGCACGGGGTTCGGGAACCCATTATGTGAGAATCTGCGGGGGGGTTCTCGAATGCAGCCGCGCGGCTCTAGCGCTACGTTTGCGGGCGCAGAGAACCGCAGACCACCGCTGGCAAATAGTTAAGCTAAACGCCCGAAGCGTTGAACCACTCCGATCCCGCAGCCCCAAGGAATCACATGCACCCCTCACCTGCATCAAAGATGCCGCCAACATTGCTTCGAGAAGCTACCGAGCTGCACCCGAGACGCCCCAAGCAACGCCCCGCAAAGGCCCAATGCAACCCAAAGGTGTTCGACCGTGTTCCCGAACGCACCCAACCCGACAACGTCTCCCGAGAGGTGCGCCGTAAGAGGAAACCTGACACATGCCAACACATCCTTCCAGCAACCCAGGCACGGCGGCGGGCTTAGCCGAAGGCGTTGAAATATATAAATACACGTGCGCACATGATATACAACAGACATGTGGGAGCCCCAGCAGCCTTTTTAGTGCGTGGGTGGTCTATGGAGCTTCATGGTTCAACACGCTTCTTCCCATTCGGGGAGAGGTTTGCCCCTCCCCCGCGCCCCCCCCCTGGACCTGGACAAGGGGCGCGGCGATCGGTCAGAACGCACGGGAGGGCCCAGCACGGCCCCGCGAGAGCCTCAGGGAACCCGAGATGGCCTCCAAGATTTCTGGAGACCAGGCAAACTCTTTCAAACCTGTCCCGAAGACAACCTAAGAGGCACCAGGGCCGTTCCAAGACGGCTCCAATGCACCGAACACCTCCCCAAGGGGACCCCGAAGAGGCCAACGTCCTTGAAACGCCTACCACGAATCAATGGTGTTTGGCGTATCGCTGTTTCACTTCCGATGGCAATTCGGGGCCTCAACGGTGCCCCAAGAGAGCCCAAGAGGACCCCAAGAGGGGCCCACCACAGCCTCGGAAAGATCCCAGAGGCGCCCAAGGGTGCTCTAAGAGCGTCCCAAGAGGTGCCCAGGATGCGATTATTGTGGGCCCCAGGGCGGGGAGGCCACGTTGGACCACCCCCATTCATTGATCGATGCCCTTCAAGAAGGCCCCACATATACGTTCTGGCACCTTCTATTGGGCCCCGCGCGCGGGCGCGCGGGGCGCCGCGCGCGCGCCCACCAGGCCCGCGAGCCTACCGAAACGCTCCACAAGATCTCCAAGACGTCACCAGGAGCAAGAGACGGCAGCGAAGGAGAAGGAGGAGGATAAGGAGGAGGAGGAGGGGGACTGCCGATGACCGGCGCTCAAATTTCAAGTGTCTGGTTGTTGTATGGGCTGGTGAGGATACGCGAAGCGTCATATATTCAGATAACCATGCATGAACATACGGATCATCAAGCCACGGCCGACACAGTTCTAGTTGCTACGCTGCACGCACGCATGTATAATGGGTTCTAGAGAAAACTGCATAATGATATGAATGCGTGCCTGGCGATCCCGCCAATGCAATGGCAGACACTGGGATGTCTAACCCACGAGCCTTCGTGACAATGGCGGTCAGCAGCTTGGTCTCCAGCGCATCGACGGCCAAGGAACCCAGGCGCGTGACGTAAGCTGGCAGGCGGCCCAACAGCGACGATGCCACCGTCGGAAAGTCATCCATCTTGCCGCTCAGCATGGCGCCGCACTCCGCCATGTCCTTTGCAATCTTCGGGGCGAACTCCTTGTAGGACTTGTGCTGCTTCGAAATCCTCGCCATGTGCTCCTTCCACATCGGTGACTCCTCGAGGGCTGCGCCGACCTGGCCCCACGCGTCAGTACCACCAGTAGTGAGCGAGAGGATGTCGTCGTAGGTGGAGGCACCGACCGAACCGTCGATCGTCTGGGAGGCCAGCGCAATGAACACGTCGAACAGCTGAAGCGTTGCCACGAGATTCTGGGCGCAATTGTTCTCGATGTGTGCTTCCTCTGATAACGTGAGGACCGCCTTGCCAACGTTCGCAAGCTCCAGTAGGCACGCTTCCTTCTGCTTGTCGCCCAAAACTAAAGGAATAATGCGGTGCGCAACGAGCTCTTCCATGAAAGTGACCGCCCTCTGCACGTCTGTGGCGCCGACGCTCGCGAGGGTGGGCGTGCGGTGGGCGAACGGGGGCGACTGGGCCTGGCAAGGGATCGATATCCAAGGCAATCATCTGTTGCACTGCCCCCCCCCCCTCCGTCCAACATCATGCATCCTCCCCTCCTCCTCCGAACCACCACCCACGCCACTCTCGAACCTCCTAAGCATCCAGCCTTGCCGCTGATGCGAACAACGTCCGAACCAAGACCCGATCGATGCGATCTGGCGGGTCACAGAGCTGGGCCCCAGGACCGCGCAGAAAGGCACGTTGAGATTTGCAAGGCACGCCCGCCCCAAAAAAAGACAGGTGCCTGCTGGTCCCACGGGCGGAACATCTGAAGGTAGCTGATGAGCGGCTCCTCATTGCTGATGTCGACAACCCACTTGTTCCACAATACGTCGGCCTTCTTCTTCAAGATGTTGAACTGCACTGAGACGGGCACCTCGGTATTCGCTGCAATCAGTTTCTCCATGTGCTCGTCGAGCGTCTCGATGTCAAGCGCTTCTATCTTCGCGATGTCCTTTGCCCTCTGGATGAGGTCCATGTACTTCCTGATCTGCGGGCGCTTGCCCTCGGCGACCTTGGTGAGCAGCATCTCGAGCTGGTACGGCCCCTGCCCAGGCTTCCCGCCGCACATCAAGTCTGAGAGACTGATCTGTGCGAACCAATACTCGGGAGTACCCTTCTGCAAGTTCGGGTCGGATGGCGTCTTCTTCATCGGAGCCGCGGGCTTGGTCGTCGAGAACCTACCGCTGCCACTTCCTCTGGGGCGCCCCCCCGCAGGTGGCGACATGGATGGCTCGCGGCTGCGAACCGCGAAGCGCCCAGCTGGCTGTGAATCGTCACGCAGAACTGAGCCGTCGTCCTGACCATCGTCATCTTCCTCACCCATGCCACCATCGTCTTCATCCCCAGCGCGACCGTCCATGAGCGCAGGCTGATGGCTCGCAAGTGGCAAAATCGGTGACGAGGTGAGGTCGTAGGAGGACGCGGCTCGCTGGACGGGCGCAGGCGAGCGACCTCCTGACGACGCTGCGCTGCCCGAACCGTCTGGCTGCAAAGCCAAGACTTTGCCCCCCAGCTGCGCAGACCTCTCGTTGATGCACGCGAGGGACGGGAGCCGAAACGTAGAATACTGCGCCTTCTCATTCCCATCATCTTTCAAAAGGCCGTCCAAGACGCGCGTGTGCTGGTCCTTCATGACGCCGTCGGTCTCGGAAAGGCGATTGGTCGAAGCGCAGTTCGTCATCTCTGAGAACATCCTGAGCCTCATCCAGCTTGTGTCATCATTCTTCTTCATGGGGTAGACCGTGATGGAGCCTGCCTTCGACTTCCACGTCAATGGTTTCAACCTAAGTTGTTTAGCAGTCTTGCCCCACGCCATCATCACCTGGTGGTGGTTCGGCGCCACGAAGTCCTCGAACATCACGCCTCCGATCCTGACGCTGTCGCCCGCCGATACTCCATGCATGGAGGACTCGCGGCTCATCCCGCACTGGAGCTCCTCAGCAAATTCAGCGTCGGTCTTCTTGTCCAGGCAGATCGTCGCGAAGTCGACGCCAGGAAGATGCTCAGCACACCAAACCACGCAAGCCTCGCAGCCGTAGAACGTCACAGTCCCCCCGTCGGACTCGATCTCGTAGGTTTCGTCGGTGAACTTCTTATCCTGCAAGGCCCCGCTTGTGAGACTCGAAACGCAGTCCCCTAAAGATGCCAGAGACGCCGACGCATCAGGACACAGCTTCCGAACCCCATGGGTTCGAAAGATGGGGGGAGCAGAACGGATGTGGGCAATTGCCCCAGATTACATCAACAACCGCATCGCCAATGCATCGCCGACTGTCGGGTGGGCTTGCCGAAACCTCACTGGAGCTGGGGACGGAAAACCAGAAGCTCCTCCTAGTCCTAGTCTGCCCTCCGCCGCTCCCCAATCCTTATCCTCATTGTCCTGCGACCGTCGTTCCTCATCCCTTACTTCGTGAAAGCTTCGCCCCTTCACAAAAGGACCCTGCTTACATTCCGAATGTCCTCCGTAGTAGCGTCGCAAGACCCGCAGGTGCGCAACGCCCTGCCCTTCTTGCGGCGGCCCCCTCCGTCGCCGCCGTCGTCTCCAGCGCCGCCGCCGCCACCGCGGCCAGCGCGGGCCCTCGGATGGGCCTTGCCCTCGGCACCCGCAGACTTGCTAGCCCCCGCCATCGGACAGCAGCGCCGCTGGCGCAGCACTGAACCCTGACTTCTGCTGGGAAATCGGGACACACTGAAGGGCCACGCGGTGGCCCTGAACGCATTCGAGCCCAAACATAGCAGAACACAGCCCCGCGGAACAGGACAGGCCATGGCATTCGACCAATCGACGCCCAGGACAAGCAACGAGGCTCAAACATGACGACAAGAAACCGTCGTTCTAGCCCAGATCATTCCAAGTCGCGGCCCAGGCCGCACGCCGCACAACATCCGCGGATTTGACCAACGTGGACCCCAAACAGAGTTTAGCACCAGACCGCGACACCAAATACGTTGGACATTGTAATACATGCATGCTATACACATGTCTTTGTTGTCTTGTCATTACGTTGCCCCCCCCCCGTAGGCGCCCGAGAGCTCAACGTGCGACTTCGGACTTATATAACCCTAAGAGAGCAAGCGGATGGGTGGCACATGGAACCGAAAACCTATGACAGCTTACATCGCGTATACGGACACACATGTTGTATACTTCAACGCTCGCAATGCTGAGCGAACGAACAAACGACATATGCGCAACGTGCGCCCCCCTCCCTCTCACCACAGATAACCTTGTGCAGTGTTAGGCTACAAACATACAGCCACACGCAGACATGCCCAAAACAATGATCACCGAAGGCGCCCCTCGCCGCGCCAAAACAAATACTGCAACAACATGATCGTTGTATTGGAAAAAACATGTTTCCGCTGGACAACGCGCGGCGGACGACAAACCATCGGGAACTGACGTTTTTAGCCAGCCAGGGCGCAGGTTGCGATTGGTTTGAAAAGGGCGGCACGCGGCGACGCGCCATCGCAATGTGCGGTCGAAGGTGGTAAAATAACAATGCAGACAACGACGGCACTGCAACACAACGCGCTGACGAGAAAAGAACGGCGACACCTGAACGCGGGCGCGGGAGTCTTATATGCCGCGGCGTTGACAGAATGTGCGGCCCAAGGCGTTGTTGTATAATGGTAGCGAGTGCCTCGCTGAGCAGCACGATTTACTCAAATTCTTGACGATTCGCGTATCCGCACCAGCCCATCCAGAAACGATCAGCAGGGGAGTTGGTGAACCAAGGGCGGCAGGACGCATGCAGTCGCGCAGCCGTCTTCGACAAAACAAGGGTCACACATAGCTTCCCGCATTGAAGTTTAAGATGAACCAGTGCGCGCTACGATGGTGCTCCGATGAGGGGTGAAGGGTGTTTCGATGACTCGTAATGGCTGCTGCACTGATTTGTGTCTTAAATTCGCGTGCGTTCCGAAACTTGGAGGCATCTTGGGGCTCTCTTGGGATTCTGTGGGCCCTTTTTGGGGCCTCCTGGTGTTCTTTCTTGGGGCTCTCCTGAGGTTCTCTTAGGGCATGCTCGGGGCGTCTTGGGGCTAGTTTTGGCGCGTCTTGGGGCTCTGTGGGGGGTCTGGGTGCCTCCTTGGGGCTCTTTTGTGATGGCTGAGGGGCCCCTTGGGGCAGTATTTGTCCTTATGGCTAAAGGAGGGGGGGGGGCTCAACTCTTGCCCCCCCCCCCCCCTCTTCGGAGCCTCAAAAACGCAGTCTTGGGACTATCTTGGCCCGCTCTTGGAGCGCTCGTGGGCGCTCTTGGGGCCGTCGTGTGGCCCTTTTGGGCCCCTCTTGGGGCTGCATTGTGCCATCTTGGGGCCATCTTGAGGCCTCAAGAGCCCTTCGGAAGCGAAAACGCGAGAAGGCAAACAGCCTTAAGTTGCTTTAGGTTTTAGACAAAATGTGGGTGGGTCCTTGGGGGCCTCGGATGGCACTTGAAACCGTCTCGGGGCCGTCTTGAAGCCTCCTGGACGCGTGTCGGAGGCGATCCTGACCCGCCTGCCGCTATCTTGGGCCATCTCGGGGCCATCTTGCGCTCTCGGATGCCCTCTTGGAGCCATATTGGGCCATCTTGGACGCTGCTATGCGCCCGCTCCCCCACCCCCACCCCCCCTCCCGTCCCAGCGCGGAGGGGGGGGGGAAGGGAGGGGGGGGGGCGACCTCCCGAGCAGGGAAAGACACGAGGTTGGAAAGGGAAACGCCCTTAGACCACCTGCGCCCAGAGGGCTGGTGGGATCTACGCCATTGACGCGGTTGCTTCGACGGCGGGCGCGCGCGAAAAAAAAAAAAAAAAAAAAAAAAAAAAAAAAAAAAAAAAAAAACCTGCCCTCTGGGCGCAGGTGGTCTCGGGCGTTTCCTGTTCCAACCTCCTGCCGCTCCCTGCTCGGAGGGTTTGCCCCCCCCCCCCCCCCCGCCCCTGCGTTTGGGCGGGGAGGGGCGGGGGGCGGGCCCATAGCGGCGTCCAAGATGGCTCCAAAAGGGCATCCGAGAGCGCAAGATGGCCTCCCAGATGGCCTAATATAGCGGTAGACGGGCCAAGATAACACCCGACGCGCGCCCAAGAGGCCGCAATAAGGCACCGAGACGGTTTCAAGTGCCCTCCGAAGCCAAAGGGCCCCCCCCCCCAAGGAGCCAAAATCAGTCAAACACCCAAGGGAAATTAATGGTGGTTGCCTTCTCGCTTGTCCGCCTGCGAAGGGCCCTTGCGGCCTCAAGATGGCCCCAAGATTGCCAAAGACAGCCCCACGAGGGCCCAAGAGAGCCCCAAGGCGGCCCCAACAGCGCCCCAAGAGCGGGCCAAGAGGGCCCCAATACTATATTTTTGCTCCCCCGAGGGTGGGGGGTGGGGGGCGAATTGACCCCCCCCCCCCCCTTCTTTAGCCATGAGGACCAAGACTGCCCCGGGAGGCACCTCAGGCATCCCAAAAGAACCCTAAGAAGGCCCACGTACCCCCCAAAAGAGCCCCAAGACGGCCCCAAGACGCCCCAAAAGAGTTCCAGAAGCCCCAAGCACGCCCTAAAGAACCTCAGGAGAGCACCAACAAAAGAACCCCAAGATGCCCCAAGAGGGGCCCAAGAGAACCCCAAGAGAGCCCCAAGATGCCTCCAAGTTTCGGAACGCACGCGAGCTTAATACACACATCAGTGCAACAGCCATTACAAGTCATCGAAGCACCCCTCACCCCTCATCGAAGCCATCGCAGCTTGCACCGATGCCCATCTTATATTCAATGCGGGAAGCTATGCCATGCGTGATCCTTGTTGTCTCGAAGACGGCTGCGCGACTGCCTGCGTCCTGCCGCCCCTGATTCACCAACTCCCCTGCTGATCGTTTCTGAATGGGCTGGTGGGGATACGCGAGGCGTCGAGAATTTGCTGCCACCGACGGAATGCGGGAACCGAAAACGGTGATTCGGTGGGAAGGTGGGGGTGTGATAGTGTGGTGGGTGGGTGCGCGCGGGGAAGGGAGGGCGGGTGGGTGGGTGCGTGGAGGAGATCGGAGGGGCATGGGGAGTGCCAGCGGGTGGGCGGGCAGGCGGGGTGAGGGGGGATTGGGTGTGTGGGGGGGGGGGGGGGGGGGGGGAGCAGAGTATGGGGGGTGCGCTGGTTCGAAGGAGGGGGAGGGGACGGGGGGGAGGCGTGCTGCCAATGCGCGGAGCTTGGCTACGACGCGGTAAGAACGCGAGCGCAGGCGCCGCGCGCTCGGGACCCGCGTCGAGTCGACTGCTCGGCGCGGGCGAAATGCTTGGCCTTCGACGCGGGAAGGGCGCGCGGCGCGCGCACTTACAAGGGCGGGCGGCCGCGCCATGAATGGCGCAAGCGTGACAGCTCGAGGGCGCGGAAGGGCTGGGTTGATGGGGGGAGGGCCCAGGCCGCGCCGCTCGAGTTTTCCTGGCTGCGCGCGGCAACTGCGACGTGGCGACAAGGCTCGGCTGGGGGAGGACTTGGGCGACCTCTGCCAGCGTTCGACCTGCCGCGCAAATAATGGTGAAGGGGGGGGGTCTTCGCTGCGAAACCGACACAGGCGCTGCCTCCAGCGGGCATTGCTGATGGCTGGCATGGGGGGGTGGCGG
>CAUYUJ010015083.1:443468-465332 GCA_963575745.1 Prorocentrum cordatum | reverse complement strand
CCCCGCGCGCGCGCGCCCCCCCGCCATCTTCCGACGCATGCCCCTGCGCCCGACGTTAGAAAATTTACGGCGGCGGCGGCGGCCAGCGCCTGACCCACCGCCTACGCCAATTGGCGGGAGCGGCACCCTAAAACGCCTTGGTCGCGCAGCCCTTGCCAGACTTGGCAGGGGCGCCGCGCTCCCGCGGCGACGCCCCAAGCTGGGCTGTCATGAGCCCTGGCGGCTCGGGGCCAGCATGGGCTTCAAGCCACCCGCTTGGCCCCCGAAGCAAAGCAGGCGCTCTCTCGATGTAGCCCCAGGGCTCTCGCAGCTCAGCCAGCAGGCGACGCGCGGCCCCCCTGCCCATCGGGAACCGCGACACCAGCGCGCCGAAGGCGTCCCTGATGGCAACGAAGCGCCGCTGTCCGCAGCGCCCTGCCGCGCCGCCGACTTTCGAAACGTCGTCGGCGGACGCGATGGCATTGGCTTGAACGATAACGCGGCGACGACGCGCGCGCGCGACGGGCGAACCGAATACAGGGCCCAGGCGGGTTCAGGCCGTTGTTTTCGGTATTGCCCTATTGCGCCTGCGATGGGCGCCTTGCCAATGCCCCGATGCAAGCGATTACCTCTCGATCGGGGCGACGTTACCCGTCGTGGGCGACATCGGCGAAACGCGCGCGCGAAGAATAAAAAGCGCGATAGGGGTCGGCCAGGAGGAGTAGGCGGACGAGGAAGCAGAGGGGGAGGACCAGCAGCAGCAGCGCCAGCAGCAGCAGGAGGGGGAGGAGGGGACGCCGCCAGAGCGGAAGAGGACGAGGAGCAGGGGGCGGGAGAAGGAGGAGGAGGAGGAGGAGAGGCAGGAGAAGGGGGAAGAAGGGAGGGGAGGAGGAAAGGAACGAATATACGCGCCCGAACGCCTCGTGTTCTGCTCGGCCTGCCATTGCGTATGTGCTGAGGAGGCCATCACCTTCGCGACCGCTGACGTAAAAGGCACAACCACGCCGCCGCCCTCGTTCGTAACGGACTGAGCCAGCAGCTGGGCAAACCATTGGCGCGATCGGTAGTAAGGCACGGTGGCCGCGCGCAAATGGAGCCGCCTGCGCCCCAGCGCAGTGGATCACGCATGGCCCATTCCAGCACGCCAAACCTGAAACAAAAACTCTAACGCATGACTGGCGCTCGCTGGCACGTCGCCCAGCAAAGCCCCGAACGCCGCCGAGCTAGCCGCAAAGCGCCGTTTTGAACCCTCACTGCTACGCAATGGCAACGCAACACAACGCACCGTTGAAGAAAACGATCGTTAAACCAAAAACGGATGATTCCGACCACGCGCTTGTCAGGGACGATCGCCGTTTGCGGCGGTGGTGCGCGACGGCGAACCCCTCCGCTGAGCTGCCGCGACACTGGCACTCAAACCAAGGGGCGCGGGCGGGTCGGGGGGTGGGAGGGAAGGGGGGGGGAGGGGGGGGGGGGGGGGGGTGGGGGGGTTGGTACTTTGCGCACGCGGCGAGAGCCGGGGGCGCGCGGGTGGGGGGGGGGGGGTGGGGGCAACTCCTCCAGGCGCAGCCGACCACCACGATCGCGCGGCGATGGCAGGGGGCGCAGGGGGGGAGGGCAGGCGGCAAGGGAAACGCCAACGAAACCCCCGAAGGGGAAAGGACGGCAGGAAGATAACCAACAGAAAGAAGTGGAGAGGAAAAGCGAAGCAAATGAGGGGAAGGGGGAACAAGGGGGAGCAAGCAAGAACAGGAAAACGACGACGACGTTCGCAAGGCGGGGCGACGTCGGCGCGGGAAACGGCGATTGTAAGGCGAGAGTCGTTTCAGAACGCCTTATGGCAACCCTTTTGAAAGCCTTGCTGGTGCATTTGGGGAGCATGGTGGAAGTTGTTGGGAGCCTGTGTGAAAGCCTTTTGTAAGCCTTTTGGAAGCCTTTTGTAACCATGCGAGAGCCTTTTGAAAGCCTTGTTGGAGCCTTTTTGGAGCCTTTTGGAAGCCTTTGAAGCAACCCGAAAGCCTTTTGAAAGCTTTTTTGAAGCCTTGGTGGAGCCTTTGTAGCAACGCGAAAGCCTTAGGAAAGCCTTGTCGAATCCTTTTGGAAGCCTTGACGAAACCTTTGGAGCAACGCGAAAGCAATTTGAAAGCCATTTTTGAAAACGTATGCGCGCCGTGGGAAGCTATGGTGGCGCTTGTTGCGCGTGTTGTCCGTGTGCGTTGCTTCGTTGCGCAAGTTGTTTGGCGAATCGGCGCACTCTAGTTACTCTAGTTTGGCGCTGTTGGCATGCGGTGAAAGACATGAAAAAGGGCGTGGCAAAGCTATTCGCCCCTCCCCCCTGTGAGGCAAAGGCTTCCCCGACGCAACTTACCTCACGACCAGTTCAAAAAAGGCGTCAAAAAGGCTATGAAAAGCTAGAAAAAGGATGGTTTGGGGGTGTCGAAGGCTTCGCCGACTCAACTTACCTCACGGCCCCGAAGGTGAATAGCGTTGGGGTGGCTGAACCCTTCACGGCCTGGCGTGGTGCAAGGCCCAGTTGCGCCCTTCATGCAAGCGCTGTGTCCGTGTCCCCCGCCCTCTCTTTCTCACCCCTCCCCTCCCCCGCTGTGCCCCTCCTCCGTCGGCGCCCTCGCCTCTCCCCCTCCGTCCCTCCCCTCCTGTCTGCCTCCCCCTCCCACCTGCCACAGCCCTCCTCCGTGCCTCCACTTGCGCCCTGAGGAAGCTCAGCAGGTGTCCTCCCATCAGGCCCCCATGCGCCGCCACCAGCCATCCCCCCCTCGGGGCCCCGTTCCCCTTAGGGGAGCGAGCCCGCGGAGGGGGTCGGGCTGGCAGAAACGCGGGGGAGGCTGAGGGCAGGAAAGCAGAGGGGGGAAGTGGAGGGAGAAAGGGGCGCCCTTGCTAGCGGGCGGGCGAGGAACCGCTCCGCTCCGCACGCTCCAGCCGCGCAAGCCGCGGCCCAGCTGCTGCGCTTGCCAGCCCGCCAGCGACGGCGAAGCACGCGCCACCGACGCGACGAAGCACATGCCCCCCGCGATGAAGCACATGCCACCCGCGACGATGCCGTTCGCGACGACGAAGTACTGGCCGTCCGCGGTGAAACACAGGCCATCTGCGATGGCGCACATGTCATCCATGGTGAAACACTCGCAATTCGTGGCGAAGTACATGCCATCTGCGATCAACTACACGCCATTCGCGACGAACATACATGCCATATGATATGATGTTTCCGAGCGTGCACGCAGCAACGAGGATCCGCATCCACGATAAAAGGTCAAACAAGCTGGCAACGCAAATCAATGCGCCTGGTTGCCGTAGGAGCGGAGGCCTCTGCGACGAGGGCCGCACGATGGCACCGACGCGCGTCCAGCTCGTGGCGACGCACCCTCCTTTTAGCAGCTCGGCTACAGCAGGACGAGGGCCCCTACGGCCAATCACGACTGCCCGACACCGAGCTACGGGCAGGAGGAGCTCCCTGTCCATGCCAGCTTTTCGAAATCCGACCTCGGCTGCAACCCAACTTGAACACGCCAAATGGTGAGCAAGAAACTGTATTTGAGGCGCTCATCAGTCCTTGGGGCGTCCCAAGCACACGCGCATCACCGACTGTTCAGCCGACTACCCACGACATGGCGAACGAGCACATATCACAACACGACCCAAGATGGCCATTGGAGAGGCTAGCGCAACTTCAGACATCCACTGCATGTCAACGGGTGGTCCTACCATGGGTCCAAGATGCACCCGATAGCGTGCAACATCGGCCCAAATTATAACCGACGGTGGACTCAATACGACGCAGGCCGCACCAATGGACACCCAATGGCTGCTCCAAGGTGGTCGCGTGTGCCCCCCAAAGACGACAACGCGCCGACATGCACAGACTAATGATTACTATGTGCATGTCGGCGCGTTAACCTTTCAAGGAAGTCGCCCACCCAAGACACCAGTGCACGATTCCAGCGCTGCCCCACGATGGCACCAAGGACGCATCAAGGTGAGGGGGCGACGACGCGGTCACAAACAATGTTGGGCGCGGCCATCGTGCTTTTGTTCCCCCATCTCCTGCCCACAATCGCCCTTATACCCATGACCCACCCACCCCTCACTCTCATGCCGTTCCTGCCTAGGACCTAGAATCGTTGCAGCCCTCGCTATAGACATCACACTCTCTTGCTTTAAACCCTGGAAGTCCTGACCAGCGTAATCCAAGACATACCGCCCAACATAGACCAGAACGTGATTACAAACAATAATCATTCTCATCAGGCTCTCCGTCAGCGAGGGGCCGTTCTTTCCCGAGTAGCCGTCCGACTGTCAAGTTACCACCCTGCGCCATCTCGATCAGGAGTCGGCGGGCTGCACGGCGATCACCACATAACGGCTTGTACAAATGGTGGCTGAGTTTGTCATCGAATTGAGCATGGTTCTCAAGCCAGCAATACATCATTCCAAGCGGTCTGCCTTGAGCCCCAGATGTCCTTAAGTAATCAGAAGACCCCATCGCAGCAGCCTTATGCGTCCGTGTGATCCTGCAACGCCCGTGGGCGTGGCGCCTCGGGCACGTCGCAACGAATCCTTGATACCGATACCACGAAATCGTCCCACCACCAGGCAAGTGCCAAGCGATATTCTCATCGCCGCCCGCAGGCGGTGGCATCGGCGGCGGCGGTGGAGGCGGTGGCCCCGACCCTGCTGCTGCACCAGAGCTCGAACCCGATCCCGCAGGCGCAACAACGCCCGACGACGAGCCAGAAGGCGCACCACTCGACGACGAGCCTGCGGGCGCAGCAATAGTTGGCGAGCCTGAGTGCACAGCTGGGGCGCCTCCAGCATCAGAGAAGCCAAGGCCTGGAACGACGTCAACGACAATATTCTCACAACCACCATCTGCAGACCCATGGTTGCCGTGAGCTTCGAAAAGCTCCTCGTCCAGAGCACCATGATCGCCAACGCCCCGAACATCATCAAAATCACGCCCCTCGTGGGCGCTCCCGCCGCCGATGCCGAGGTCGGGCCCAATGCCGTCGGCCTCTTCCATTTCTGCAGCAAGCTCGTCCTCTGGTTCCAAATTTCGGGCGAGGCACGGCTCGACTACGGCTCCACCAAACAAGCTCTATACTCGTTCCTCCTGCCTCACCCCCTCTCCTCACCCACGCCCCCCGTCCTCCATCCCCCCCTCTACCTCCTTCTTCTCCTCGCGGTCGTCTGCCCGCCGCCCTCCTCTTAGACAGGTCTGATTTCAAGGGGGAAGGGGGTGCCAGCCAAAAGCGCGACACCGAATTCGGAGGCGCGTGATGTCACGCCGCCGATCTGGGCGCAAACGGCGCATCATTCAGACCCCTGGCTTCTCGTTCACGTTCTTTCGCTTCGCCCGCCCCCTCTGAGCGGAGCGCGCATCCCCTGCGACCCTCGCGCAAACCCTAGGCGGGGTGGGCCACGACAGACTGGAACTTCACGCGGCCCAAGACATCGCCAAGACGGCTCCAGATATCCCAAACGCGCCCTCCGTAGGTTGTTCAAGATACATTGTGGTAAGGCACGTGCCCCAAAATGTTGCATGAGGCCCACGACCCCCTAACGATAGGTCAACTGACAACGATGCCCAGCCGCAGAAGCCTCACCCCCGCCCCCCCCAATGCGACGGACATGACCAAATTCAAACAACTGGATAGGCTTCCCCCTGTTTCGGTTCCGATGGCCCCTCGAGGTCCCCAGATGACCCCAAACCAACCAAGAAGAACCCGACAGAGATAACGAGTGCTGCAACCCTGGGGCTGCGCCAAGGATGATACCACAAACGGCGCAGAGACGTGCGACGATATACCTAACACCTAACATGATTTAAGCAAGGTTTGCAGCAAGGCTGGCCCACAACTGTTCCAATGTTTTGACCGATCGCAGCCTCAACTGGGGCCCAACGTGAAACATGAAATATCTAAAAGCACCCCACCCCCCAGACAACCCGAAGAAGCCCGTGAGATATCGAGGGGGATGGGGCATCGGCTTCCCCGAAACACCCAGAGTGCCCCCACGGGCGCGCTGCTCAATAGACCCAACCTCGCACAAACTCACCGCTGCACAAACCGCTGCACAAACTTTAACGCGCAAGGGTTTCATCATGTCCCATTGCACGCCACAAAAAAAACATCTATGCCATGCACCTCCTCTGCTGGATGAAGCTGCTGCGTGAGCAGAGCGTCTCGGAACACGCGAAGCGTCAAGCATTGAGAATAAAGGCAAATGCGTTGGTACCTTTGCATATCTGAAGGAACGCAAGGCCCAGAACCTTATCGGAGTCTTTCGGACAGGGCCTCGGAACATACTTCGGTGAGGGTAGGGCCAACAAAACTGCAAGCAACGAAATCAAAGTGAATGCCAATGCAATGTTGAAAGCAATCGCAGGATGCAAAGTGCCGATGGAGCACCTGAGCGACAGGACAAATGGTGAAAGATGCAAGACCTCTGTCCCCGCGGCCCTGGAGCCCGACGCAAATTTTGGCACCCCGTCGAGTCAGTCCACCATCTCGTCGAATCGGGCTGCTGGAAGCAGCGCTGCGAAGCCGTCCTCGTCGAGGTCGCCGTCTGGCTTCAGCGCCTCGTCGCCGCTGAGGTCCGAGGAAATCTCGGAGCCGATGTCGAAGCCGCTGCCCGACTCGATGTCGCAGCCGCTGTCGCTGCCGCCGTTGTCATCGATCGCGTCGGCGTGGCCGTCGCGCAGCGCGGCAGCCGCCTCCTGCCCAGCAGCTGCGGGCACCGCAGCCGATGGCGATAGACCAGAACTGCCACTGCTGCGGCCGCGACCTCCGCGGCCTCGGCCGCGCCCTTCTCCTGCCCCTCCTCCGCGGCTGCCTCCTCTGCCGCGCCGACCAGGCGCTGGCCCGTCCGGTGTGTCTCTGCCGCCGCGGCGCTCGCGGCGACGCCAAACTGGGGGCCACAGTTGCGGGCGCTCTGCTCTGCATTCCTCCACTAGCACAAACTTGGGCCTCATCACAACCAAGGGCCTCTTGTGCTCCAGGACCCTCCAAAAGGACATAGTGATGACCCCCTTCGGGTCCAGGGCGGCAACCAACTCGAAAATGTCCAGCGGCACGCCCGCGGCCTGGCAAGAGGGAAAGGAGGACCGACCAATAAACGTTACCCCACTGTCGTTTAAACAACGAAAAACCAGGGGTGCTCATCATCCTCCTTCTTCGTCTCCTCCACCTCCACCTTGTCATCGCCCTCCCTCCGCCCGCAAAGGGGGGGGGGCGTGGGCCAGCGTGAAAAGATAACGAAGGCAGCAAGGGGCTGGAGAAGGTGCGAAAAAAGGAGGAGGGGAGGGGGCGGGCGCGGGCGGGTGGAGAGAGGAAGGGGAAAGGGAAGTGCGAGTGGGAAAATGCCGACGCGTGCGCGCTGCGCTGCCACTATACTGCGATGAGACGCCCGCGTGAGCACACATGCAAACGCGCTATGGAAGCCCGCGCACTGGCGACGCGCATTTGGCAGCATTACGTTGAATGCACGCGCGCTGGCCATTGAGAGAAAAAAAAAAAAAAAAAAAAAAAAAAAAAAAAAAAAAAAAAAAAGCTTGCACGACTGCGCGCGGCGCACAACGCGCGCGGGACACGCGCGCGCGACGGAGCAGCGCGCGCACAACAACGCTCGCGCACAACACCAACCTTTAGAAACACGCACAGCTCAACATGTTTCCTGTTCCACCCCACTACCCACTACCCCGCCCACCCATTCGCCCCCTCGTCCGACGCACCGCCACCGCACGCCTGAAAGATGGCTCGAAACTTCCTCGCGACATACCAGGAAACTCGACACATATTGGTCTGTGACGTGCGCGGAAGGAACTCGGGACAATGACGCCCGCAAGGGAACGTCGGCGCAGCGCTTCAACGCAGCGGCGCCCCCCCTCCCTTACCATCATCCACCCGCCCAGCCCGTTCTGGAATGGTAGCGGCGAAGCGGCAGGGCGCCCCGCGCGCGGCAAACAGACGTAAGGTTCGTTGGCGCCGACGCCAGACAGCGCTGGCGCATGGCAACGCTTGCAACGACGCTTTTCGCGAATTGCAGATACACACGCGCGCGGTTGCAGGCCGCAAGCAACGCAAGCACGGCGCGCATGCACGGGCGCAAAACCGCGCGCGCGAAGAACTTGCACCGACGGCTGCCCTCGGAAGTTAACATGCACCCCGAACGTTGCCCCCGCCACCAACGCCCCTCCCCCGTTTCCCCTACAAACGGCATTGCCAATGCTGCGGCATCTGCGGGCTTCCGCTGCGCGCTTCCACCTGGGCAGCGGCGCGCGCGGCCCTGATGGCGCGCCGCCGCCATGTCGCCGACCCTTCGGTCTTCGGGTCGGCGAAGTGAGTGGCGCTGTCGGTGGCGCGCCGCCTTCCCCTGCGCAGCGCGAAAGGCGCGGCCCATGACCTGCCCCACGCAGCGCGCGATCCCGCGCGCAACAACATGGGCCATGCAGCACGGCGCATGGGCGTTATAGATCTTGAAAAGGCCCCACGCAAAACGCCGAATGGAGTGGCGGCGCGGGGCTGCGTGAAACCAGCCAATCCACTGCGGCGCCGCAGTGATGCTGGACGCCGAACGCGTTCTAGCCCCAGATCCCGCTGAGGTCGCCGACGCCCATGCGACTGATCACGCCCCGCTTGGCGCCGTCGGGGAAGTAGTAAGCGCAAGCGCCCCCGTCGCATGCGTGACGTGGGCAGCGTGTGCCGCGGGTCGGCCTTCGCAATGCCTTCAGAAAAGAAGCCTGAACTCCCCGCCGACGCGCAGATGATCCTCTGCCCGCGGCGACGTGCTGTCCCGCGCGACTCTGACGAAGCGGCGCCGACCTGATCCTGCGCAGGGCCACGCCAGCAAGCAGTCGCCCTGCGCACGGCCACGCCCTGCTGCTCATTCTCCTTCACGAGCGTGGACAGGGGCGCGCCGAATGCGCCTCGCCGCGCCACGGGGCCCGAACAAATCGCCAGAGGCAGTCGGGCAGCGATGGCCGCGCTCGCACCCGCAACCGCTCGACGCGGCTGGCGCCACGGAGGCGTTCCCATCGGCGCCTTTTCCAGACGAACCAACGAAATGTTAGGCGCAACCCAATTACTCTGTCATTGACGCCCACGGCCACGCGGGCCCCCATCCCCCTCTCCCACCCTGCGCTGCGCCCGTCTCATCCCCCCACCCCGCCCCCCCATCCGCCTCCCCCTGCGCGCGCCCACCCCCCGCTCCACCCCACTTCCCCCTTCCCACCGCGTCACTCCTCACACCCTGCGCCGCGCCCGATTCTTCCCACCGCCTGCACCCATCATATCCCCCCTCTCGCCACCTCGCTTGCCGACCCAGGAAGCCGCGACCGCCCGTCATACCCGCCCGTCTTGCACCCACCCACCCCTCCCCCCCGCTGCCGCCACGCACCTGTGCTCTCCGCGCGCCATTTCCCAACCGACCGCGCCGCGATGCCAGCGTGCCCACCTGGTCGGCAACCAGCCGACGCAACGGATTCGCCATGGTGGCCGCCTCGGCGCTGTTTCGCACGCCCAGCAACATTGCCTTCAAGCGGGCGATGCCCCGCGCCCACTGAGGCATGCCGAACTCCTGCAGCAAGGGCGCGACCGCGCATGATCGGATCCGCAGGCCCGCTGCGCAACGGGAATGCATTGTGGCGTAAAGGCCCCTCTTGCGCTGGACGCCGCGTCGAGCGCCAGGGGCAGACTTGCGAACGCCTCCATATGAGCGCGCCGTGCCCGCGGTAAAGCGCTCCGCGCGGCACGACAAGCCTGTCCACGTCGTAGACGAAGCAACGCCGCGCCCGACGCGCCACACATGCGTTGGCCCCAGAAAAGCGCAGCCACGCCGAGCCATGCGAGCTCCAATCCCAAACATGTGCCTGAAGCCAATGGGGGCCACGCGCCCGCTGAGCACCACCAGCAGGTGGCTCCCCAGCTGGCGGCCCCCATGCCCCAGGCCGTCTGCATGGCGGTAATTCCGCGAACAATGCAGCCTTTGACGCGCTGCCGATCGCCGACGCGCGGACTTGCAATTCTTGGCGCTTCGCGCACCCCCACAAGCCCATCCAGAAACGGTCGGCAGGGGCGTTGGTGAATCAGGGGCGGCAGAACGCATGCACTGCCGCAGCCGTATTCGAGAACACAGGCATCACACATAGCTTCCGCATTGAAGCTCAAGATGAAAACCAATGCAAATTACGATGGTGCTTCGGTGAGAGGTGACGGGTAGTTCGATGACTCGTAATGGCTGTCGCACTGATTTGTCAATTGAACTCGCGTGCGTTCCGCACCTTGGAGGCATCTTGGGGCCCTCTTGGGGTTCGCTTGGGCACCTCTTGGGGCATCCTGGGGCTCTTTCTTGGGGCCCTCATGGGGTCCTCTCAGGGCAGTCTTGGGGCTTCTTGGCTCGTTTGGAGCGTAGCGGTGCCCTCTCGGTGCCCTTTTGGAAAGTCTTGGAGCCCTCTTGGGGCTATTTTTTTTGCGGGTGGGGGGTTATGGAAAGCCTCTCGGGGCCGTATTAGCCCTTATGGCTAAAGAACGGGTGGGGGGGCAATCCCCCCCCCTCCCCCCCTCGGATGCTCAGCAGTGCCGTCTTGGTGCCCCCTTGGCCAGCTCTTGGGGCGCTCTTGGGCGCTCTTGGGGCCGTCTGGCGGCTCTCTTGGGCATTGGGCCATCTTGGGGCAATCTTGAAGCCTCAAGGGGCCTTTGGAAGCGAAAAAAGCAAGAAGGCATACAAAAACAGTGATTTGCCTTAGGTGGTTGAAGGATGTTTGCCTCTGTGGGGCGGGGGGGGGCCCTTGGAGGCGTCGGAAGGCACTTGAAACCGTCTTGGGGCGAACTTGAAGCCTCTTGGGCGCGTGTCGGATGCTATATTGACCCGTCTACCGCTATCTTGGGCCATCTTGGGGGCCATCTTGCGCTCTCGGGTGCCCTCTTAGAGCCATATTGGGCCATCTCTGACCCCGCCATGCCCCCCCCCCCCCTTCCTCCCCCGTCCAAACGCAGGGAGGGGGGTGCGAGGTAAACCCCCCGAGCAAGGAAAGGCAGGAGGTTGGAAAGGGAAACGCCCTAGACCACCTGCGCCCAGAGGGCTTGTGGGATTCGCCAACAGCGCGCCCTACCCCTCAAGAACTCCCCGACCCCACTCTGCCACGATGCGCGGCCGTGCCGCCAGCGGCCAGGTCAGCCCCTGGACCTGGTGCTTCGGAACCACGGAGTAGCTTTTGGCCAACTCCAAAAGCGTCGGGTTGCCGATGCCGACGTAGATCGGCGACGCGATCGGCACCGCCCGAGGCTGCGCCATATGGCGAAATTGCAACGTGCCTTCCGACGCGCAATGCCACGATATAGATGCCCACCAACGTCCGATGCATCCTTGCCCCGTCGCCCCCATCGCGCGCGCGAAATAACTGCAACCCCGCTGCGCGTAATCAGCGGCGCCGAGCTGCGCGTCATGGCGCGACTTGAACAGGCAAGGCGCAATACTGCAGGCGCAGGCGCATGCACCGTTGAACACTTGGAAGGCTCGTTGCTACCGCGCGAAAGCACGCGCAGCGGTGATAGAAGCAATCCCACCAGCCCTCTGGGCGCAGGTGGTCTAAGGCGTTTCCCTTTTCCAACCTCCTGTCTTTCCCTGCTGGGGAGGTTTAGCCACCCCCCTCCCTCCCCCCGCGTGAGGACGGGGGGAGGGGGGGGGGGGGCGATCCCACAGCAGCGTCCAAGGTGGCCCAAGATGGCTCCAAGAGGGCCTCCGAGAGCGAAAGATGGGTTTCAAGATCGCCCACGATAGTTGTAGACGGGCCAGCATAGCCTCCGACACGCGCCCAAGAGGTCACAAGACGGCCCCAATACGTTTTCAAGTGCCCTCCGAAGCCTCCAAGGACCCCCCCGAGAGGCCAAAATCCTTCAAAAACTTAGAGCACATCAATTTGTTTGCCTTCTCTCTTGTTCGCATCCGAAGGGCTCTCGAGGCCTCAAGATGGTCCAAAGGTGGCCCAAGACAGCCCCCAGGGGGGCCCAAGAGAGCCCCAAGACGGCCCCAAGAGCGCTCCAAGAGCGGGCCAAGAGGGTCCCAAGACGGCATTCTTGAGCCCCCGAGGGGGGAGGGAGGGGGCAAGACCCCCCCCCCCCCCCCCCCCCCCCCCTCACCCTTCTTTAGCCAGAAGGACAAATACTGCCCCGAGAGCCCCACCACCAAAAAAAAAAACCTAAGAGGGCCCCAAGACCCCCCCCCCCCCCCTCAAAAGAGCCCCAAGAGGGCCCCAATACGCCCCAAAAAGGGCACCGAGAAGCCCCAATAAGGCCATGAGAGGACCTCATGAGAGCTCCGAGGAAGCGCCCCAGGATGCCCCAAGAGGCGCCCAAGAGAACCCCAAGCGGGCCCCAAGATGCCTCCAAGTTTCGGGGCGCACGCGAGCTTAAGATGCAAATCGGTGCAACAGCCATTGCGAGTCATCGAAATACCGCTCACCCCTCATCGAAGCACCATCGTAACTTGCACAGATTGCCACCCTAAACTTCAATGCGGGAAGCTATGCATGATGCTTGTGCTCCCAAAGGCGGCTGCGACACTGCATGCGTTCTGCCGCCCCTGCTTCACCAACTCTCCTGCTGATCGTTTATGGATGGGCTGGTGGGGATACGCGAAGCGCCAATAATTTTAGCGGTACCCACAGTAGTAGCAGCAGCAGTAGCAGCATCAGCAAGCAGGTAGTAGCAACATGGCCTACTAGTCGCAGTAGCAGTTCTGGTAAGGGTAATAACAATATCTGCAGCAGCGGCAGCAAACTATGCCCTTGCAGTAACAGCAGCAACCGTTTTAATAATGTCGGCAGTACCGCGCGAATTGCCACGAGAGTCGCGCCGCGCCCTGCCCCGAGGCACGGGCGTAGATACCATGCCAATGCCGAACCAGATGTGGTATGTTGTAGACCGCTGGTGGCCACAGCTTAACCTAATGTATCAACGCGCATCGCGAGTGCGACCCTGCACACAAAGCATAAACAGTTATCGGCGTTGCGGCAGTGACAACAACAGAACGATTACCCGTAGTGCGTGTAGTGGTAGAAGCAGCAGCAGTAGTAGCAGCAGTAGTAGTAACCGTATTGGCAGTCATCTAACTAATATTAGTAATGGTTGTAACAGTAGAAGTAAGTCTTCACGCAATATTAGTAGTAGTATGCGTATGGATAGCGCTAGTGACAACAGTAGTAGTAGCCGTAATGGTAGCAACAATAATGGTAACTGTTAAGTGGAGAGATCGTCGCCGTAACATTAGTAAGTATAGTAGTAGTAGTAGTGGACATACAGGCAGTAGCGGCAGCAGTGGTCGTAGCCGTAGTTGCAGTAGCATTAAGGGTAGTAGTAATAGCAGCCGTGTTAGAAAAAAAATAAGAGTAGTAGCATCTGTAGTAGTAGTAGCAGAACTAGTCGTCACAGTGGAAACGTAGTAGCCCGAGTAACCGCATTCGTGGCAGTGACAGTAGTAGTAGTCGTCGCGCTAGTAGCAACAACCAAAGTATCATCAATAAAACGAGTCGCAGTGGTAATAGATAGCAGTAGTAGTAATAACACATCGTATTCATTGAAATAACCGTAGCTGTTGAAGTGTCGACATATTCGTGGCAGCAGTAAAAATAGGGGGAGGGGGAGGAGAGGGAGAAATCGATTAGACGACTTTCGCACCAGAAGCCTACAAGAAGCACCACCAACAACAAGTACACCCAAATGATGCCCCAAACAAACACGCGCTAAGGCAACCACGGACCCACCACAGACGCCCAAGAACACCGCGCCCTCAGAACCTCCAGGGCGCCTCCGAGCCGAGACAATACAGCTGAGATTCCGTGCCCGAGAGGGCCTCGAGAGGCCGCCCACCAGACACAATCAACCATGCACGAGACCCGACACATAACAACCCAGGTACCGCGGCGGCATTGCCCGCAGGCCATCGAATGAACGTCAGCGCGCGAAACGGCAAACGCAACGCCACGCACCGCGGATAACGCTCGCTCAGACGACAGTCGCACGCAGCGAACCTCATTTGTGCGAGCGCGACCACGTTGCAGAGGCGCGCACGAACACCACGCGCGCAACGCACGCTACGCGCACGCAGCGCCGTACTTTACCATCGTGCGTGCGTTCGTGTGTTTCAGCGCGCGTAACGTATCTGATCGCTCGCATTGCCACCCACATGCGATCTCCCACGTCGGCGAAGGAAACAAGCAGAAAGGGTGGGAAGGGGATGGGTTGGTGATGGGGGGCAGCAGAATGACGATAGAGGGAAGGGCCGGGCGAAAAGCAGAGCAGAAACGGACATGGAATGGACAGGGGGGGAGGGGGGAGAGAGAGAGAGAGGGGGGCAGATAAGGAGGCAGAGACTTTGAAAAGGAGGGAGGGCGCGGGGTGACGCGAAGAAAGGGCGGGCGAAGGTCTGGGTCACCACAGTTCCCCCATGCCCCCACCGCCTGCGCCTGGCCCCCGAAGGAACCGCGAAGGAAAAAAAACAATCGGGCCAGGGGCGCATATTTCACCAAAGGCACATCGGAACCGCAAAAAAAACAACTAACCATGTTGGGGGGGGGCTTTGGCGCCCGCTCCCACGAAGAAGACGCACGGGACGGAGGGGGGCCTGGCCATGGCGGCGGAGGAAAAGGAAGAAGGGGAGACGGATAGGAGGCCCATGGGGGAACTGAGGGTTGCACTTTTGCACCAAGCAGCGCCTTGAGCGCGAGCTCCGCGCCCTCCACGCCGCTCTGGTGGAGGTCGCCGACGTCCTCCACCGCGCGGAGCACCTGGAACTCGGGCTCGTATGGCGAGAAGGACATGCACGTGATGTGGGCCCAGACCTCGCTTGTGCCCCACAGCATGATGTCCTCTGCCGACGCAGAGATCGGCACCGTCTCGAATCTGAGGATGGTGCGGCCACTGGCCAAATCTAATTTGGCAGGGGACTTGGAAGGGTAGTGGACCTTCAGGAGCTGCAGCAATCGATTGCGGATTTTCCAAGCAAGACGGCCCTGTTCCGAGCAGGTACAACACCCATATTTGAAGCACGTGGTCGGGGTCAAGTTAAAACCCTGCTCTGCTGTGCTGGAATCAGCACCACAACCACGCAAAATCCTGTGTTGCTGATCCCACAAGTGGTCCACAACCTTGAGCACATTCTGGCCGTTTCTGCCAGACTCAGCCGCCCACTGGTGAGCCTGCATTGCCGCCGTCGCAGGCGCGCCTGGACGCACCTGAAGCACGGGGCAACCACTGACGCACTGCACTGCCACTAAGTTGTCCGACACAGAGGCTAACGATGGCAAGGACGTGCATGCGCTGGCCACATGGGATGGTTCTCGCCCGTATGACCTGATGACATCTACCTGGCGCGCCGCCTCCTGCTGTTGCTGCTGGCGGTCCATGCGGTCCATGAAGCGCGACAAACTCTTGAGCTCGCTCGGGGTCTGGCCGCTGATGTGGGCATCCCTCAGCAAGCGGTCGGCTTGCTCATCGCCGTCAAGGGCGCGCAAGCGCTCGAGGCGGCCAGAAATGTTTCGCCCCGCCGTCATCCTGGCAACATCCCTGTGCTTCGGTCCGAAGGCCGTCTGCCGCGACGGCACGCCACCCTGCGCTCTCAGGGTGGCAGCTGCCCCGTCGGCCCGAAGTTCATCGAGCTCCGCCTCGCCCAGCTGGCGGTACAAGACAGCTGCAGCCTTGAAGTCGTTCATCTTGACCTTATGCAAGAATGCTCTCCACGCACCGCCAGCTCTCGACCTCACGGCGTTGTCAGAAACAGGGTCATCGTGCTGGCCGCCCGCGCCTTGGTGCACCTCGTTGTTGCACCCGCTAGTCTCAGCAGCCACGGCATTCGATATTTCCTGTGCCACCCAACCTGTTGACAAAGTTCTGATGTCAATCTTGTGCGTCTGGACGCGGTTGTACACGAGGCGTCGGTAATGACTGTGCCCCACCTCGACGCGCGAGATGTCACTGTACAACATCAGGGCGTGAAGGGTGAGCTTGTCGCGGGCCGTCTCGGTGGACACGTCATTGTCTCGGACGAAAGCAGCACTCCACTGGTCCATGACGCATAGAGGTGTAGATTTGATCTCATCGCTCAAGCCTGGGTTCTCGATGACCAAGAACAATCTCCACGGGCACCCGCTATGAGGACGATGCAGATGCCGATCAAGCCCGCCCAATGCTTTACTGACCATCCGGAAAGCCACCGACCTGACGTAATTAGTGACCTGGTCCCTGCACAACAATGACCACAACGCAGCGTTGTTCAGCAATGCCTGCAACTTCACAGTCGCAAGCTGTTCCTGCTCCTGGCGGGCGGCCACGAGAATGCGGAAGTCCCTCCCGAGGCCGCCAGCGGCCGCATCACCTTGAGGCTACCACGATGCATGATTAACGATCGGCACTCCGCCGCGCAGCAAGAAAAACAAAAGGATGGATAGGCGGGGGGGCCGAGGGGGACTGGGGGGGGCGGGGGGGGGGGGGGGAGGAGGACTGAGGAAGACTGAGGACAGAGGCAAGGAGGATTGAGGAGCACTGGGGACTGAGGGGGGGCTGAGGAGGACTGAAGGGGACTGAGGAGAGGGGCAAGGAAGACCGAGGAGGACAGGAGATGAGGAGAAGGAGGACTGGGGCCCAGGGGCCCCAAGAAAACTGCCCTCGAACCGAAAACGCAGGATGTGAAACGAAACGGCCCCCAGGCGCTTTCAGTTCAGTTTCATGTTTCGGGGCGCTGGCCGACGATTTTTTTTGGGGGAGGGGGTGGGGGGGAGAGGAGGACGACAATTGGTTGGTGGGCGTGTGGGTTTGCAATGGCAAGCGCGCACCTGCCGCAACGCGGCGAGCATGCGCGATGCTGGCCGCGCGCTGCTTGCGCTCCCAGGCGGCCGAGCTCGTCTGGAGCGGGCTGCGCAAGAGGGCCTGGGGCGGGCCCATCGTGTTCCGCAGCAGCACCAAGGACGTCAAGGCGCTCATGCTCTTATCGCCCAACCATTCGAGCGCCTTGGCACGATTCTTGGCCTGCTCCCTGCGCCTCTGGGCGGCGTCGTCATCATGGGACGCCGACGGGCGCGCAGCATGAGGAGCAGCAAGGGCAGCATCCAGGTCTGGCCCTGCATCATCACCAAGAGGATCACCATCAGCATGATCGCCTGGTGCACACTTAGCATATTTAGCCAGCTGCCTCGAAGCCCAGAGCCTGTACGAGTCCTCAAGAATGCCTCCGCAGCTGGCGACCAGAGCCTGCTCGCACACGGCCTCTTCGCAACCAGTCCACTTGTCGCGTCGCCACACCGAGAAACGCTTCTGACACAGTGCAGTAGCCAATGCTGAAGCAATGTGTGATCTGTTGGACTGGTCCAGTGCAGCTTCGGCAGAACTCGCATAACAAACCAACGAATCGTCTCTCCAATCAGCAGATGGAAGAAGGTACAACACTAAACGCCTGAACGCAACGTTACCCTTCCCAGGCAAGAATGACCTCAAAGCCAAACGTGTGTACATCTCTGCGGCGTCTGGCGGATCCCCCACTTTCAAAACCATGGCGTTGAGTGCAACCTCTTCCACGCACTGGCGGAACTCGTCCATGGCGCCAGCGGACCGCAACGACAGTGCCAAATCCAACCAGCCCGCCAGGGCGCAGGCGTTAAAAGAGGTTCATCTTCCAACCCCCTTCTCCCCTTTCGGTGAGCGGCTCACCCGCCCGCGCCGCCCGCCCCCCGCCCCCCTCCTGGATCTGGGGAGGGCGGAGGGGGGGGGAGCGAGCGGCCAGAGCACCCAGGGGGGCCACAGACGGCTCCAAGGGAGCCTCGGAGATGCCAAGATGACCACCAAGATGGCTCAGGATAACGCAAGGCGCCTCAAGCTGGTTCCGACGATGCCCCAAAATTGCCCAAGGCCCTTCCAAGAAGGCCCCAGAGGACAGAGAGCTGCCCAAGGGGGCCCCGAAGAGGCGAACATCCTCCAAAGACCAAGGAAAAACGATTGCGCTTGCCTTCTCGCATTTTCGTTTCCGACGGCCATCCGGGGCCCCAAGATTGCTCCAAGAGGGCCCAAGAGGGGCCCAAGAGAGCCTCGAGACGACACCCAGGGCGCTCAAGAGCGCTCCAAGAGCGCCCCATGAAACTACAGGAAGCGAGCGTTGGAGCTCCTGGGGAGGGGGGCTGCTCAAGGACACCCCCTTCGTTGATCGACGTCCTCCAAGACGGCCCCACGGCCCAATATGCATCTTGGAACGCACTCTCTGCGCCGCCCGCCAGCCGACGGGGCATCGCCCGCCCGCGCACAGGGCCCCAGGGCCGACCACAAGGCCCCGCGAGACCTCCAAGGCGCCACCAGGAGAAAGAGGAGGATGAGAAGAAAAAGGAGGAGAAGGAGGAGAAAGAGGAGGAGGAGGAGGATGAGAAGGAGGAAGAGCAGGATAATGAGCAGGAGGAACAGCATGGGTTGGTGGGAATACGCGAAGCGCCAACGATTGATACAACCAGAAACAGCAAACTCAATTGGGGAGAATGCCATTTTGTGTATCGATGCTGTCATGTGCACTTCACAAAAAGATGGCAACACAGACCAATTCCCAGAACGAGATGCCAACAACTGCCGCTCTGCGGCCATATTCGAAGCGTGCCTGTCAATATTGACAAGTCGGGTTGCAGATGTTGCTCTGCATTCGCCCAGTGTAGCACAATCTGAGTCAGCCAAGGCCTCTGCGATACATACTGCCGATGTCGTCCGAAGAACCTGCAACACATTGTGGCACTGACCAATGATAAACACTTTCCGCACACGATCATCATTCTCGGCAGTTGCGTACACACCCCACTCCGACAGCGTTTGGAACAATTTGCACACATCACTGCTGTTGAGTTTCGAAAGGTCCCGCGCCGCCAACACAGGAGCCAACTCCGACGGCGACAACGTGCAACTGTCAGGGTCAACTCGCTTAGAGGGGTTGGCAAGCACCCTGAGGCCCAACGGAGTTTCATCATACGCCACGGCATCGACGACCTGGTGAACAGTGATGGTGGCGCCAGCTGCGGGGCGACCAACTGCACTCATGATCGATCTCCTGATGAGGCGGGGCACGCACCACGCAAGGGAAGCCAACCTGGATGTAGTTCTGTCGTACGTCCTCCTGCTCATGTTGAAGGCACTAGCTTTCTTGTCCAGCGGCGTCTTATCAGTAGAAACATTCTCGAGCAAGAAACGTCGCCCGAGCTCAGACGGAGATGCTCTGACTGCCATGGCGTTCGCCACGGCCTGCCCAACGATATCAACGATCGGATGCAGCGTGTTGGGCGACCTGGCCGCAAGCTGGCCCGACAACAATTGAGCGTCCACTGCAACAGGGCCAACTTGCGGGCGCAATTGTTCCCCGATGGCATGCTGCTCGCGGCGCCGCCGCTTGGACTCTCGGGCAGCGTCCTGCATCGCTTTCAACTGGTCACCACTTTTACCGCGAGGCATGGTGGCGAACGGCCCGCAGGCAAAGACAGCTCCAAACACGCGGGCTTGAAACAAATGGCTACCGAAGTGACGGCGTGACCGTTGATAACAACATGGCCCCGTGATACGTCGCAGCTGCGACTGAAACATTCAACCAATAACGATCCCAAACTCAGAACATCGCTGCCTACCTACACTGCCGCTTCCTCGCGCGGCAATGCAAACATAGCCTGGCGACGGGCGCGACCCAACATCAAGACGATCCAACTGCGGACGGACACGGCAACCACGTGTAAACACGACGGCGTTGGCTCCGGCCATTCTTGGGCCGTCTGTGGACCCCGTTGCGGCGCCTACCCCCACGCGAGGGGCGCGCCGACGCGGGCTCGAAAAAAGGCAGGTGACATGCGAGCATTGCTACCGACGTTGTCAGTGGACCTCCCTGTGGGGCCGCCAACACTGTGAGGGGCGCGCCGACGCGCGATGGGGCACGCCGCGAGAAGTTCGCCACGAGGTCTCGGGGGAGCTCCCTGCAGGGCAACAGTGCGTGTGAGGCAGGCGTCGACATGCGCAGCGGGGTGCCTTTCGAACGTTGCCACAAACGCAGTCGGTGCAACCCCTGCGCAGCTACTGCCCTTCCGGGGAAGCGCCAAGGAGGCGCGCGGGGTGGAGGGGGGTAGAGGGCCGATTTCGTTCTTCGCGAAGGCAATGGGGCTCACTGTGGGGCCACGATCCTCGTGAGGTGCGCAGCGGAGCAATCAGGGGACATCCTCGTCCCACTCTGGCGTTGCCTTGTCCTGCTCCTCCTCCCCCCCCCTCTTCCTGCGCCTGGCCCCCGTTGCCGTCGGAGCTCTCTTCCTCTGGTTTGTTCCGCCTCCTGGCGGTCCTCTTCCCCCCCCCTGCCGCGGCCTCCCACGAGGCCCATAAGGGCCCCAGAGTCCGCCCCCAAGGGGCACCCCACGAGGCCCCTAACGGCACAGCGAACCACCAGCGGACCCCATCAGAAGCCCCCGCGAGGCCCCCAAGAGCCCCCAACAGGCCTCAAGAGACCTCAGAGGCCTCCAAAAGGCGCCCCACAGGCGCCAAGGCGGGCAGGGAACAACAGGAGAATGCGCGATGAACTTATCCAACGCACCCTTGATTGTTCCTGCCTTCCTCTGCCGCAACAAGCGCCCCACTCGCGCGGAAGGGGAGCGTTGCTGCCGCGGCGGAGGATGGATCCAACGAGTACCCTGGACAGTTTCGTCGCATTCGCCCGCTGCTTTACCGCGGGCGGCGCCAGAGAGCCGCGGGGGGGGGGGGAGGGGGGGGGGCAAAAGACAGCTGGAGAAACACAAACAATGTATTTCGACAAAGAGGGCACCATATCCTCAATCGTTCCCTCGCAAACCACGGGCGCGCAAGGGCAAGCGGTTTCTTCAGCGGGGGCCGCTGGGATTTGGTGCGCGGGCGGCCCCCAGGCTCAAGCAAGCCTGCGTTGGATGTTCCTCCCCCCTCCCTTGCCATCCACCCCCCCCGCCCTCTCTCCTCTTCCTCTTCTCCCCTTCTCTGCCTTCTTCCCCCCCCTCGTTCCCCCTGCGCCGCCTGGCGCTGATGTTCGTCTTCCGCCCCCCCTCCTCTGATTCAGATTGCTCCCTGTCGAAAGTCAGGTCGAGTTTTTTGAAGTGGTCGGAAGGCGCAATCTTGTTTATAGGGTATCGGTGAGCCCCTTGCGTGCACCAACAGTCGTGAGGGGCGTGCCGATATTGGCTTGCGGGCACGGCGGGAACTTACCCAGTGCTGCGTTCGGTCGACGTCGCTATGGGACGCGGCGCCGTGGGCTGGGCCTCGAAGGATTGAAAGGAAAATGGGGAGAGGGGAGAGAGGATGCGAAAGGGGAGAAAAAGGGGAGAGGGTAAAGAACACCAGGGAGGGAAAGGAGGCCCGCAAACGGAAATCAATCAGCTGGGGCCCAATGTCGCTCACCGCGTACATGGCCAGGCGCGCGAGCGCCAGGACACGTTGTGGGTAACATGTAGACAACGTGGCGCTGGGCGAGTAGAATATACTGATGGCGGCCGCCGCCGAGAGGGTTGCAGGGTGGGCGCGCGGGTGGATGGATGGCGCGGGTGCTTTTTGTTTTTGTGATGGGTGGCGATCCGCATAAAGCGCTGCGAAACCAGCGCGCGGCGGGGTGCGCCATTATGCGTTCCATTTCACACAAAAGGGTTAACGAGGAACTCAGGGCGCCGCGGCAAGGACAGGAGGAGGCGGCTAAAGGAGAAGGAGGAGGCGGCCAAGGCGGCGGACGCGACCAGGGCACGATCACGCTGCCTTTTCCCCCCCCCTCACCGTGCCTGGGGCGCGGGCCACGCGTGCTCGACCGCTGTGCAAAACACTAGGCCCACGTGTGGGCCTTGCGCGGGTGTCTTGAGTGCGTGTCTGGGTA
>CAUYUJ010015083.1:425968-438468 GCA_963575745.1 Prorocentrum cordatum | reverse complement strand
CGCTGCCTGCGCGGCTCTGACACGGGCCTCGGAGGACGGGCACGCGCTCCGCGAGGAGAGCGCCGCCCGAGCACCGGAGGCGCTGCGCCAGGCTCCGTCTCGCTTCCGTTCGCATGCGCCCGTCGTCTGTGCGCGCATCGTCGGTGTGCGCACCGTCTCCGTGAGCAGCGCGAGGTGGACTGATGCCCCGTGAGGTTTCGCTTAGACGATGCCGTGCGGCGCTGCCCCCTGTCAGTTCTCCCGGCTACAAGGAGCGCGCCGCGACGCGCGCCGTCCGACATTTGGGGCGTGTCGTGCTGACCCCCCAACTCCCCCCACGCTCCCACTCCGTATGTCCCCCAACTAACGGATCGCGACGATACGCGCGTTCTCCGTCATTTGGGACTGGTCTTGTCAACCCCCTCTCATTTCTTTTGTTTATTTTTTCCAACTAGCGGATCGCGACGCTGCGCGCGCTTTCCGTCATCTGGTGCCGTCGAGGCCACCTCCTTTCATTTTCCTTCCTTATTATCCGTAAGGGCTTCGCCCCCTGCCGCCGGTCCCTCTCTATCATTATGGGATATATTAGAGTCGCGTCGGTGCATCTCGTCGCTGCCTTGGCGCGTCTGGGAACATCATGCGGAGGCGGATCGGAATCATCAGCGCATATTGAGATCGTGCCTTCGGCCCATCCCGCCATCGTGCCTGGGTTGTGGGTCTGAGGCCTCTTGTACATGTGTTGGGGTGTCATGGGGAACCTCTCGGGGGCCTCTTGGAGGCGATTTGGGCTGGTGGAGTATCAGTTGAGCCTCTTGGAGGCCTCTTAGGCGCGTCTTGAGCGCCTCTTGGGGCCTCTTGGGGTCTCTTGGCGGCCTCTTAGGACCTCCTGGGGGCTTCTCGGGGCACAAATCTACGATTGTCGGTTCGTAGTCCCCTGCTTGGGCCCCTCTTGGGGCCGTCGTGGGGCCTTCTTGGGCCGTCTTGAGCGCTTCTTGGGCAATCGTTGCGCCCTGTTGGGCAGTCTTGGGGCGGTCTTGCGAGCTTCTTGAGCCGTCTTGGAGCGTCGGAAAGCCGAAAATGCGAGAAGGCCAAAATCCTTCAAACACCTTTGTAAAACCGACGGTGTTGGCCTCTTGGGGCTCTCTCGGGAAGCCTCTTGGAGCGCTCTTGGGGCCTCTTAGGCCGTCTCGGAACCATCTTCGGGCGCCTTGGAGCAATCTTGGCCGCGGCCATGCGAATCTGGTGTAATTTGTCAGGGTTTCTGGCCTCGGGGACGCGACTATGACGTAATCTACGAGGGCTTGCTGTTCGGCGACTCAAACATTGGGTTTATGGCCTCGGGGGCGCGAGTCTCAAGACCTCAACTGGAATTTAGTCAGGCGATCGCAAACATGGATCAAGGGGGCGTGGATTAGCGACGGGTCTCGTTTCCATGGGAAATCGCGGATTGCCGCCGCCGAACGGCCTGTGCCGCATTTTGGGGAGGGCACCTCCCCCGATCCAAGGATTCGGCGACCGCGTGCCAAATCCATGGATCGCTAATCCATCTTTGCGCGCCCCCGACGGGGGCGCGAGTGTCAAGACCTGGACTGGAATTTAGTTGTCAAGGTCTCGGCGTGTCCTCCTGGTAGGCCCGGGCCTCTGTGGGGCCGCGCTGCGAGAAGGCCGCGGGCCACGGCGACGGATGTCTGCCCCCCCCCCCTATTGTGGGGGAGGGGGGGCTTTGCTGTGTTCCTGCTCGTTAACATTTGTCACGTGTGCGGAGCTGCGCTGTCGATGCCGCTCTTTCCTGTGGCTTTGCTACGTTCCTGCTCGCAACGCACACCGCCAGAGGCGGCGGAGAGCTTGAGAGATCCACCTACCAAAAGCGCGCCTGCCAGGCCAAGGACGACTACACCGCGGTCGACATGGACGTGCTCTTCAGATGGGGGGAGACGAAGAAGACGGTGCGCCGGCAGGGAGGCAGAAGGGCTCTCCACTCAGAGGAAGGGACCATGCCCACACCGTTGCCTTGTGAGTCGGGCATGTCCCTCGAAAGGATGAGTATTCAATAATAGTTCAAAAATAGGATGGGGTCTATTTTTCGTGCTCTTTGGACTATTGTTGATTTTTTGTTGTTTCCTTGCAGTGTCCACCTGTAGGAGGACATGCCCGACCTAACGCTGCCTTACCCGCGTTTTCCCTTTCCTGGGCATCCTGGGAGGCCCTCGTCGCCACCGCTGGATTCTCTTCGAAATCCTGGTCAGACTGGTGTTATTCAAAATAACGACCATGTTCATGGTGGCGGTGGTGCTCATGATGATGGTGCTCACCATCTTCGACCTAATCAACATCACCATGAGCATCATGGTCATCATCAACATTATCAGTACCTCCTGTATCATCGTGAACACCATCATCATCATCGTCATCATCGTCATCATCGTCATCATCATCAACAGGATCATCAGGATCATCATCATCATCCTCATCATCCTCATCATCATTATCATTATCATCATCATCCTCATCCTCATCTTCCTCCTCCTCCTCCTCCTCCTCCTCCTCCTCCTCCTCCTCCTCCTCCTCCTCCTCCTCTCATCATCATCATCATCATCATCATCATCATCATCATCATCATCATCATCATCATCATCATCATCATCATCATCATCATCATCATCATCACCATCGTCATCATCATCGTCATCATTCGGGCGACGCCCATGCGTCCTGCTTCCCCCCCCACCTCCCCCCCCGGAATGCCAAGCTGAATCCGCGCCCCCCGTCGCTGCTCGTCCGGTCAGCTTTGCTTCTTGGGGGGGGGGGCGCGCGCTTCTCGGGGGGAGGAGGGCGGCGGCGGCGCGCGCTTGCTGCGGGCTGGCCCCTCGGACTGCCGCTGGCCGCTCTGGCAGCCCAGTTTTGCGCGGGGGCAACGGGGCGCAATCTGCGAGGCGACCGCGCCCGCGCTGTGGGGGCGACCCGCGTCGCCATGCGCGACTGGGGCGAAGTGTTGGCGACCATTACGCGCCCTCCGCTGGTGGTGTTTCTCAGGAACGCCAGGAACGCACGTCCGGGTTGATAGAGGCATCGGTACCTTTGGTTCGCCATGTGTCGTCTGGGGAACCGATCTCCCAGGATCCCAAGGGGGCGGTGGATGTGGAAGTGAGTGTCCTCGGTCGGAGGGGGGGCAGACACGGCAGCGACGATCCTCCGTGGCGTTTGTTCGACTTCTCGTGGCTGTTTGCCAGAGGCGTCGCGTCACCGCGGCTGGATCCGCCTGGGAAACAGGTCGGCATGGACCTCTGGAAGGGTCCTGGGACCAGTTTGGACCGGATTTGGAGCTGGGCGGGACGCTCGACAGTCGTTTTGCGCTCTGCAGTGCCTTCTCGGACACGTTTGAGCCAGACAGTCGAGTCCCTGTGTGCGCGCAGTCGTTCTTCATTCAGGAGGGGAAGAAACACACAGACACAATTAATCGTCGACTCCCCGGAAAATATGGGAAAATATGGGAAGTGGTGGGGAAGACCAAAACCCAGAAAATGTAAGAAAATTTGGGAAATCCTTATATTTGTGTGTATTTATTTGTGTGTCCCAGGGCCCCTTAATCTATTTCTTGTTTTCCATATTGTCTTGCAGAGTTGCCAATCGCGCACTCATCTGCCCTCGCGTTCCGTCAGCCGCTCGGCTCCATGGTGGTGGTGGGGGAGCCGCCGTTGTCTCGACAGACCTTGTTCAGAAGGGCTTGGCATCGCTCGGACGTGTGCATTTTTCCTTCGGCGAGGACCATCGAGGAGCATCCTTGATCAATTGGCGAAAAAAACACGCACGAAACCGAAAAAAAACACAGGAAATGGACGTCCGAGCGATGGCCAGAGGGGGGTGGGGGAAGGGGGGAATGCTTCTTAGACGCACCCTGCTTCTCAGAAGGCGCGGGCCTTGTCTGTAGATGCAAGGCCCGCGCCTTCTAAGCAGCAGCCTCCTTCTAACAAGCCTTCCCCCCCCCCACACCCCCCCCTCTGCGCGCCGCCAAGCAGGTGGGGCTGCATCTACCCGCCATCGCCCATTGATCGCCGATGGGGGCGCGATAGCCCCAGCCTGCCCAGAGACGTGCGGATTCACGACTGGGGGCCGATCGCCGATCTGTGGGGATATATCGCCGATTCCAGGTCGATGTGTCCCCCCCTATGCTTAAGTAGGGCATGTCCCTCCACAGGGGGAACATTCAGAAATAGTCAAAAGCATAGTTCAGGGACGATTTTTTTGACTATTTTTGAATTTGTGTTGAGTATATTTTGATGAAGTTTCCCCAAGCAGTGCTTTCACTGAAGGGGTCCTAGCAGAAATTGAAAGATTTGGCGAAAGTGTCCCGCCGATTTTGGTGGCCGGCTGGGTTCCCAGCTTCCTGGTTCCGGGTTCCGGGTTCCCGGGTTCTCGGTCATTGGTTGCGGGCCGATTTCGGTGGGTTCCGGGCTCCCGGGTTCCCAGTCGATCTCTCTTTATCGATCAGGCCATCCATTGATTGGGGTGTATCTCCACCAGCCCATCCAGAAACGATCAGCAGGGGAGTTGGTGAATCAGGGACGGCTGGAAGCATGCAGTTGCGCGGCCGTCTTCAGAAAAACAAGGATCACAAATAGCTTCCCGCATTGAAGTCTAAGATGGACATGGGTGCCAGATGCGTCGTGGTACTCTCCGTGGTAAACGTCTCTAGCGCAGGTGGCTGTATCCACCCAGGGCCATGAACAACAAGGATCACACATAGCTTCCCGCAGCGAAGTTTGAGATGGAAACCAGTGCAAGATACGCTGGGGTGCTTCCTGCGATAAGCGTCTCTGGCGGAGGTGACTGTATCTATCATTCGTCGCCCTTGTCGCACAGTTGAGAGTCGCATCCCGATATGCATCCTTGATCTCTGCCCCCGCACTGAAGTTTGTTTTAAACTCGCGTGCGGCTGCTGGTGGTGGTGATGGTGGTGGTGGTGGCGGTGATGGTGATGCTGCTGGTGTTTTTGCTTTTGGTGCTCTATTGCCTTCCTGAAGCAAGGAGCACATGGTGCTGCTGGTGCTGGTGATCTTGGGGCCATCTTGGGGGTAAGAGGAGCAGGAGGAGGAGGAGGAGGAGGAGGAGGAGGAGGAAGAGGAGGAGGAGGAGGAGGAGTAGGAAAAACAAGAAAGGAGGAGGGAAAGTAGGACGAGGAGCAGGAGGAACGCGGCGCGAGGAGGATGAAGAGGAGCAGGGAGGCGCCAGGAAAGAAGCAAGGAAGGAACGGACGATAACAACAAGGATGAGAAGTCGGGCTTTGGGCACATGTCGTGTTTAGGGGTTATTCAAAGACTCGTAATGCCATTTGGGCGCCATTTTGGGATCCTCGAAGGGTCCTCTGGGAGCCTTCTTGGGACCCTCTGTGGGCTTCTTTGAAGGGTCTTGGAGCCCTCATGGGGCTCTTTGGGGGGGGTCTGCGAGGCCTCATGGGGCCGTCTTGGACCCCTTCGCTCAAAAAAAGGGGAGTCTTGACACATCGAATTTCTCTTTAGAAGAATTGCGGAACGCAGTGCGAACAACGAAACAGGGGAACGCGGCCGGGCCCGATGATATACCACCAGACTTTTGGAACAGACTTGCCAACAGCGACGAAGCATGCTCAGCATTATTACACGTATGCCAAGAATGTGGGGAAGCGAGAGACATCCCAACGAAATGGAGGAGAGCCAACGTCGACGCAACCCTCCCAAGCAACTATAGACAGATTTCGTTGTTGGCAGTGGGGTTCAAAATTTTGGCGTCGATGGTACACCGCCGTCTTATACAAGGAGGGTCAGAACGTAGAACGTGATCATCCCAGTTCGGCTTCCGCACGGGGCGTTGCACGGTGGACGCACTGATGCTAATAGGGCCATTTATAGATGCAGCGCGCACACATAATAATGTTGGTATTATGTTACTTGTGTTGGAGCGGGCAAAAGCATACATATGACCGCTTGAAGCCAGACTGTCTCTGCAATGCGTTGGAAAGATTTGGCCTGCCAGCTCCTATGGTGCAGAAGCTACGAGGTATCTAGTATGAGAAGTATTCCAGTATAGTGGACCACAGCGGGCGTTCGTCATGACGCAGACAGTTTGCAGGAATTGCGCAAGGGTGCCCTTTTTGTCGCCATCTCTTTTCATTGCGGTTCAATCAGTGACGTTGCACGATGTATTCGGCAACCTGGCTCTCTTGGAAGAGCCCGCGCATGTTGTTACAAGGGGCATCCTGTACGCTGACGGCACGCTCCTGCGCTCCAAACACCCGGGGGATTTACACTTTATATTGGACGCAGTTATTTCAGAAGGGCTGAAATATGGCTTCGAATTAAGCTGGGACAAAACAGTACACATCCGAATTCCTACTACGGGCGTGGTGCGGCAACCGAAGGGGAGTCCAACCGAAACGGCGAGAGAAGCCGCGCACCTGGGAGGCTTGATTTTCTGCGACGGTCGCGCCGAAAATTGATTATTTCGAAGGTTGGGAGAATCGGGCGCCACGTTTCGCGATGTGAACAACATTTGGGCGCGCACTTCTATAACGTCGCGCAGGGAATTGCAGTTATTGCCCGCGTGGGTTGTCAGCAAACTCTTATAGGCATTCGATTATTTATGGCTCTTGAAATGTGACAGATCAGAGATTGATGCTTTCCAATGTAGATGCTTGAAAAGTAGATTGAATATTCCCTGTTCCGAAATATCACGGGTATATGACGCCACCGTTCTCGAACACCCATGTAAGAAAACGTTGTCTGATATTTTGCGCGGTCGGCAGTTCCAGCCTTACAAGAAGATCGGTTCTTACGACGCAACGTCATTGGTGAGACAATTGGTACGCAACCGCGACGGCACGCCTAAACAATGGGCTTGCCAGAGACGCAGAGGCTGCCCACAACGACGATGGGCACACTCAGTGTACAACGTGGCGTAAAGGCTGATTTGATAGATCCTCGTCGTTATCTATCATCTTCAGTTTTGCGCCGGCGTTTGGCCGCGCTCCCTCGCCTGTCGCCGCCGCTCGACACAGCGTTCGGCCATTCGTGCGCTTTGCCGACGCGTCCACTCGGATGCAAGGCTGCTCCGCTGCACTCGGATGCCCCAAGGGGGCGTCTTGGGGCCCTCTTGGGCCGCTTCTGGGCCGCTCTTGGGCGTCTTGGGGGCCGTATTGGGGCCCTCTTGGGCCTCACCTGGGGCTACTTATGTCGGGCCATTTTAGGGCCATCGTGACGTCTCAAGAGCCCATCGGAATCGAAAGAGCGAGAAAGGCAACGCACATTGATGGTCATTAGGTCTTGAACCCATATGGGCCTCTCGGGGGGGTCCTTGGGGGTTCGGAGGGCACTTGAGACCGTCTTGGGGCCGTCTTGGGGCCTCTTGGATGCGTGTCGGAGGCTATCCTTAGCCATTTCGAAGTATTTTGGGCCATCTTGGAGGCCATCCTTGGTTATCTAACGCCCTCTTGGAGCTATCTTGGGCCATCGTGGACGCTCAAAGCCCTCGGCCCCCCCATTTCAAACCCAGGGAGGGGGGATGAGGTAAACCTCCCGAGCAGGGAAAGGAAGGAGGTTGGAATAAAGGGAACGCTTTAGACCACCTGCGCCCAGAGGGCTGGCGGGATTTGTTATTCGTCCAAAGTCCCCCTGTAGGATGACATGCCCGACCTAACCTTTCTGCAGGCCCCCCCCCTCCTCCCTTATCGCTGCCCTTGGGCAGGAAAGGTGTTATTGCGGGGAAGCGGGTTCCAGACCCTGGGGGTTCTCCTCTAGGACTAAGTCGGGCGTGTCCGTCCACAGGAGGAATATTCGAAAATCGTCAAACAGTCGTATGTGGACGGATTTTATATGATTCGAGGATCATTTTAGTGGACAGTTTATGACTCTCTTTGTTTTCCTTCCAAAATCGGAGGACACGCCCGACCTAACCTTGGGGGCGTTCCTCTAGGACCAGCGCCTCTTCCTGGGCCGTCTGCGGACGGCCCCGGGGCCCGTGGAGGGCCCTGCGCTGCCGAGGGCCGCGCGAAGAGCCGAGCTCCCAGAACCGCTCTCCCCGCCAGGGCCCGATGCCTTCATGGCCTACAAGTCGGGGCCCTGCCAGAGTTCAGAATGTGATCGTTTTTGTATACATTGTTTTTGCCGCTCGTCGCGGGTCCCCCAGCCGCCCCTCCCCCCCCATGGAGTAGATCCGGGCTGTTGTTTGGCACCTGTTTCGAGCGGGTGGAGTTTCCCCCACAGGCAGCAGTCCTGCAAACAGCCGCACTAAGCAGAGGTCCGGAACCAGAGCCCCCCCAGCCCCTCCCCCTTTTTACGCCCAGTGTCGAAACGACGAAGGAAAAAAACGTTCACGATGTCGATCAGGCCCTCTTGCCCGAAGGTGCCCTTGGCCCAACAGAGGGGGGAGGAGAAATAGAGAGCGCGAGGAAAGAGGAGGAGCAGGTGACGCGCGGCGCTGGCGGATTCAAGCGAGGACCCAACAGCGCAGGAGGCTGGGGAGCACCAGCCGAGGACGAGAAGCAGAGTCCCCGGCAAGAGGTCGAGTGGACGGGGCGGTGCCGCCTACAACGCACGTTCGCGCGCATGCACAAACAAACATACACACACGCACACACGCATACGCACGCGCACGCGCCCGCGCACGCACACGCGCACGCACGCACGCACGCACGCACACACACAAACACAAACACACACACGCACACACACATGACTCATTTCGAGTCCTCCGATTCGATCTGGTTCAATTTCGATGGCTTCCGATTCCGATTCGATTCGGCTTGGGATGCCGATTTGGATTCCGATTTCTCAATGGCGGCCTGCTGGCCTGCCGATGTGTGCCTCGTCGACGCCTCCCGACGTGGCTGCCGACTCCCGCCGATCCAAGTAATTTCGATCGCCGATCCGATTCCTCGATTCGATTCTGGGCTCTCTTGCACACGCACCCACACTTTGGGCGGCGGCCTCTCACGCAGCGGCGAGGTGGAGAAAGTGCCACAGGCAGCGCAGCGCGCGCGGCGGCCGGGCACCGGGCACTCAAAGCATCGTTCCGGATGCAAACCTACCATCATCGGCCATGCACATTTGCACACGTAGACGCTGGTCGTTGACAGCAGGTAGTGGAGGATGACGATTAATAAATGACCGGGGGCCGTGTTCACGCGGCGGCGCCCGGGATGACGATTCGAAAAAACCGGCCGCGGGCTGGAAAATTATGTTTTAAGTCGTTCCCCTCCATTCAGAAAACTGTGCAGAAATAGCAGAAAACTTTTTATTCAAATCGTTCTCTCACATTTTTTTACTAATCGTCATCCCGCATTATTGATGGACTCCCAGGTCCCAATCTATTTTTAGCCGCCTTCCTGCGTCAAGCGTCGAGCGGTCGTCCCTCTCTTCCCTCCTCTTCGGGGGGCGGGTGGGAGCCCAAGCTACGTTCCAAGGCCCCGTCCTGCTTCACCGCCCTGCGCGCTGCTTCCAACCGACTTGCACGCGTGCTTCACCGCCGACTGTCAAGAGGAGGGCGAGCGGAGACAACGCTTGGCATCGCTCGGACGTGTGGATTTTTCCCTCGGCGAGGACCATCGAGGAGCATCCTTGATCATTTGGCGAAACAACCACGCACGAATCCGAGAAAAACACAGGGAATGGACGTCCGAGCGATGGCGAAAACGGCAGTTGGCCTTGGGGGGATGCGGCGCGACGACGGGCTGCCATCGGCGGAGAAGACTCATCACTAGAGGGGACGCTCACGAAGTGAGTTGTCCACCTCGTGTGGCAGCACAAGCAGCGGCGAGCACTCCAGCGTGGAACGGACATTCTAGGCCTCTCAGATGGGGTCCGAGGAGATGGGGTCGGAAGATGGCGCCGCAGCGCCAGCGCATCGGCGATGCGGCTCGATGTGGAGCCCGATGTTCGTCACTCGGCGTCACCCCAGCATACTAATGCTATGTGTACGCCGCCCTCCCTCGGGGGCGACGCGCCCGCGCCGAGACATCTTACAGTATAGGCTGCACGGCGGGTGTCGTCTGGCCGTACCGCTCGGGCAACGATATGCTATCAGATGGTTGCTCTGTGTCCTCGGTTCGGGCGCAGGCCTCCGAGGAGGACGCACAGCACTAGCAGGTCCTTGTGCGTCCCGTTCACGCCGACGGAGCCAGTGCATCGCCGACGTCGCCGATGCACCGGCGGCACGGCGCCGCCCTCCGACCGCGCCTGGTCGGACCCACTCCTGGGAGGCCTCCAGGCAGAGCCCGCGGGCCGCTGAGCGGGCAAGCTCCCCAGCGCGTGGAGGGCGAGCAGGTGCGGGGACACGGACGAGCGGCGCCAGCCAGGGCAGACGGAGGAGGCGGCGGCGGCGGAGGAGGAGGGGGAGGGGGAGGGGGAGGGGGAGGGGGAGGGGGAGGGGGAGGGGGAGGAGGAGGAGGAGGAGGAGGAGGAGGAGGAGGAGGAGGAGGGGAGGAGGAGGAGGAGGAGGAGGAGGAGGAGGAGGGAGGAGGAGGGGGAGGGGGGGGGGGGGGGGGGGGAGGGGGAGGGGAAAGGGGAGGGGTGAGGGGAGAGGGAGAGGGAGGGGACGAGGAGGAGGAGGAGCAGGAGCAGGAGCAGGAGCAGGAGCAGGAGCAGGAGCAGGAGCAGGAGCAAGCAGGAGCTGGAGCTGGAGCAGGATCAGGAGGACGAGGAGGAGGAGGAGGAGGAGGAGGAGGAGGAGGAGGAGGAGGAGGAGGAGAAGGAGAAGGGGCGGTGGATGGGGAGGAGAAGGGCGAGGGGGGCGAGGAGGATGGGGGGAGGAGCTGGTGGAGGCGGCGGCGGAGGAGGAGCGGTGGACGGGACGGCGGAAAGCGAGTGACCAGCCGGCAGGCCGAGAATGCACCGCGACACGAGGGCCCAGGCAGGCGAGCGGAGCGGCCACAGGCGAGGCGCAACGCGCCGCACGCGCGTATTTTTGTTCTGACCCGCCGCAGGGCCCGATCGGCGTGCAGTCAGCCAAGACGCTGAGATAAGGAACAGTTTGGGTTCGGAAGGGGCTCGATGTTCCTTAGGTTTCTCCAGTGCTGTTCCTCTTGCCCTCCTGGGGCACGGAGGCGCTCACAGGGCCAAGAAGGGGCTTCGTTCCTTATCTGGCGTTCCTTCTTTCAGCGGCCCGACTGTACGGGCAATGCCATTTACGTCCCATCGAGTCGAATCAGAAAGAACTGCGTCAGCACACAAACTTTCCTAGCGCCGCGCGGATCTCTTGGCTCGGCGCCTGCGCCCCCTTTGGCGGCGCCTCCGGCGCCGCCCCCCGCGCGCTCCGCGCGCCAGGGAGGGGGGGGGGGGGTCCAGCGCAGGTCCGCGAAGTCCGGGCGGACCGCCGAACTTTGTGTGCATCGATCTCCCTGCTTCGCTCCCCGACCCGCGCCCCTGCGCAGTGGCGCGGCGGAGCGACGCCCACGGCGGCGCGCAGCGGCGCGGGCCGCTGGGCGCACGGCCGGGCGGGCCGTCTGCGCGCGCACGCGCGCGCGCACGACGACCCTGCGGCCACGCTGGGCGGCCTCGTCCTCGGCGGAGGGTTCGGCGCACCGGGGCTCGGGCCGTCTCTGTGCTCGACGACGGCGGTTCCGTCTTCGAGCGCCCCCTCCGACGAGCGCTATCGCCAGGAGGGAGGGGAAACACACAGACACAAGGCATCGTCGGTCCCCCGAAGCACAGGGGCAAGTATGGGAAGTGGGGGGGAAGACGGCAACCCATCAAGTACACAGAAATATGGGGAATCCTGGGCATTGTGTGCATTTCTTTGTGTGCCCCGCGGCCCCTTTCCGTCGCTGGGAGAGGCGGGTCGCATCGGTGTCTTCCTCCGCTCGACACGGGCAGCGGGGCTTTCGTCTGGCCTGCTGGAGGGACGGGAGGAGCCGAGCGGGAACCGAGGCGGACGAGCGGGAGGCGGAGGAGCACGGGGCGGAGCAGCACGATGACGAATACGCCCTTGCGAGCTGCCGGCTCCTCCCTTCTTTCTGCCCAACCAGTGTCGGGAGGGAGCAAAACCACACAGACACGATTTATCGTCGATTCCCCCGAACATATGGGAAAACATGGGAAGGGGGGGGGGAAGAGAAAAACCCAGAACCTATGGGAAAATATGGGGAATCTTTTTATTTGTGTGTATTTAGTTGTGTGTCCCAGGGCCTCTTCAGAGTGTTTGCACTGAATGGGTCCTCTCGCAAATCGAAAGGTTTGGCGAAAGTTTCCCGCCGATTCTGGTGGTAGGCTGGGTTCCCGGGTCCAGGTTCCCGGGTTCCCGGTTCTGGGTTCCGGGCCGATTTCGGATGGCGGCGAGGTTCCCGGGTTTCCGGGTTCCTGGTCGAGGTTCTTATCGGTCGGTCTCACCATCGATCTCATCACCGACTTCGCGAACGATCTCACCATCGATCCCACAATCGATCTCATTATCAATCTCACAAGCGATCTCGCTAGAGATCGCATGAGCGATCTCGCGATCGATCTCACCTTCGATCTCATTGAATCGATTTCACTCTCGGTCTCACGATCGACCTT
>CAUYUJ010015083.1:400968-420968 GCA_963575745.1 Prorocentrum cordatum | reverse complement strand
CCCCTTTCGCCCGACCCGACGTGCTCCGAGGGTGTTCTTCTGGGCGGAGGGCCAAGGGGTGGAGTGTAAAAGGCCGTCTCGGCTGCTGTTAGAGGCTGGAGCCTGCAGGAGGTGGACCACAAAGCGAGCTGATCTTCGAGAGGTGCGCATGCCCATGTGGATTTCACCCTGAGCCCTCCCCCTTCCTCCTTCTCCTCCTCCTCCTCCTCTTCCTCCTCGTCCTCCTCCTCCCCCTCCTCCCCCCCCACCTCCCTTCCTCCTCCTCCTCCTCCTCCTCCTCCTCCTCCTCCTCCTCCTCCTCCTCCTTGCGTGCATTCAGCGATCTGGGGGCAGAGTGTCCAAGAGGCGGACGGCATCCCGCCGACCACCGGCTGGCCACGGAGCAGGGCATGTTTGAAGCTGCTGTGGGCAGTCCTGTGGCCTTCGGCCCGTCCCGCCACTGCGCCGGGCCTGGGGGTCAGAGGTTTTTTGAACGCCAGCGGGGTCTCTCGGGACGCCGCTGGGGAGCTCCTTGGAGGCAGCTCTGGGGCCTCTCGGGGGGGCCGTTTGGGGCCTCTCTTGGGGGCCTCTGGAGGCCTCCCTGAGCCTCTTGGGGGCCGCTGAGGACTTCTTGGTGGTCTCCTGGGCGCCTGCTGAGCGGCGGAGGGCACGAAACGTCTGTTCGACTTCCCTTCTGGGGCCGTCTCGGGCGCCTCTTGGGCCGTCTTGGGGCCCTCTGTCGTCAACTCCTCTTGGGGGCCTCTTGGTCCGTCTTGGTGCGATCTTGGGTGCCTCTTGAGTCGTTTTGGACCCTGTCGACACCAAACATGTGAATCTGCTAAAATTAATGCGTTGCTTATTGCATGGGCCTGGGGATGGAGATTCTGGCCTCTTGAGGCCCTCTTAGTAGTCCTCTTGGAGCTCTCTTGGGGCGTCTTGGAGGCTTTTTGGGCTGTTTTGAGGCTATCTAGGGTGTTTTTGAGGCCACCTCGGCGTGTTGGAGTCCAGCTTGTGAAAGCTGTGGTGAAATATTAGGCGTCTTTGAGGCCACGGAGTGTAGAGATGGAGGCTCCAGAGGCCCCAGCGGTGCGTTGAGGAGCCTGGAGTCCCCCCCCTTTCTGTCTAGTCGGGTTTGGGGACCCTGGGGAAGGGGGAAAGGGGGAGGGGGACAGCCATGTGTCTCACACGCCTGTTACCCCCGGCAAGCGGGGATCGGTGGGACCCCACTGTGGGCTGCGCACCCATGGCTTGCCGAAAGTATGCTTCTATTTCCCAGGTTCCAGTGCACTTTAGGCTTGGAGTCGGCTGGGGGTCTGAGGTGGCCAAGCATTGGCTATGACGAGCAGGAAGGGGGGGCCAGGTTGCAGGTTTGGGCTCGAGCAGTGTTTGCTGTTGCCTCTCTCGGTCCCATGGGGGGGCCGTTTTCGGGTCCCCGGCCTGTGAAAAACATATCCGGGGCGAACGAATTACACCATCTTGAGACAGATCTGATCTTAAGTCGGGTTTGTCCCTCTACAGGAGGAATACTCGAAAAATACTCAAAGTAGTCTGGGGACGATTTGTTTAGTATCGTTCTGTCTTTTTGAAAATGTGTCGATTGTTTTTTATTTCTCGTCCAAAATCCCCTTGGTAGGAGGACATGCCCGACCGAAATTTGATTGGATTTGGCTCCATCCCCCGCTCTTGACCGATCTTCTCTGAGCCCATCCAGCTCAGACCCCCCAGCCGCCTCCAGGCTTCACGGTTCCCAGCGCAGGTTGTGCACTCCTCGCTCGCCGAAGGTCTGCTTTTTGTTTACCAGGTCCCACGTCTGCTTGAGGCGCCTGCCTGCCTCACTCCTCGAAAGGTGCTCTCGTTTCCTTCCTCTTCGCGGAGCGGGCAGGAACCCAATCTGCGTTCAGCGCCCTCTTCCTATGTCATGCTTCTGCCCGCTTCGTCCGAACGGAGGAGGGAGGGAGGGAGGGAGGGAGGGAGGGAGGGAGGGAGGGAGGGAGGAGGAGGAGGGAGGAGGAGGAGGAGGAGGAGGAGGAGGAGGAGGAGGAGGACGAGGAGGAGGAGGAGGAGGCGGGGTCGTGCACGGCAGGCTCTCGCCGTGCCGGCTCGGCGGCGATCCCCGAGAGCGGCCGCTCGAGGTGGAGCGCCGCCGGGGGCCGCTCGCACGGGCCGGCATCGAGCGGTCCGCGCCGTCGGGAGGCCTCGAGCGTTCGAGGGTGGGAGGACCCACGCGGGGTCCGAAGCCACAGGGCAGGCCGCCATGCCACGGACCTGCCGTCACGGCGTGCCCCACGCGGTCCCGCGGTCTCGGCGCGCGGCCGCGCCGCTTGTCGCCCCCCCGCGCGAGGGCGGCTTCCACGCGGCCGAGTCGCCTGCCCGCGTCCTGCGGCCCCGCTTTCATGGCCCTTGGCCATGGCGGGCGCTGCCCGCCTCCATTCTGTGCTCCCGCAGCGGCTGTTGCGACACGTGGGTCGTATCTGCACGGCCGATGATGTCGCCTCCCGAGATTGCGCGTGTTGGATTAAGTCGGGCTTGTCCCTCTACAAGGGGGATCTTCAAAAACATTAAAACAATAGTCTGGGGACTATGTTTGGAGCATTTTCAGTTTTTTCTCATTTGTTTTGACTATTTCTAATTTTTGCACCAAATCCCCCTGTCGGGGGACAGGCACGACCTTTGTGTTGGAATGTTTCGCATCTGCGCCACGTGCCCCCGCCTGATTTGAACGTTGTTCACCCGTTGGTCGTCAAGCGTGGAATGTTTGGCAGTCGATTCGTGTGTATCATGCGAGGGACATGTGTGATTATTAATCTCATGCTTGGCTCGCGCCAGAGCATGTGTGCCGCATTTGGTGCGCTCTTGGCTTCCAACTGGTGCGCATTCGTGCTGGCTTCGCTTAATGAGCCGCTCGCAGTCGAACCACGTCCATACTGCATGTCGTCGCGCCTTGCCAGGATGCGATCCACATTTTGGATTATTCCTGACACGTGCAATCAATGCACACATTCATTCCATTCGAACCATTTTTAATTGACCGGAGGATCGTTCATTCTTTTCGAGCAGGCATACGGACCACCTGGACAGCCCCATTGGGCCATCGGAAGCCATCTAGGCGTGACAGAACTATCTGGGCATCATCAGCAATCTCCGAGATACCACACACACATTCAGGGCACCTCTAGCACACTATCGGGCTATTCAGCGCGACCGCCCGCTCCCTCGCCCCTCGAAAAACACGAGGAATCAGGACTCCATTCGGACATAGTCGCGACCGTCTGTCGGAGAAAGAAGGTCAGCACACCCAAGTGGCCCGCGGCAAGACGCGCGACGCGGGACACGGATCCCCCACCGTGCTTGTGTTTTCTTGTCGTCCAACGGTCGACCCAGAGGGGCCGTTTGAAGTGAATCAGTGTTCATTTGATTGATACGCGTTGACCGTCCAGATCGTCATGGCGAGTGCCCTGCGAAGGTCTGGCCCAGGGCATACATACGATGTGGTCTGAAACATTTTGATTTCTCCGCGGTTGCTTTGGTAGCACACCACCGTACTGCGTCGGCGTGATGATTGATGGAGCGTGTGATCGAGAAGAACCTCGATGGCAAGGACACGACATCCGGACTCGATTTGTCACGCTGAGGAGCCTTGCAGAGGCTCCACTCCCCAACCTCCAGTGAATCCAGCACTATTTAGGGAGTGTCGTTGCTACTGGATTCGAGCATGAAAGTGATATCTCGTTCGGCCGCGCTCGGCCCGCGGCCTCAGAGAGCCAGTCGCCCCAACGGATCCCTGCCCCCGCGAAGCGCCCCCCGCTGCCGCGAGCACGCACGCAGACATCCCGCGTCGCTACTCTTCGCGGCGTGCCCCCCCCCCGAGGTTTGGGGACTCCTTCCCGGCGGCCCCGGCTTCTCGGCCCGAGCAGACCGCTGACGGTCCAGGGGCCCAGGAGGGCCCGTGGCGGCTCGGGCGTGCGAGCAGCGTCCCGACCTTTGCCCTGCTGACGCGAGGATGTCGGGTGAAGTCCAGCAGAAACAACACCAGGGCTCATGTCGAGGTCCCCGATTCGATTCGCTTCGATATCGATGGATTTTCCGATTCCGATTCGATTCGCTTTGGGATTCCGATTTGGGCTCCGATTTTTCACTGGACGCGTACAAGCCTGCCGATTTCCGCCGATTCGATTTTTTCCGACTCGGCTGCCGATTTCCGCCGATCCGATTCATGTCGATCGCCGATCCAGTTGTCGATTCGACTCTGGGCTCTCCTGCAACACATCAGGATGCGACGTGGCGAGCATAGTAATCCTGGACAACAACCACCCGGGTGTCCTCGGCTTCAGCAGCTCCGAGATAAAGGTGCGCGCTTGCGCTCCGCGGCAGCCTCGGGCCGATCCAGTGCCGCCCTGCCGCCTGCCGCGCTGTCGCTTCTGCTGCCGTGATGGTTGCCACTTTCCCCGCGCTTCCATCTTGCCAAAAAACCGTAAGTTTGTTACCGTCCGTTTAAGCTTCCATTCGCGTGCTTTTGCCCGCGTTTGGTTCAAGTTACTTGTAAGAAATGGGACAGAGTTCGCGTCTGGGCAAACATGGATCGGCGTTGTATTTTAGTAGCGTGCGCGTATCACATTTTAGTTTAGTTCGGCTCACTGGATAATCATCGCAATGCCGTGAGACACCGTCGAAGAACCATACATCTACAAGACGCATACGAATGAATCCCCATAGTTAGGGGAGGGAGGCAAGGGAGGCGCTCGTTCGCCAGGGAATGTCGCGAGTCAGACAAAAGACGGGTTGTCAGCCGGACATATGGATAGAGATCCCGTTGCAGTGTGTCTTGGCGAGCACCACAGGAGTTGATATCGAAAAGTCAATGTACTTCTGGTGACAATGGGACGCCAAACGAACATCTAGCTCATTTTTGCCAGACAGCCCCTGACGAGGGTGTGGACGATGACTCGTATTACATGCTGGCTCCAAGGGGCAAGGCACATGACCTCGAGAAGACCTCCAATGATGGAGGATACTTTTTCCGCGGCATTCTCTGAGGGCACCAACTATACACCAACACCGATCCTGGCCCAGGATCACCCTGGGCCCAGGATCGGTGTATATGCCTTCTTGCGCAAGGCAGGAGGGCGTATACACCGATCCTGGGCCCAGGGTGATCCTGGCCAGGATCGGTGTTGGTGTATAGTTGGTGCCTTCCTACATTCGGAGCAATGGTTGACAGCATCCACTATCTCTCGATTCACGCCGGGCAAACTTTTTGCAAGACTTGTACCAGACCAGCAGCGGAAAAATCATTCGAGTGGACAGTGGGGCCCTGTCCCCGGGAGATGTGTCATGATAGCCCCGCCGGGAGCGTACGTCGTGGCGTATGGGGCGGATATCCTGACGGACCACCATGCTGATATCGACAATGCTGGATTCGGGGGTGGACAGAACCCCCAACAGTGACACGTCGATTAGTGAATTGTCCGTTTTCGGTTCTCGAGAGAGCGCCGTGGCCGTTATTTTCCAGGCTTGCGCCCGCCAGGTTTGGGCCTCAGGTCGTTTTCACTAAACCACATTTTACTAAAGGGGGATCTGTCCATCCCCGATGGATCTGATGTCGCCGAGGTAGAATCCGACGTTTTGGCCCGAGTCGATAGAACCGGCTCAGCGCCAGCACGAGACGCTTCCCGACGCGACCGAGAACGTTCTGCAGGACGTGTACACCAAGCGTGAGGGTCTTTGTCCCCAGCGCAGGTGCGACAGGGCTCTTCGTCCGTTCCCTTCCCTTTATAAATAATTTCTCCCTGTCGCACCCCGAGGCCAGTTGTTAGGGTGGGCCGGGCGTTTCTCTTGAGATCACCAGTTATGGATCCGAAGCTGAAGCATTGGCAACAGTTTCACAAATGGAGGGCGGGTCGTTCTCAAAATGTGGTCTTCGCTTTAGCGGGGCGCACATTCGTTTCAAGCGAGTGCAAGAGTTTCACGAATTTCAGGGCGGGCCGTTTTCAAGATGTGGCTCTCGCTTTAGCGCAGCGCACACTCGGTGAAACAAGTGCATGCGCTTCACGGATTGAGGGCGGGCCGTTTTCAAAGTGTGGCTCTCGCCCTAGCGCGGCGCGCAGTCGTTTTCAACATGTGCAAGAACTGCACGGATAGAGGGCGGTTCCTCTTCAACATGTGGTTCTCGCCTTTAGTGCCGCGCACATTCGTTTACAGCGTTTTCAAGAGTTACGGGTTCCCATCATCAGCGTTCCAGAAATTGCGTGTTGGAAGGATTCAGGATTATGCGGGCGCCAGAGTCACGTCGATTCCGTGTGATGAAGTCTCAGGGATGGCCCTCTGGTACGATTCAGGATCGTCAAGACGCAACAATCACGTTGATCCGTGGCGTTAGAATCCCTCGAACAATGTTTTGCCATGCTTCAGGGCCTTCGAACGGGTGTCTTCCAACGAGGCAGTTCCATCAGTGGAAATGATTTGTTGTAGGGGCCTATAAACAGGAAGCTTGGAGGGAGGGTTTACTCCAACATCGTTGATGGTTCTCTTGGGCTTACACTGGTCCTCTTCCTCCTCGTCCTCCTCCTTTTTTTAAATGTTTGATCCGGCATCGATTTCCAGGTGAGGTTCTGCTTCAAGGATTTCGGCGCAAATCCCTCGCGCGGTGCGTGGGTGGCCCCGTGATCCGCCTAGCACGCACGCGTTGCATTGCCGAGTGCTCTGGCAGTGGCTTCCGTCTGCGTTGTCGTCCCTGCTCTTCAGTCCATGCTTCGCTCGGAGCCTGGGAGAACAGCCCTGAGCCTTGACCGGCCCTGGCTCCGCGTCAGGCCTGCCAAGGACTGCCATTGGCAACCAAGGCTTGTCATGGGCGATCAAGGCATGCCAGGGGCTTTTGATGCGCTGTGAACGAGAAAACAATCAAAACAAGTGAAGAGAAACCAAGTCAATGAAACATAAAACACCTAGTTCAAGACATTGCAGAACAAAAGTACAGCGAGCGTCATGAATAATTAGTGATTCACGGGCTTCTGGGTCTGTTGGATGAGAGGTGGATTTGTCGTCGGCGAGCGAGCGTCGACGAAAAGGAGCTCGGCCGATCCGCCGTTCCATTTCTAGGAGATGCGCGCTGGAATTGCTAGCACCCCGTTGGCCGTCGACCGTTCCCTTGCAGTCCGCCTTTTTTTCAATTGCATTTTGAGGAAGTGCTCGATTACATGCAGCTGAATCCCCCAAGTTTACCAGCCTCGAACGTATCCCTATCCCTAAGATTGACACGCCAAAAGGCGATGACAATCTTAGGGATTCGCCCTCAAAAAATAAGGGGATCCCTGCGATTGGCATCGTGATGAGGTGCCCAGCATAGGCATAGGGATATGTTCCAGGCCGGTAACAAGTACTATTGCAGTACTGTTTTGTATTGCCGTGGGGAACAAGGGCCGGCGCGCCCAGCGCGAAGTTGGCCCAAATGAAACGACGCTCTCGGTTGAACAGGAACGACGTCAAGAAAACCCCTTCAAGAAAAATAGACGCCCAGCGGAACCCCCATGCAGAACGCAGGTCACGGTGGTTTTGCCCGCGCCACTGTTTGTCAACGGTGTTCGCCGGGGCAGATCGGAGGAAGCGGGAGGCCCGCGCGACGCATCGGGGCACACCTGCCCTTTACCCCCGTGGGACCTCGGAGGTGTGACGCGTATAACACTTTTGCGCATGTCTGTACGGAGGTTCGAGAAACAACTGAAGTGGCTGATTCGTCCACCACCTCCTCCTCGCGTGCTGCTGGGCTTCTTGCGCACCTCTCTGAGGCCTGGAGGGCGGCCTCTTGGAGCCCTTTTTCTCAGGGTTCTTAATGGCTTTCGGGGTCAATCTGGTGGTTTCATGGGGGTCTCTTGAAGACCCGTGGAGCCCTCTCTGGCCGTTTCTGGGCCCTCTTGGGGGCTTGTTGGTCTGTCTTGGGCCAGTCTGGGGGGGGCCTCTCGGGCCGTGTTGGTTTTGAAATTCACAGCAGGCCGAAATGGCACTATTGCAAAGATGATTCAACCACCCATGCGGAATCTATGATGCTCGTCCTTCTTGACGTCTTTAGAAGTCCTCTTGGGGGAGTCTTGGGCCTTCTGCAGGCCATCTTGGGTATTCCGAGGTTTTTTCCTGCGTGTTTGATCCCTTCTGAAAGGGTATGAGAAGGCATTTTGGGGCATCTCGTCGGCCACGGATGGGTGATCTGGAGGCTCCGCGGGCCTCAAAGGTGCGCCGCCGAGCTAGTGCCTTGCCACTCCCCCGGAGGGAGGGGCATTCGTGTCATTCGGGAGGGGGGGGAACGAGGAGGAGGAGGAGGAGGAGGAGGAGGAGGAGGAGGGCAGCCAAGTGTTTCAAAATACCTCTTCACCTCCAGCGAGTTGCTGGCAGCGGACGTTTCAGCCGCCTCCTCTGTTTCCCCTGTAGCGGGGGGGGGGGCCCGACATTCGACGCAATGTTTTTTATATCAGAAAATCACAGCTTGACGCTCCAGGGTTCTGGACCCCTGGCCAAGACCAGCTTTTCATGCTGAGTTCGGGAGCCTTGAGACGGGGGTGAATGCGAACGGGAGTCCGCCAGAGCGCGAGATCTTTCAGGATTCCTCAGTGCCAGGTTTGCATTGACCCCGGTCAGCGCGCAGGATCCTGGAGGATGTCGAAGGATCTTGCAAGGCCTAATTGACCTGGGTGTGCACCGATCCGGGGCAAGTGCGTCCCCGATGTGTATTTTTCTGACGGCCCTTGGGCCCGTTGAGGGTCTCAGGAGCCCGAGACCTTGAAGAAACAACATCTGCACAAACACAAGCATAAATTGTCGGAGTTCCTCGCGGATTTCTTGGATCGGCGGTGGGCCCGCCTCTGGTGCGTGCGGAGCGCGCCAGGGGCGGCGCCGGAGGCACCGTCAAGGAGGTCCAGGAGAAGACCCGCGTTGAGCTCCACGAAAGTTTTTACTTCTGCAGTTTGTTCCCCCATGTCCTAAGATGGGTCCATTGCCCCATGTCCTAAGATGTGGTTATTCTGATCTCTCGGACGCCCCCGCCTCACATCGCATCCGCCTCCCTGGCGCACTCAGACTCCGACTCTCTCATGCTCAGACTCACTCACACTCAGACTCACTGGCACACCGGCTCGCTTGGGCCACTGCTAGGAGGTGCGATGTTGCAGGCGCGGCATTTGGGCACCCACAGGGGAAGCCAGGGGTTTGGCGAGTCCAGGGTTGGTGTCCAGGTTGTGGGGGTATCTCAGGCGGTGTGCCTGTTTGGGTGCCCGTCTTCTTCTGCTTTCGGAAGCGTTTGTGAGGATGTCTGAAGGGAGGCGCTGGTTTTGGCACTTCGGAGGTGGAGCCGCCAGGGGAGGGGGAACTCCAGGATGTGCGCCCTAGACTGTGGGGGGTGCCACAGGAGGCTTGCCTGTCTGGGTGCCGGAACTCCTCTGCTCCCAGGGCAGACCGTGAGGATGTCTAGGGCGATGCGCTGGTTTCCGCAGGGGGAGCCCCAGGGGGAGGGGACACGCCAGGATGCGAGCCCGGATTGTGGGGATGTCTCGGGCGGTGCGCCTGCGTGGGGTCTGTGTGCCCATCGTCCTCTGCTCTCGGAGCAGGCTGCGAGGAGGTCCCTGGCGAGGCGCTGGTTTCCGCACTCCGAGGGGCAGGGCCGCCAGGAGTGGGGACCCTGCCAGGAGGGGCGCCCCCCCAGACGTTTGGTCTGGGGAAGTCTCGAGCGGTCTGCCCCGTGTTGGGTGCCCGACGTCCTCTGCTTTCGGAGCAGGTGCGCGGGGATGTCTCTCAGAGCCCCGAATCATCCGGGGTAACTCGGGTCGGGGCTAACTCGGGTTCCTTTCTTCGGGGAATCCGAACCCGACTTACCCCGGACCCGAGTTACCCCGGATACTTCGGGCGTCCAGAGCCCCGAATCATCCGGGGTAACTCGGGTCAGGGATAACTCGGGTTCCTTTTTTCGGGAATCCGAACCCGAGTTACCCCGGACCCGAGTTACCCCGGATAACTTCGGGCGTCCAGAGCCCCGAATCATCCGGGGTAACTCGGGTCAGGGATAACTCGGGTTCCTTTTTTCGGGAATCCGAACCCGAGTTACCCCGGACCCGAGTTACCCCGGATAACTCGGGCGCCCCAATCTCAGGAGGGGGCGCGGGTTCCAGCGCGCCGAGGGAGAGCCACCGGAGGGCATGTCCCGGGCCCGCTCGCGCCCGGATTTTGTGGGGACGTCTCGGGCGGGCTGCTCGTGTCGGACCCCCGACCCACTGGCGTTCAGAGTCAATCGTGAGGATTGCAAAAAAAACCCTGGATTGCAAAAAAACCAAGGTTTTTTTGCAATCCTGGGTTTTTTTGCAATCCTGGGTTTTTTTGCAATCCAGGTTTTTTTGCAATCCTTCGTTCAGAGTCAATCGTGAGGATGGATGCGTCAAGCGGAGCGCTGGCTTCAGCACCCCAAGGGGCCAGGATTGTGGGGACGTCTCGGGCGGTTTGCCTGTTTCGATGTCAAGACCCGTCAGGACGAGGACGACCAGGGCGAGGACGACGACGACGCACATTCGCATTCAGACCATTCAGACTTGTCACATTCACACTCACATTCACATACCCTCGGACCTCCATCACACCCACATTGGCATTGAAAAGCAATGGGCGCCGGGGGGGGATCAGCAATAAGTAGTAGTCGTTTTTATTCATTGTTTCTGTTTTGCCTTTTCGCGCGGGCTCTCGGACCCCCCATACCCCCCCCCCTGGAGTGGATCTTGGCTGTTTTTGGCGCCTGTTTCGAGCAGGTGGAGTCCTTCCCCGATAGGACGCACCGTCGCAGACAGTCGCACTAGAGGTCTGGAGCCAGACCCCCCCCCTCCCCCCCCTTTCCGCCCAATGTCGGAACGCCGAATTACAAAAAACGCTAACTTGTTCAAGTGGCGTACGCCAGTCCAAAAATCCCCAGAGAGAATCAGAGCCCGTGGCGATCGTGGAAGTTCTCTAGCGGCCTTCGGCCCAGCCCGCCACCGTGCCTGGGCTGTGGGTCAAGAGCCCCTTGGATGAGTATGAGGTTCTCTTGGGATGCCTCTTCAGGCAGTCGCTCTGGACCTCCTCGTGGTCTACTCGGGAACCGCACAAGCCGTTCACGCAGCGCGAGGACGTCGGGCGACAGGACGCGCATCCGCAAGGGCGCCCTCGAGGGCGCGAATTTATTCGCGCTTCGAGGTTCGGCTCCGATTCCTTCCCATCCTCCTCTTCTCGCCTGGAGGGCGGCGCGAGCGAGCGAAGTTATTCGCGCTTCACAGGGAGCAGGAGGTGGAGGAGGAGGAGGAGGAGGAGGAGGAGGAGGTGGAGGTGGAGGTGGAGGAGGAGGAGCAGGAGGAGGAGGAAGAGGAGGAAAAGGAGAAGGAGGAGGAGGAGGAGGAGGAGGAGGAGGAGGAACCCTTGATCCACGGTGGCTCGGCCCCGCCAGGTGGAGGAGTCGCCCGAGCCCAAGCCCGTCATGGTGGCCAGCCCCGAAGCCCGAGGGCCGCGCGCCGGCCAGGGGGGTCTCAGCGGGCGGCCAGCAGCTCTGGAGGTCGGCGGCGGCTCCTCGGTCGTCCCCCCCCCTCGATCCTCCCAGCCTCCCTCCCGTTCCTTCTCCTCCTCCTCCTCCTTCCCTCCTCCCTCCTCCTCCCTCCTCCCTCCTCCCTCCCTCCCTCTCTGCCTCCCTCCTCATCCTCCTCCGCCTCTTCCGCCTCCTCCTTCCCTGCCCTGCCCTGCCCTGCCCTGCCCTGCCCTTCCTTTCCCTTCCCTTCCCTTCCCTTCCCTTTCCTTCCTCCTCCGTAGCAATTTTGGCTCAAGACAGCATCGAGCCCTCTGGTCACCACACCTCTTGCGCATGGCCGGTCCAGACCGTGGCGCTGCAGGGGCTTGGGCATGACGTTACGGGAGCCGTCTCTTCGAGGCGCAGCGGCAGCGCGGGCCGCCGCAGACAACCTGGTGAAGAAGCTTCTTGGCCAGATCGACGTACTCCGCAAGGAGGTGGACAGGGTGCGATCTCCCCAGCATGGCCCTGCTGACGAGGTCGCCCGTCGCGAAGCCATTGCTCGGCCTGCGTTTCGCTCCCTTGTGGCTGGCGATCGCTTTTCTGGTGGCCGTCGTCTACGGCGGAACGTCGCATGGCGCTGTCTGGGTCGGCCACTTGTCGCCTCGTCGGCGCCCGCGAACCCTGATCTCCGACATTCTGTCTTCTTGTTTAGAAATCCGGGTGCTTCTCCTTCATTTTCCAAGTGATAGACGTAGAACAACGGGGTCGCCTCCACCGATTTTGGCGCGCAAGATACCCACGTAAGCTCGCGCGCAAACGCCCTCGTCTCCAATGTGGCGTAAGTACCGCGTCGGCGGCCCGCGTAAGCCGCTGCGTAAGGTCGCCGTGTCATCTCGCGTAGGACCCGTGTCGACCAGCTGTCATGAGCCGCTTTCGGGGCCCAGGAGCAGCAAGTATGGATCGGGGGCAAAAAATCCCCAGCTTACCCCGGGGAAGCGGCCGGGACCTCTTGGGCCGCTTAAACAACCCGCATCGGGAGAGGTCAGTGGAAGGGGGTCCTCAGGGCCTGAGTCGTGAGTTTTGAGAGTCGAGGTTCTAAGACATGATTCTGCCTGTGTTGGCCGTCTCGAGCGCCTTCGGCGCCACAGCTTGGTTCGCTTCGAAATTCTGGCCAGAACACCCTCGGGCCAGAACGCATCCTCGAGTTTTGCCGAGAAAGGTCCCTGGATAGTTTTTGCTGGCCCCCTGGCCCAGACGTCCTCTCGTCTTGCAGAACCCCCACGAGGGAGTTCTTTGAGGGTTCTTTGACGACTCGAGATGAAGCCCGATCCCCGGGATGGGGCCCAGTCCTCTGGGCCAGGCAGCCCTCGGATGAGGACGAGTCGCTCCCAGAGCATTCCACAACGCTCTCAGCGCGCTCTAGAGCGCTCTGGAACGGCTGCGGCGCCCGGATGCTTCTTCCAGAACCGCAAGATCTCAGATGTCCCCGACTCGTCATTGTCTGATCTCGTTCCGGTCACGGCTTCGTCTCAGGCTAGGTTCGGAAGCAACTCTTGGGGGGTCAAATTGTGGTTTTGCCCTGGTCCAAAATCCAGTTTAATCCGGTTGAATTTTGTTTAATCCGGCTCAGTCCCGCTTAATCCGGCTGAATCCCGCTTGATCCGTGGTGTTATTTGGCTTAACATCCCCCCAGTGGGGCTTAATTATCCTTTTTCCGACGAGCACCTCCCAGTAATTGCCTCATACGCTAGGTGCGAGGATTAGTATCGTCGCCTTACTCCCTGGGGTGGAGGGTCTTTCCAAAGGGCTTTGGCGACCCGTCCTCCTGCTACTCCTCCTCCTCCTCCTCCTCCTCCTCCTCCTCCTCCATCTCCTTCTCCTCCTCCCCCTGCCCCTCCTCCACCTCCTCCTTCTCCTCCTCAGGTCGCCTACGGCCCTGGTGGACAGTGAGAGGACCCGGGGCGGAAGGCTGGATCCCAGGGAAGGCCCAGGGGTCCAGGGCTAAGTCGCGCGTGTCCCTCTACAGGAGGAATATTCAAACATAGTCCAAAAATAGTATGGGGGCGATTTTGCTATCATCTTTGACATCTATTCGTATTTGTTTCACTATATCTCATTTTTCTTTCAAAATCCACCTGTAGGAGGACACACCCGACCTAAGTCCAGGGCCCGTCTCCCCTGGGGCCCTGGGTCCTTCACAGCAAGTTCCCCCCCTCCCCCCTCCCGCTCATGCTGCAACTGTTGCCTCTCCTCCTCCACCTCCTCCTCCTCCTCCCCTTCTTCCTCATCCTCCTTCCCCATCCTCCTGCCAGGCTTATGCTCACCCGCCACCTCCTCCCCCCCTTTATTCGAAGAAGACAGAACAGCATAAACATAGCAACTGTTGAGAGAGAGCTCCGCGCGGATCTCTTGGATCCGCGCTTGGCCCTCCCAGGTGGCGCCTCCGGCGCCGCCCCTGGCGCGCTCTGCGCGCCAGGGAGGGGGGTCCAGCGGGGCTCAGAAAGTTTATGTTCGTAGCGTTTTTTCTTCTTCTACTTATTCCTCATCCTCCTTCCCCATCTTCCTGCCAGGCTCATGCTCACCCGCCACCTCCTCCTCCTCCTGCTCCTCCTCCTCCTCCTCCTCCCCTTTATTCCTCATCCTCCTTCCCCATCTTCCTTCCAGGCTTCTGCTCACCACGCCATCCTCCTCCTCTCCTCCTCCTCCTCCTCCTCCTCCTCCTCCTCCTCCTCCTCCCTCCTCCCTCCCTCCCCCTCCTCCGCCTCCGCCTCCTCCTCTCCTCCTCCTCCCTCCTCCTCCTCCCCCCTCTATTCCTCATCCTCCTTCCGCATTTCCTGCCAGGCTCATGCCCACCCGCCACCTCCTCCTCTCCTCCTCCTCCTCTCCTCCTCCTCCTCCTACCCTTTATTCCTCATCCTTCCCCTTCCCCATCTTCCTTCCAGGCTTCTGCTCACACGCCATCACCTCCTCCTCCTCCTCCTCCTCCTCCTCTCCCCTCCTCCTCCTCCTCCTCCTCCTCCTCCTCACTCTATCCTCATCCTCCTTCCGCATCTTCCTGCCAGGCTCATGCTCACCCGCCACCTCCTCCTCCTCCTCCTCCTCCTCCTCCTCCTCCTCCTCCGTCCCCATTCTTGCTGTGCAAAGGCGACGCGCACGGGCAGCGTTCAGGGAGTCCCCCCTGGGACGGCACGCCCTGAGGCCGCGTGCGCAGCCTGCACGGAGATCGACCCAGGGCGCGGCTGTCTGCAGCGTGGCAGCTGCTCGCGACTGGCATGCGGCTGCAGCGCCGTTGTCTGGAATCGGGCATGTCCCTCAACAGGAGGAATATTCGAGAATAGTCAGAAAGAGTCTGGAGATGAATTTTCTAGTATTGTTACCTAACAGCGAAGACTGATAGGTTTCTAGTGGTGTCAAAAGAGCTCACAGATCACTCCACAGGGGGGTCCGGGCAGGTGTTGGGAGTTGCCGGGCGGGCCTGTGCCGAGCTCGTTTTTCACCAACAGTCACACACTTCGTGCTCTTCGACTTCCCAGAACTCCATTCCCAGGCTCATTCTGAATAACCGGATGCAACAGTCACACACTTCGTGCTCTTCGAGTTCCCAGAACGCCATTCCCGGGCCACATTTAGAATAACCGGATGCAACAGTCACACACTTCGTGCTCTTCGAGTTCCCAGAACTCCATTCCCGGGCCACATTCTGGAGGGCCGGATGCAACAGTCAACACTTCGTGCTCTTCGAGTTCCCAGAACTCCATTCCCGGGCCACATTTTGGATGCCCGGAGCCAACTGTAGGCCACTTCGTGCTCTTCGAGTTCCCAGAACTCCATTCCCGGGCCACATTTTGGATGCCCGGAGCCAACTGTAGGCCACTTCGTGGTCTTCGAGTTCCCAGAACTCTATCCCGGGCCAGATTTTGGATGCCCGTAGCCAACTGTAGGCAACTTCGTGCTCTTCGACTTCCCAGAACTCCCATTCCTGGACCACACTTTCAGCAGGGGCAAGAGCACGACGAGGAGGAGGACGAGCAAGACCAGGAGGACGAGGACGAGCAGGAGCAGGACGAGGAGCAGGAGGAGCAGGAGGAGCAGGAGAAGAAGGACGAGCAGGAGGAGGAGGAGGACGAGCAGGAGGAGGAGGACGACCAGGAGGAGGAGGACGACCAGGAAGAGGAGGAGGAGGAGGAGGAGGGGAGGGGGAGGAGCACCAGGAGGAGGAGGAGGAGGAGGAGGAGGAGGAGGAGGAGGAGGACGAGGACGAGGAGGAGGAGGAGGGGGGGGGAGAGTACCAGGAGGAGGAGAACGAGGACCACCAGGAGGAGGAGGAGGAGGAGGAGGAGGAGGAGGAGGAGAGAACACCAGGAGGAGGAGGACGAGCAAGACGAGGAGGACGAGAACGAGGACGACCAGGAAGAGGAGGAGGAGGAGGAGGAGGAGGGGAGGGGGAGGACTACCAGGAGGAGGAGGAGGAGGAGGAGGAGGAGGAGGAAGAGGAGGAGGAGGACGAGGAGGAGGAGGAGGAGGAGGAGGACGAGGAGGAGGAGGGGGGGGGAGAGCACCAGGAGGAGGAGAACGAGGACCACCAGGAGGAGGAGGAGGGGGAGGAGGAGAGAGCACCAGGAGGAGGAGGACGAGCAAGACGAGGAGGACGAGAACGAGGACGAGCAGGAGGAAGAGGAGGAGGAGGAGGAGGAGGAGGAGGAGGAGGAGGAGCAGGAGAAAGAGGAGGAGGAGGAGGAGGCAGGCTGGGGCTGAGGCTGTGACTGCGACTGCCGTTGCCGCTGCGACTGTCATCGCGAATGCGACTACGACTGCGAGAACAGCAGAATTCGACAACTGGATTTTCATCTGAATCTTAAGGGGAATGCTTTCAGATATGCTTCTACACATCGCTGTTAGGTTGCTTTGCCGGGATAATTTAATGTTTTGTGTTGATTTATTTACCTAACAGCGAAGACTGATAGGTTTCTAGTGGTCTAAAAAGAGAGCAGCACATTACTTCAACATTACTGCAACATTACTCCACAGGGGGGTCTGGGCAGCCGTTGGGGGCAGTTGGGGGGCAGTTGGGGGGCTGTTGGGGTTTGCCGGCGGGGATCGTTTTTCGCATACAGTCACACACTTCGTGCCCACTTCGTGCTCTTCGATTTCCCAGAACTCCATTCCCGGGCCACATTTTGGATGCCCGGAGCCAACTGTAGGCCACTTCGTGCTCTTCATTTCCCAGAACTCCATTCCCGGGCCACATTTTGGATGCCCGGAGCCAACTGTAGGCCACTTCGTGCTCTTCGATTTCCCAGAACTCCATTCCCGGGCCACATTTTGGATGCCCGGAGCCAACTGTAGGCCACTTCGTGTTCTTCGACTTCCCAGAACTCCATTCCCGGGCCACATTTTGGATGCCCGGAGCCAACTGTAGGCCACTTCGTGTTCTTCGACTTCCCAGAACTCCATTCCCGGGCCACATTTTGGATGCCCGGAGCCAACTGTAGGCCACTTCGTGCTCTTCGAGTTCCCAGAACTCCATTCCTGGGCATGATTTTGAATGCCCGGAGCCAACTGTAGGCCACTTCGTGTTCTTCGAGTTCCCAGAACTCCATTCCCGGGCCACATTTTGAATGCTGAGGCAGGATGAGCTGAGGGAGGATGCAGGTGAGGCAGGCGACTGAAGCTGAGGACGAGGCTGTAGGCAGACTGAGGCTGAGGCTGAAGCAGGCTGAGGCTGAGGCTGAGGCAGGCTGAGGCTGAGGCTGAGGCAGGCTGATGCTGAGGCAGGCTGAGGCTGAGGCTGAGGCTGATGCAGGCTGAGGCTGAGGCAGGCTGAGGCTGAGGCCGAGGCTGAAGGCAGACTGAGGCTGAGGCTGAAGCAGGCTGAGGCTGAGGCTGAGGCAGGCTGAGGCTGAGGCTGAGGCAGGCTGATGCTGAGGCAGGCTGAGGCTGAGGCTGAGGCTGATGCAGGCTGAGGCTGAGGCAGGCTGAGGCTGAGCCGAGGCTGAAGGCAGACTGAGGCTGAGGCTGAAGCGAGGCTGAGGCTGAGGCTGAGGCAGGCTGGGCTGGCAGAGGCTGAGGCTGAGGCTGAGGCCGAGGCCGAAGGCAGATGAGGCTGAGCTGAAGCAGGCTGAGGTGAGGCTGAGGCAGGCTGAGGCTGAGGCTGAGGCAGGCTGATGCTGAGGCAGGCTGAGGCTGAGGCTGAGGCTGATGCAGGCTGAGGCTGAGGCAGGCTGAGGCTGAGGCCGAGGCTGAAGGCAGACTGAGGCTGAGGCTGAAGCAGGCTGAGGCTGAGAGGCTGAGGCTGAGGCTGAGGCTGAGGCAGGCTGATGCTGAGGCAGGCTGAGGCTGAGGCTGAGGCTGATGCAGGCTGAGGCTGAGGCAGCGCTGAGGCTGAGGCCGAGGCTGAAGGCAGACTGAGGCTGAGGCTGAAGCAGGCTGAGGCTGAGGCTGAGGCAGGCTGAGGCTGAGGCAGGCTGAGGCTGAGGCTGAGGCAGGCTGAGGCTGAGGCTGTGACTGCGACTGCCGTTGCCACTGCGACTGTCATCGCGAATGCGACTACGACTGCGAGAACAGCAGAATTCTACAACTGGATTCTCATCCGAATCTTACGGGGAATGCTTCCAGATATGCTCCTACACATCGATGTTAGGTTGCTTTGCCGGGATAATTTTATTGGTTGTCCAAAATCCGCCTGTAGGAGGACACGCCCGACCTGATCGTTGTCGTCGTCGACGTCGTCCTCCTCGTACCTCTCCTTCTTGATGCCCTTCCACTTCGTCCGACTCTCGGCTCGCCCGCCTTGAGCCGCCCTCGTGGAGAAACGCAGAGGGGGACGACGCGAGGGGCGGACGACACGCGCTAGAGAGGCCGACGCGAGAGAGGATCCCGAGAGTGGACGTCCTTCTGGCCCCACCCCTCGCCCCCAGCCGTCGTGCTCGGCGCCCTCCGCGCGCCCCCCGCTCGAGCACCGGCGGCGTGCGCGCCCCCCGCCCGCGAGGTGGAGGTCGTTCGCCAGAGGGGCACCTACGGGAAGGTCACCTGCGCGTACCGGACGGAAGGCGAGCCGGAGGGCTTCGGCGTCGCGCAGCCTTGCGTCGGGCATGTCCCTCTGCAGGGAGAATCTTCAAAAATGGTCAGAAGATAGTCTGGGGGGGATTTTCGTCTTACCATTGATCTACCATTGTTGAATATTTGTTGGATGTTTTTCCAGCCAGAATCCACATGTAGGAGGACATGCCCGACCTCAGCGTAGCCGCAACCCCCGGATGATAAAGCATCCCCCCTGCCCCCCCTTTCCCTTTGCATCTCTTTTTTTTTTTTCATCCACGGGATTGGATGTGGCTCATTCAATTGAAACAGCAGGCGGGGAGGCCGAACTTTATTGTTCCCTCCATAATTTCTATCGTAGCTCTGATTGCAAGGATGTCTCAGGAGAAACGCGATCCAGACATCGCAACATCGACATCTCTGGGCGAATGTGTATTCTCCCGCCTCGACCCCGAACTGTGTGATCCCCAGGGGATTATTCTCACCAGAATGCGGTTAAGGGGGGGGATGAATGGGTGGGCTGCGAGGGCTGCGGAAAAGGGGCCCCGCATGGCCCCTGAAGGTGCCCTTTCGGGTCCAAAAGGAGCCTTCAGGGCCCGAAAAGTGCACCTGTCTCTCCCCCCCATTTCTAAATCGGGCGTGTCCCTCTGCAGAAGGAATGTTCAAAAATACTCAAACAAATAGTCTGGGGACGATTTGTGTTAGTATTGTTTGGCCATGTGTTTGTTTTGTTTGGCAATGTTGGTAGCATTTGTCGACCAATTATTATTTTTCGTCCAACATCCCCCGAGGAGGAGATGCCCGACTTAATTTTAGGGTCCAAGCGGTGGCCCGAAAAGTGTACCTGTCTCTCCCTCCATTTACCTTCCCCTCCTTCAGCGACGCCCAAAGGCAAGAGGTGGCAGCGGCCGCCGTCTTCTGGTGGTGGCTGACCACCCAATTTCGTCGGGCAACAGAGCTTGTTTCTTTAGACGTCGTTTGGCCGCCGTCGAGCGATCTGCGCGCGCGAGCCGCTGGAAATAGCTGTTGTGTGGGACGGCCAACTGCACGCGCAGGGCAGAAGGCGCAGGAGCCGAACAAATGAATTAGCGTGACGAAGGACACGACCATATGCGGCTGCGAGTACCGCGAGGGAGATGAGACGAAGGAAGGGGGCGCGCAAGCTCCGAGTAGCTCTAATCAACAGCGCGCCGCAGGAAGGACGAGGCGCGGGGCAGTGCAGGCATGGGCGAGGGGGGGAGGGAGCGGAACGGGATGGTGGGTTTCAGATGTTTCTTCCTGTGTTCTCGCGCCCTGGTGACCTCGGCTCTGGGCAGGGCGTAACGCGGAGTCCCCGCGACGCGCGCCGGTTGGCCCGCAGGGGTCGCCTCGGCCTTCGACGTCGTCCCCCCTGTTTTTCTCGAATCTGCCTTCCGTCCGAAACATGTGAGGGGTGTGCCGAAATGGGCGCGGACGCATGCGGGCGGCGCCACTGGGACCGTCG
>CAUYUJ010015083.1:288468-395968 GCA_963575745.1 Prorocentrum cordatum | reverse complement strand
GCGCCGAGAACCTTCGCAGGTTCGCGCGCCTCGGAGCGCTGCTCACGGCCCTGCAGTTGCCGCGGTTCGTGCTCGGCGACTTCAATATGGGGCCGTCGATACTGCGCGAGAAGGGCTTCCTGCAGCAAGTCTGGGGCCACTTGCTGCAGTGCCAGGCCGCCATCGCGTGCGACGCGGGTCGTGAAGGCTCGCACGTAGATTTTGGCATTTGTTCGGGCTCGTGCCTGCCGTACCTCACGAGTTGTTCGGACGTGCAAGCGGCGCCGTGGAAGACGCGCTGCGGGCTCGTCCTCGGCTTGCGCGGCAGCGGCGCGCAGCTCATCACTCGGAAGCTGGTCTTGCCGAGGCCGCCCCCGCACTGCCCTCGCCCTGGCCACGACGAGGGGGGGTCGTCGGCCAAGAAGCGCGCGGCCACCCAGGCGGCCGCTGCAGCTCAGGAGAAGCGCCGGGCACTCCTTCACAATGTGTTCGGTGACAAATTGGGCGATGCCGACCGCGAGGGGTCCGATGCTTCGCCCTGGGATTCATCCGATGGCTGGAGCGACGATGGTTGGGGCATGTTCGGCGACGCCGACGCGGGAGAGGGCGCTGCCGCGTGGCTCGCGCGCGCGCGATGTTCCCACGCAGCTCTTCGTCGCGCCGACTGCCAGCTTGGGCGCTTTCGCGCCGTCGCGGCTGTTGGCGGCCAGACCGCCTGCTGGCTGGCCTTGTTCTCCCTCGCCGTTCTCTACGAGTCGAGTGGTATGCTGGCCTTGTTCTCCCTCGCCGTTCTCTACGAGTCGAGTGGTATTTGTCACGCATGAGGCGCCGCCGGCGCCGCTGTTTCTGGCCGCTGCTGGGGCCCGCTGCGGGGGCCCGCTGGAGGCCGCTGCTGGGGCCGCTGCTGGGGCCCGCTGCTGGGGCCCGCTGCTGGGGGCCGCTGCTGGGGCCCACTGCTGGAGCCGCGGAGGCCGTTGCCGAAGCTGCCAGGACGGCCTCCGCGCGCGGCCAGGAGACGGCCGCGGCGATCCAGGCCGAAATCTCCACGGGGATCTCCGTCACGCAGGGCGGCCCTCAGGCGGCTCGCGGCGACGCTCCAGGAGCGGCCGGCGGCCTTTCCGGAGCGGCCAGGCCTGCCTTCGCGAACGACCTTGAGGAGGGCCCGTTCGAGTTCGTTGACGACGTTTGCAGCGTCGACCTTGCGCGGGGGATGGCGGCGGCGATTTGGAGGTACCCTGCGAGGTCGCAGCGGAAGCTGGACCTTTCGCTGGCCCCCTCCCGCGGGGGGGGGGCAGGTCGGAATAGGCGCCCCATAGCAGCGACATCTGCTGGGGTGACTCTTGCCCCCCGCTCCGACCGACCTGGCGCGATCGCGTCGACATTAGCGCCATCGTGCGCAGCCCCCGCGTCGGCCCCAGCTTCGACGCCGACGTCGCCGCTGCGCAGTGCAGGCTGCGGCTTCCCGTTCGCAGTCACTCCCAGCACGTGGGCGAGGACCTTTGCGGACTTCGTGCCGTGCCCGGCGCCCTGGCCCGTGATCGCGGAGCCGGCCGCGTTCCACATGGGCGGCCAGCGCATCGCGGACGTGAGTGGCCTTTGCGCGAGGTGGGTCACGCGCGTTGAGGAGGCCTTCGCGAGGCGCCAACGCGCCGCGATATCGAGGTCTATCGTCGCGCGGGCACTGGGGCCGCATCTCGTCGAGCTGGCTGTTGAGCAGAAGGAGGCGGCTGTCACGTCTTCGGTTCGCGGGGCGGCAGCCAATTGGTGGGCCCAGCTTCACGCGGTCACCCAGCGGCCCGCCAAGTTCCGCCATGTCGACAAGCCGTCGGAGGCCGTCAGGAGGGACCCGGCCAGGGTCGCTGTCGCGCGCCAGGAACTCGGCCGCGCGGCGCCGAGGAAGGCGCGCGCTGCGCTCGTAGCTCGCGACGCTCGCGGCGCCACATCGAGTGGCGAGGTTCTGGGCTGGAAGCAATTTTGCCGCCAAGAGGCGCTTGAACAGTTGGTGGCCGCGGCTTCGATTGCTTTGCGGCGAGCTCGCAGCCGAGCCGTGCGTGTTTCACTTCGTGATTTCCAGCGCTGGATCGTCCACGACGGTTCCGGCGCAGTGCTCTTGCGGTCCCTCGAGCGCGCGCTGGGGGCCGCCGTCGAGGATCACCGCCACGATGGCCACTTCGTTCGCCCGCGTGACCTGGTGGACGACGAGGCCGTCGAGCGGCGCAAGCTGTGGGCGCCCGGCCCAAAAGACTACGGGGCGCTCGACGCCCCCCACCTGGAGATGCGGGGGCACTTGAGCTTCGGCGACCTGCCGCCGCTCGACCTCGGCATGCTGAAGGACGCTCTTCGTCGCATGTGCCCTCGCGCCGGTCGTGGCGTGGACCGGCTGCGCCCAGCGGATGTCGAAGGCCTCCCTAACGAGGCCCTGCGCGACTTGCTCTGCGTTCTCACTTGCGCCGAGGCCTGCGGCGCGTGGCCTTGGCCGCTGCTCGCCGTCGTCGGGCGCCTCCTCGGCGGGAAGAGCGGCGGCGAGCGAGTCATCGGCTTCCTGAGCATGGTCGCCCGCATTTGGAGCACGGCGCGCGGGCGCGACGCGCAGGCGTGGGCCGCCGTCACGTGCTCTGCCTGGGACGCCGCCGCGCGGGGCAACTCGGCGGCGTTCGAGGCCATCGTGCGCGCGATCGGCGTGGAGGCGTACAACGAGCTGGGTTTCTCCTACGCCCACGCGCTGCTGGACATCCAGTCCTTTTGCGATTCCATGGGTTGGGTCAAGCTGGGGCGGGCCGCGTTGCGGCTAGGCCCCCCGCCCGCCATCTTGGCTTTGGAACTGCAGCAGTGTTTTGCCCCGCGGATTCTGATCCGCGGGGGCGTCGCCTCCATGGCGCGCCAGCCGGCGCGGTCCATCGCGCAGGGCCTGCGGTCGTGCACGCGTTTTGCGCGTTGCCTCACCTTCTTCATCGTGCAGCAGGTCACTCAGCAGGCGCCGCGTGCTGTCCTCCTTCCGCGGCATTGGGTCGATGACTTCTCGGAGTCCGCCGTCGGCAGGGGGGGCGCAGTGCGGCGCGGCCTCCCCGAGGCGGTCATCCTGGCCTGCGATCGTCTCGTACAGGAGGGCTTGGCCGTGCCCCCCCAAGACGTGATCATTGGGAATCGGCACGTGGGCGCGGTGCGCATGGCGAACAGGATCCGGCGGCAGGGCTACGTGGTCACCGCCGTCCGTTGCGCCCCGTGTCTCGGGGTCGACCTTTCGGCGGGCTGTCGCGGAGGTCGCCTCGCCCGCGTCATGCGGATGACGAAGTCAAGGCCGCCGACTCCAGGATCCGCGGGTTCGCTCGCGCCAGCAAGAAGTACCTCGCGCGTCTGAAGCTGGAGCGGACGTCGGCGCAGTCTGCGGCGGCGCACGGCCATCGGGTCCACGGCGCGTTCGGGCAGACCCGCCTGCAGCTTCGCCAGCAGCTCGGCGCCGTGGCGCGTCTGCGGGCAAGGGCGCGCGCCTCGCCACCGTCCTCCAGCTTCGGCTCGGCGAGGGCGATCCAGCTCGCAAGCTCCCTCGAAAACAAGTTCCCCTCTTGCTCCAGACGTGGCAGGGGTGCCCATTGCGGCGCCGGCGAGTTCAGCAAGCATGGGCCGCCATCCACGCGCGCCTGTGGGAGATGGCACCGTCGGCGCGCACTCGCGGGATACGGGGGCCGATCTCTGCTGTGCAGGCGCTGCTTCTGGAGAACGGCTGGCGCCCCGTGGGGCCGCGCGGTTGGGCGCGGCAGGCGCCCGATGGGCAGCAGGAGCGCTGGGTGCCCCCGCAGGCCGTGACGCTGGCCAACGGCTCGGCTCGCCTGCTGATTGACGCCTTCGACGGCTCGGTCGCCCAGGCCTTGTGGGAAAAAGCGGCAGGCCACTGGTGCCGCGAAGGCTTATAGTTTGGCGCTGACCTCGCTTCCCTACAGGGCCTGCTGAGGCTGCTCGTCTCTTTCCCGCGCGGGGGGCAGCTCGCAGAGCTCATGGTAACCATCGCCGCCGGCGGGGCGTGGCTGCGGCAGCGCTGCCTCGAGACCTTCGGCGACGTGGGCGGCGACTGGGGCATGTGTCCACGCTGGGGCATGCGTCCACGCCCTTTTCATCGGAGTTGGGGGTGCTCGCAAAACGCGGGCTGCACGGCCTACTGTCGCAGTGAGCAGATTCTGCCTCGCGCCCGCGCGGAGGAAGATGCAGCTGAATGTTCTGGCTTCGGGGCGCCATCCCCTCCGCCTGGGCGGCGGCGCCAGGCCCCGCGGACGTCGAGAATTGGACCACCATCGGCGGCGGCTGCGACGGCCAGCCCCTTCTTGGGCGCGGCGCCGCCAGCGCGCCCTTGGCTCTGTTTGGCGACGCCAGTGGCGGCCATGAGTCGAAGGACCCCCGCCTCCGTCGCGTCGGCGTCAGCGTCTGCCGCCTTCGGACCACTGGTGGGGCCGCGGCAGACGGTGCGCCGCGGAGAGCTGCGTGCCCTGCCTTTTGCCGTCCAGCTGTCGGCAGGCGACGTCATCTTCTTCACCGACAACCTGGCGGTTTGCGAGGGCTGGTGGCAGAGGCTCGATCAGGCCCCATCGGGGCCCGACGCCGACATGTGGCACGCGCTGGGGGCAGCCTTCGCCCGTCGGGCGCGGACGACCGTGACGGTAGAGCACGACAGCTCCCACCTCGTGGTCGAGGAGGCAGACGCCCGCGGCATCCTTGGCGCCGTGTTTCGGGGGCATTGCGGTGGCGGAGGTGCTCGCGGATACCGCTGCGGCCGAGTGCCGCGTCGGCGCCCTCGACCGGTCGCGCGTGGCCAGCGTGGAGATTCTGGCAGGTCAAGGGAGCCGGCGGCTGCTGGGGTCGACGCTGGACGCGTCCGCGGCGGAGCAGCAACGGCGGCCCAACTGCGAGCAGCGGGCCCGCGTGTCGCCGCCCGCGCCCCGTTCGGTGGCTGCCTTCAGCTCGGGCCATGCACTGGCGAGCGACGGCCGCAGCTGCAGCTCGTGCCGATGCTCGGCGTCTAGCGCGAGCCAGGCCGAATGGTTTCGCAGCCCCTGCCACGGCCTGCGGCAGATGACGGCCGAGCTGGCTGTACTGGGCGGGCCGCCCGAGGCCGCGGTCCAGATAGGCGGTGGAATGGCGCAATGCACCCACCGCCTGGTGTTGCACAAGCCGCTGGACGTGTGGTTCTGCCAGGGCTGCGGCTTCTTCGCGCCCCCTGGCAGTCGGCAGCTGGACGATGGCCTCTAAGGAGCATGCCCTGTGGCGCCGACTACCGCCAACCCGCGGGGACGGCCTCCGACGGCCACGGGCGCGGTCTACCTGGATCGCCTGGGCCGTGGCCTGTGGCCCAAAGCGGGCCGCCGCCTGTTCGGGCGCCCCGCGGCGTTGGCTGGCCGAGCGGACGACGACGAGACCGACGGCTAACAGCCTGCTGGCGCGGGCCCCGCGGGGGCGGCGGCCGCGCGCCGTGCGGGCGAGGTCGTCGTGGCGCTGCGCTCGTTCTGAGCGCCGCGAACCTTGGGCAGGCGGTCTTCGGATCCGCCTTCACGGACACTCCCGGACACTCTTCCTCCTCCTCTTCCTCCTCCTCCTCCTCCTCCTCCTCCTCCCCCTCCTCCTCCTCCTACTCCCCCTCCTCCTCCCGTTCCCAGCGGAAGCACGATGGTTGATTTTTTTCTCGGGCTGGAGTGGGCGGGGTGCTCTCTTTCGACATGCATTGGATATTCTCGGAGAAGAAAATACCACATAAACATAAACTGTTGGCGAGGGGCGGGGATTTCTTGGATCCGCGCTGGGCCCCCTGGCGGCGCCTCAAGCGCCGCCCCTGGCGCGCTCCGCTATGTGTATGTGGTTATGTTATTATTTCATACTCTGCCGCCTCAGTGCTGTCGGCTCCGTGCCCATCCCTAATTCGAGACCAAACATGGCGGTTGGGCGTGTGGGGTTGGTTTGCACTCAGGGGCAACAATAGGGGCGGATAGGCATAGGGGGAGATGCATCGACCCCTTATCGCCCATTGATCTCCGATAGGGGCCCGATAACCCCTCCCCGCCCAGGACCGTGGGGACTTGCCCTCGGGAGCCTATCGCCGATCTGTCAGCGATGTATCGTCGATTCCAGGTCGACGTCCCCCGCCTATGCCAGTCGTCCTCGATCGTTACCCCTCATGCACGTGCTATTCCAGCAGGTGCGCGTGACGCAGCGCGTCTCTGCCCCGCTGATCCGCACAGTGCGAGAAAGCGAAGGAGCAGGACCCCCATCCGCTGCTCCAAGGTGGTGATGAGCCTGAGGGCCCGCGGCATCCTTCAAGGCGTCTGGGTCACCTGAGAGCGTTCTGGGTGGCAAGTAAAGGAGGAGGCGGAGGAGGAAGAGGAGGAGGGGGAGAAGGGTGGCAAGTACATTCCGAAGGCGAGCAAAAACAAACACGGCATTCACATAAACTTTCGGCGATCCGCGCGGATTTTCTCTGGATCTGCGCAGGGCCCCCTCGTGGCGGCGCATCCAGCGCCGCCACTGGCGCGCTTTCTGCGCGCCTATGGGAGGGGGGTCCAGCGCAGATTCAACGGTTTGTGTTTGCGCAGTTAAGTTGGATTCCTCTTGTACTGATTATGTGCTCGTGGGATGTTTCTTTAGGGTCCGGCGATAACCCGGGTTATCGGGCTTGCCCCCCTTCCCCCCCAGGATAACCTGTTTGCCGGTTGTGCAGGTCCGGGGTGGAGGGGTGCGGACATATGCAGGGCTGCCCACAGCGCGAAGATTAGGTTATCGGCCGGTCCCCTCCTCCTTCCCCACCCCCGGATAACCCGTGTTATCGCCGATGTAAAAAAAGTGTCTTCTTTTGAGCATGGGGCCTTTTCTAGGGTGCATCCATTTATTCAGCAGGTCCGAGTTGATCCCGAGGCCAGACGATGAGAGACATGTCTTCGTTTCGTGGTCGACCTGCTGCATGTAGCATGAGGGGACCAGTTGAGTGACCAACATGTTGGCCCTGCACTTGGGACGGACAATGTTTCTACATTGACGCGTAAATAGTTTGCATCCCACGTTTCCGCAGGGCCGGAGCGAGAAGACAGAGCAGTTCCGGTTGATCATTTCCGATGCAACAGGATAGTCTTTGTTCTTCTGTTTGCGCGCATCCATGCAGAGCAATGCCACTTCCGATGGTGCATGTTCACCCATGTTGATCTATGTCCAGCCAGGTCGGGGGCCCATCTTGTACCTTGGCGGTTCCATACCTGGACCCTGAGGGATGGGTCCCTGAGGATAGGAGGTGGATCACAGGTGGAGCCTTCACATGCCTTCATTGTTGGAGGCTCTCGCCCTTAGGGCCCAATCCCTCAGGGCCCCACCTTTGAAACTCCGGACGCCGTCTCGCGGTTGGCTGCCGAGGGGGCGGTCGTGTGTCAGCGGACGGAAGTGGTCTCGTAATCTGATCAGGGGCTAGTTTATGTGTTGCGCAATCGCAGTGCTGATTCCCCGTTCGCCACGAGGAGCGCGGGATGGAGAGAGTGGGGCACGAGGGCCTCGTGCCCCATCCCTCCCTCCCGCGCCCCTCCCCTCCCCTCCCTCGACTTCCTCGGTGCTCGGGCCTTGGACCTCTCGACTGCTTCTCCGGGGCCAGCTTCCGGATGCCAGTCATCGCGACACACCAGCCGTCTCTTTGTTTCTTCGAGGCGCCCGTCGTCTGGGCTGCCCGCGTCATCGTCGTCGTCCCCCTCCGCCCTACCTCCCACTCAGGGCGTCCCTGAGATGACCTCGACTTAGCGCGTCTCGCCTTCGGCGGGAGCCGGCGGAAATGAATCAGCGACGTGTCCGGTTGCGGAAGGTCGTCGGAAGGCGGTGGATGCAAAAGCGACACGCCAATTGTTTTGCGCCAGGGTTTCCAGAATCGGCCGGGGGTGTGGAGCATCCTTCTCTTTTTCCTCCTTCTCCTCCTCCTCCTCCTCTTCCCTCTCCTCCTCCCTGCCTCCTCCCTCCTTCCTCGTCCTCGTCCTCCTCCTCCCTCTCCTCCCTGCCTCCTTCCTCTCATCCTCCCTGCCTCCTTCCTCCCTCCTCCTCCCTCCTCCCCCCTCCCTCCCTCCTCTCCTCCTCCTCCTCCTCCTCCTCCTCTCCTCCTCCTCCTCCTCCTCCTCCTCCTCCTCCCTCCTCCTCCTCCCCTCCCCCTCCCCCTCCTCCACCTCCCCCTCTACGAGCGTTGATGCAGGATGACGCTGTCAGAAATGACCTTAGCAGTGATTACTGAGAACGGGCTTCCTGGCCTGCTCGTGGGCGACTTGTCGTCGTCATTGAGTTTACGGTGGGCGCGTCCCTCTACAACAGGGATATCCACAAATAGTCGAAAAATAGGATGGGGAAGATTGTTATAGTATTTTGGTGTATTGTTGGGCATTTGTTGCGTCCTTTTTAAGTTTTCATCAAGCATCCGCCTGTAGGAGGACGCGCCCGACCTAACATGGAGGAGATGCGTAGGTCTTCCTTCGTTCCAAGCCTTCTTCCCAGCGGCGGAGAGCCATGTTCTTTACAGTTCCCTCCAGCTTGTCTTCAGTCGGGCGTGTCCCTCTACAGGAGGAATACTCGAACATAGTAGCAAAAGCAAGATGGGGACGATTTTTCTAGTATTTGTTCAAGTCTTTTTGAGCATTTTTTTTGCGTAGTTTTATTTCTCCTCCAAACTCCGCCTGTAGGAGGACGCGCCCGACCTAATATGGAGGAGATGCGTTGATCTTCCTTCGTCCCAAGCCTTTTGCCATGTTCTTTGCAGTTCACTCCAGCATGTCTCAAGTCGCGCATGTCCCTCGACAGGAGGAGGAATATTCGGAACTAGTCAAAAAGTAATATGGGGATAATTTGTCGACTACTTATAAGTCTTTTTGAGCTGTAAGAGGACACGCCCGACTTCACATGGAGGAGATGCGTTGATATTCCTTCGTCCCAAGCCTTTGTCCCAGTGGCGGAGAACCGTGTTCTTTGTAGGTACCTCCAGCTTGTCGTAAGTCGGGCATGTCCCTCGACAGGACAAATCTTCAAAAATGAACAAAAATACTCGGGGGACGAATTTTATGTTTTTTATTTTATGTTTGGTGCATGTTTGGAGCATACTTTTTTCATTCAAAATCAGCCTGTAGGAGGACATGCCCGACCTAAGGCTTGTCCCGATCGCCGTCCTAGATTACCCTGGCGAGTCCAATCGGGGGTGCGGACCGGACTCCTCCGCAGGGGTTGGCTGGTGGCAGACGTCCTTCAGCATTCTTGACCACCGCCTATATCCCAGATATCTGACCTGCAGGGCTACCCAGACTTCCCACGCCGCGGTGTCCTGCCACAACACCGCTCCCCGCGGATCTGGACTTCTTCCCGAGGATCGGCTTTACATCCAGAGCAGTTCCCAGAAAGGGCGTCGGCCCAGGGTCTCTTTTGAATCGATCAACTTGTCGCCGGTAGCATACCTGGAGGGCCGGCGAATGCAAAGGACTTTTACATTCTCCCAAAGAGCCCTCTCACCTCCTAGATGTTGCCCGTCCAGTGGGCGCAGGAGCAGCATGTAGCAGGAGACAATTTGTTTCTCCCCCGCGAGAACGGGCGTTACCGGGGTAGGGGAGCGGGGGAAGGTGGGCGGTAACGTCACGATTCGCGCCGGTGGCGTCTGGGAATGCTTAGGATAAGTGTTATGCTGATCGGGGCCGCATACAGATAGGAAAAGCAATGGTATACAAGCGCGCTGCTATTACTATTGCTACTACTACTACTGCTACTACTACTACTACTACTACTACTACTACTACTACTACTACTGCTTCTATACTACTACTACTACTACTACTACTACTACTACTACTACTACTACTACTACTACTACTACTACTACTACCATAACTACTACGACTACTACAAAACCGTCTGCTTTTCCAAAAACCATTACTACTACTACTACTACTACTACTACTACTACTACTACTACTACTACTACTACTACTACTACTAGTACTACTAGTACTACTACTACTACTACAACTACTACTACGACTACTACTACTACTACTACTACGATTACTACGACTACTATTTCGAAAACTACGATTATTCGTATTACAACCAGCATTACTACTACTGCTGCTACTACGACTTCTACTTCTACTACTAGAAGTACTACTACCACTGTTACCACTTCTTCTTCTTCTTCTACTACTACCACTACTACTACGACTACTACTTTTATTGCTACTACGATTACTACTGTTACCTTTTACCACTACTACTACTACTACTACGACTACTACTACTACTGCTACCACTATCATTCGTACTCCTACCACTACTGCTACTAGTACGACTACTACTACTACCACTACTACTACTACTACTACTACTACTACTACGACTACGACTACTACTACTACTACTACTACTACTACTACTACTACTACTACGATTTCTACTACCGCTACGACTAGTCCCACTACTACTACTACTACTACGGCGACTATGCTTTCTAGTATTTCTATAATCCGTATTGCTACTGCTACTACTACTGTTACTACTACTACCCCTACCACTACCACTACCACCACCACTACTACTACTACTACTACTACTACTACTACTACTGCTACGACTACGACTACTAATACTACTACTAATATTACTACTACTACTACTACTACTATAACTACCACTACCACTGTTGCCACTTCTACTAATACTGCGACTACTACTTCTACTGTTTCTACGACGACCTATTACTACTACTACTACTACGACTACTACTACTACTACTACTACTACTACGACTACTACTCCTACTACCTACTTCTACTACTGCTACTACTTTTACTACAATTACTATTACTACGACTACTACTACTACTACTACTACTACTACCATTACTACCTCTACTACTGCTACTACTACAACTACTTCTACGATTACTACGTGTACTATTACTACTACTACTTCTATTACTTCCAGTACGACTACTACTACTACTACTACTGATACTACTACTACTACTACTACTACTACTACTACTACTACTACTAGTACTACTAGTACTACTAATACTACCACCACTACTACTACTACTACTACTACTACTTCTACTACTACTACTACTACTACTACTACTGCTGCTGCTGCTACTACTACTACTACTACTAATACGACTAGTACTACTAATCGTACGAGTACTACTGCTGCTACTACTACTACTACTACTACTACGACTACGGCTACTTCTATCACAACGATTAGTACTACTATCAATACTACTTCTATGATGGTGATGGCGAGGGGGAAGAATGGTCTTCTCTGCTTTGACCCCTTCTCGCTGAGGATGGCGGGAATTGCACCCCTTCGCGGGTTGTCGCCGCGGCCGCCGCCGCCGCATTCGTCTTTTCATTGTTCGTCGTTCGTCGTCTTCGTCGTTGTCGTCGTCGTCGTCGTTCTCCTGATCCTCCTCCTCTTCTCTCATGTGGTGGCACCGCTTGGTGGGCACGGGCCCCGTGGAGTGCAGAGACAAAGCCAGCCGAACGTTTGTTGAAACCCCGCCCTCTCGCCCTCCCCTCGCCGTTTCACTCGGCGTGGTAAAGTAAGGTGTGGCGTTGAACGGTATGGAATGGGTGGTGTGGTATGGCATGGTATGGAATGGATGGTGTGGTATGGTGGTTCGTGTTCGTGTGGTGGGGTATGGTGGCTCGTGTTCTGGGATATGGGGCGAAGCCTTGGCATGCCCAGCCAGCGCAGGGTGAAACCCTGGCGCGCCCAGCCACCGCAGGACGAGGCCTTGGCAAACCGTGGGCACAGCTACATATTTAAGTGGCTTGCGCCATTCCGCTGGCCCCCAGAGGAGGAGAAGGAGGACGAGGACAAAAAGGAAGATGAGGATGAATTTGCGGCTTTTATAGTTATAGTTTTGTTTTTTTTATAATTTTATGTTTATTTTATACTTTTATATTTTTTTTAGGTATTGTGTTAGTTTTTAGTTTAGTAGAGGTTTTTATTGAAGATGAGGATGAATTTCGCTAGTAGAGGTATTACTCAGATTGTCAATATGTTTTATTTTCATTTGTCGTAATCGTAGTAGTAGTAGTAGTAGTAGTAGTAGTAGTAGTAGTAGTAGTAGTAGTAGTAGTGGTAGTGGTAGTGGTAGTGGTAGTACTCGTAGCTGTTGTTGTAGCAGTATCCGTAGCAGTTGGAGCAGTCAAACTGCTAGTAGTAGTGGTGGTAGTAGTAGTAGTAGTCGTAGTCGTAGTCGTAGTTGTAGTCGTAGTCGTAGTCGTAGTTGTAGTAGTAATTTTAGTTGGATAAGTGGTAGTCGTAGTAGTAGTAGTAGTACTAGTAGTAGTAGTAGTAGTAGTAGTAGTAGTAGTAGCAGTAGCAGTAGCAGTAGCAGTAGCAGTAGCAGTAGCAGTAGTAGTAATAGTAGTAGTAGTAGTAGTAGTAGTAGTCGTAGTAGTAGTATTAGTAGTAGTATGAGTAGCGGTAGTAGTAGGTAGTTAGTAGTAGTGTAGTAGTAGTAGTTCGTAGTCGTAGTAGTAGAGTAGTGAGTAGTTAGTTAGTAGCAGTAGTAGGTTAGGAGTAGTAGAGTAAATGAGTAGTCGTAGTAGTACTAGTACTAGTACTAGTAGTAGTGATACTGAAGTAGCAGTAACAGTAGCAGTGGCAGTGGCAGTCACAGTAGTAGTAGTAGCAGCAGCAGTAGCAGTAGCACTTGTAGCCGCAGCAGTAGCAGCAGCAGCAGCAGCAGCAGCAGCAGCAGCAGCAGTAGTAGTAGTAGTAGTAGTAGTAGTAGTAGTAGTCGTCGTCGTAGTAGCAGTAATAGTAGTCGTCGTCGTCGTCGCAGTAGTAGTAGCAGCGCACATGCATATCATTGCTTTTCCTATCTGTATGTTAGCCCTCGCAGAGTTGCTTTTTTTCAAGGCGTTCCCAGGCGCCGCCGGCGCGAATCGTGACGGTACGGGGGGGGGGCGCCGCCGGTAACGGGCGTTATCGCGAATTAAAAAATGAGCCCTAGGCAGTCTCACGTTGCGACAGTGCCATCACCCATTATTGACAGGGACATGCGGCATCATGCGGCATCGTACATCAGCACGCAACAGCAAACGTCAGCGCGCAGCGACAAACAGCAGCAGAGAGGGAGAGCGATAGAGAGAGAGAGAGAGAGATCAAGAGCATCCGCTGACAGGGTTAAGGCTTTCTGTAACAACAGAGGGCGTTGCGCCGACAACCGCTGCCAGGGCAGTGGCGCCCCATCGCGACGATTGCATTTAGCCGAACCTGCGTTGCCCACACCGATGACCCTCCATGAACTTTGACACCCCCCCGTGCCTGGCGCAACATTTGGTGCAACCCTTCGGCTGGCGCAGCACATGGACGGCGCCAACCATGGTGCAGCTTGTGGCACACCCCATGGCGTAATTAGCTGCAGGAAGGCGACGGGGCGGGCGGCGCACGAACTAGGAGGTAACGAGCAAGGGGCGGAAAAAAAGGAGGGGGCGGCGGTGGACAGCATGGACGGGGAGGGAAGGTTGTCGTCGCGAGTCTCGGTGAACGGGGAACTTATGGGGGGAGGATTGGGGCAAACATCAGAGGCATCACCAACGGCGGCGCATATTTACCCAGCCTTCGCCCCAACGAATGTGGTTTCTGGCATTGGCGACCCCCGCCCTAGCAACATGCACGGGGAGACGTTCGATATGTACCGAACGGGCAAGATGACTCTCCTACGTGCGCCTGATCTGGCTGAGCCTGCGCCCGCGCTGCTACCCGTCGAACGAAAGCAAGGCGCATTGGTGGCGTGTGTTCGGTCTACTGCCAGGTCGTGGCATCATTTGAGATTTAGACAACCACAGCAGTTCAATCCCATTCCTCGCGACCCCGCATGGGGCTCTCGAGCAAAGAAAACACTGCATACGGCTCGGGCCTGTCGAATTGAAGGTGACACGCAATATTGATGGCACGGAATACCTCTACGTCTACGCCCGCAATTCCGGCCACAGCGGGCACGAGGGCGGTGGGTTGCTCGGTTTCGGCGACCACGCGGCTGTAGCCGAACGTCCGCGCCGGTGTGTCCATCCAGACGTTGCCGTGCTCGTTTCCTCGTTCGCGAAGGTGGAGTGAGTTAGTTACACTGTCAAAACCAAATGAGTACATGTCGAACAGGCGGAGAGAAAGAGGAGGCAATTTATTCGATCGCCGCCTCCGGTCTCCACCCTCTCCGCGCCGCTGCAATCGCGAATAACAGCAAAGTGGCTGTCTAGTAGTCCGAGTGTGGCTCGGGCTTGTGCGTTGGCCGAGGCCCATACCCTCCGGCTGCCAGCCTCGCCCTCCTGCCGTTGGCCGAGTGTCGCTGCCATTCCGGCTGGCCAGCCTCACCCGCCGCTTCCCATCTCCTCCCTGTGGTGTTGCCACTCTGGCTGCTCAGCCGCGCCCGCCTTTGAGAGGATTTTTAGGGGGCACGTGCGCGTTTGGCTCGTGGTTGCGACGCATCTGGCGCCCTCGCTCTGCTCATGTTGGCCTGGTCAGCGCGCGTTTGTTGCGTTGACTTGCGATTGGCCTGCATCTGGAGAGCACATTGAGCCGCCAACAAAGAGTGAACCCGGCGCGGCACAAAGTCGGGGAAAGTTTCCCGTTGCATGGGTTACATGGGCACGTTGCGTGGCATCGTTTGGCAAATTGTTTGGCGTAGTGCATGGCGTTGCATGGCAATTCTTTGTAAATCGACCGCGTACGCGTTCTGACATCGACCAATTTGTGTAAGGGAAACAACGTGGGTAAAATTCATGGAGCACGCGGAGCACTCACCATTTTCATGAGGTGTTTTGATCTGTCAGGGGGTCCTGGGGAACAGTAACCCTACTAGCATAGGTCTTGGCTCTCAATGAGAAGTTGGCTTGCCATTGGTACGTAACAGTTCTGCCTCGTTTCATAGATGCGATCGCCGCCCCGAGGCGGTGGCGACGCCGAAGTAGGCGTTCAAGATCGAACACTCGCCAGGGGCTCGTTTCTGGCCCATTGGCCCACGAAAAAAAAACGAACGGCACGATATGAACGATCGGTTCGACCGCCTTTGGAAAGTCTCCGAGGGCGGCGGAGATCGCTCAAGGTCAAGCCGATCGGGCGGTGTCAGAGACCAGGGCCCACGTCGTCGGGGCAGGAGCCCGTTGCCGTCCTCATTTGAGCGACGGAGGACGCAGGGGTCGATTGCTTGGACATTTTCGCGTGAGCTTTCCGCGTAAGCTCGCGAGCGAGCGCCATCTTCTCCGCGCGGTGTGCCACGCTGGCGGCCCGCGTAAGCCGCGGCGTCTGCCCGGGTAAGCAGCGGCAGAAGTGACGAACGAACAACACACACCCATACCCATAGGGAGGTCGTTGGGTGGAGGATTGGCTATGGGTATGGGTGCGGGTTGTCGGACCCTGCGGAACGCTCCCGTTCGAGCGGGGACCCCCATCCGACAACACCCACCCATAGCCCTCTCCGATCCCCCTGTGGGTATGGGTGTGTGTTGCTGGTTCGTCAAGACGTGCGGCCCGCGCTAGCCGTTCTCGCCTTCGTGTCGGCCAGGCAGAGTTCGTTTGCCTGAATTCCCAGCCCCCTGATGGTGCACATGATGCCTGATGGTTTTTGAGCTCCACTTCTGGCAGCACATGGTCGGACGCTCAGCAACCGCAATTTTTTTAGGATCACCCGGTGGGGCGCGAAGGAAAATTTTCCTCGCGGATTGGGCCAGGGCGTTCTTCCCTCGGGAGCGGCGCGAGGGCGTGCCAAGGGCCACGGAGAGCTCCGAGCGGCGCGCGGCGCAGAGCGCAGAGTGTTGGGAGTGTCTGCGAGCGAGTGCGGCTCAAGCGGACTGGACGTTTTTGTTCCTGTTTGCGCATGCAGTGACACTCTACGTAGGCCTCCCGGATGGGGTCGGAGTGTCGCGCCACATCGTCGATGCATCGGCGGTGCGGCTCGAGGCGGAGGCAGATGTTCTCCACGCCGCGGTCGTTGGTGCGTCGCCGATGCTGTCGATGCATCCGTGATGCATCGCCCATGCGGCGCGATCCTCCGAACCCATCTACTCGGACCCCATCTTGGAGGCCTCTAGGAACGGGAGACTGCTTTTCATCTCCTCTCGCGCGTGACGGTCGTTCTGCGGGCCTCCCCCCCCCCACCCCTCCAACGGTAACGGTAACCGTACGTGTGGGGGGGGCGGGGGGGCGGGTTGGACCCCCCCCCGCATGTTGAAGCTCGCGCGCTCCCGCCCCGACGTGCCTATCCCGCCCAAGCGTTGCCCGTTTCCTGGTCGGAGGGCACCGACTATACACCTACACCGATCCTGGCCAGGATCGGTGTTGGTGCATGCTTGGTGCCCTCTCACCTGGGGCCCCAGCCCCCTTCTCCACCCCAGGATAGCGAAGGTGACAGGAACCAATAGACAAAGCATGTCCGGGCTTCCAGGCAAGGCGACGTTCGACGACAGCACCGACGGGACCGAGACGATGTCGATCTGCACGATAACCATCCAGGAGCTGATGTGTTGCTTCCCAACATTCCACACAGGGAGGAACTTGGGTGCATGTGCATGCTGGGACAGAAAGGGGCAGGTTGCTTCAGGAGGGGAAAAACACACAGACACAATTAAATGTGGGAGAATATGGGAAGTGGGGGGGGGAAGAAAACAAAACCCGAACATATGAAAAAATATAGGACATTATGTTATTTGTGTGTATATTTATTAGTGTGTCCCAAGGCCCCTTCACATGCGGCATGGTGCGGAGGAGGAGGAGGAGGAAGACGAGGAGGATCAGCGGCAGGTCGGGCGGGCCAAGGATCAATGTGAGGAGGAGGACGACGAGGATCAGGGAGGAAATGAGCAGGATTGGATTGCACCTCAATGCATGCGAGTCGAACTGCTCGCCGGTGAAAGGGAGACGAGGTGAGAAGAAGGAAGCGAAGGGGGAGGATCAGGAGGAACAGGAGCGACAGGGCAGGGAGGAGGAGCAGGAGCAAAAGATGGATTTGGGGAACATGGGGCGAGAGTGGAGGCGCGGCAGCAGGAGCAGGAGCGGGGGGAAGGTGAGAGCGAGCAGGGCTTGGCAGCGGCGAGCAGCAGTACGAGGGGGCAGGGGGAGGGCGGGGGAGCATGGAGGCGGGGGAGGGAGTGGGCAGGGTTGAGTCGGGCGTGTCCCTCTACAGGAGGAATGTTCCAAAGTAGTCAAAATCGGGGGTGGATAGACCTCCTACCCTGACACGTCGATTAGTGAATTGTCCGTGTTCGGTTCTCGAGAGGGCGCCGCGGCCGCTATGTTCCAGGCTTGCGCCCGCCAGGTTTGGGCCTCAGGTCGTTTTCACTAAACCACGTTTTACTAAAGGGGGGCCTGTCCATCCCCGAAGGAATGTTCCAAAGTAGTCAAAAATAGTATGGGGACGGTTTTGTTGCGTTTTGTTTCAACAGCGTTTGAGCTGTTGTTGGAGCAGTTGTGGGCATTTGTTGTTTACATGTTCTGCCCAAAAAACCGCCTGTACGGGGGACATGCCCAACCCAAAAGTAGGGAAGAGATGGAGGCACCATCGCGGCACGAGTGCTCTGCCGATGTTCTGCGTCTGGGGACCTTGCCGGTGCCCCGGACCGCAAGAAGAGAATGGAGGATCAGATCGCTAGTCGGTGTGAATGCCGTGATCGGTCAAGTTGGAGCGATCTATGCGGCTTCAGAAACCCACGCACGAGTCATTCATACACGATCTTGCCGTCATTTTCCAAGGGTGTCCGCGGTGTGGCTGCTTCGGCTGCGTCGCAGTCGGGTACGCTCGTCTGGTTCGGTTTGGTAGGTTGTTTCGTAGTTGCCGCGCCGTTGCCCCCTTCGCCGGTGCGCACAAGGGGTTGGCGCGATGGGGGCGTCTTCCTAAGACCGCAGGGTGCTTCTTGGAAGGGCCTGGATGCTGCTAGGAAGGCTTCTTAGAAGCCTCCAGACGCGTCGCATGGGCTCCCCCCGCCTTCGTTGGCCGAAGGCCGTCCTCCTCGCGCCACCCCCGGGTGCGCGCCGCCAGGACCTCGGCTGCTTCTGGAAGGTTCGGTGTTGGTCTCGCTGTCGGTTCGGCAGGTGTTGCACTGAGCTGTCGGCGTGGACGGCCCTGCTGGCACGCGGGGCCACACTTCTCACCACCCACCAGACCACCCCAACCCAACCCGAAGGCCCCAATTTATCCTCGATTTCCAGTGGGGGGGGGGTCGTCGAACATCGAGAAAACACATATGGAATCCGTACCCCCCCCAACCCGAAATTCGGGTCTTCGGGTTGGGTTGGGGTGGTCTGGTAGGTAGTCAACTTCTACTAACGACACAAGCGCATGCAGCATGAGCCGTGAGAGGTCCTGTCTTGGTGTCCTCGATTCGCCTGGCTTCCCGCGTCGTGTGGTGCTCTGCTGCCTCCCGCTTGCCGTCCGTGGGCTGCCCCCGTGTTCCTCAAGGGCTCCCAGGAGGGCGCGAAGTTATTCGCGCTTCGCGCTTCGCCGTCCTCCTTCCTCCTCCCCCTCCTCCTCGTCCTCCTCTTCTCCCCCTTGGGGGGCGGCGCGAGAGCGCGAAGTTATTCGCGCTTCGCGCTTCGCGCAGCGCGAAGCGCGAACTTAGGAGCCCTTGGTTCCTCCGTCCTCCCTGCGCGCGTGCGCCGCTTCCTCGGTCGCGCGTGACGTGTCCAGCTCTTCTGGTGGTATGTTGCCTTACGCCGTGAAGCTGCCGGGTGATGGTCTTGTGGTGGAGATGAGCTTGTCGAGGTCCGCGCGGATCTCTTGGGTCGCCGTTGGGCCCTCCACAGGCGGTGCCTGACCCCCAGCAGTCTGTGCCTGTGTATTGTCCTCTTCTCCTCACAGCCAGCAGCAAACCGAAGGTTGTGATGTTTTGATCGTTCTCGCGTTGAGACTTGTAGTCAAGATTGCTGAATGAGTCTCGCGTTGGCCTCGAGAGGGGCCGTGTTTTCCGCGATCCTTCCCCTGGCCTGGGCTCAATGAGGCCTGGAAGGGGTTTCGTTCCTTAATTGAAGTGTTTATGGTGGCACTTGTTGTACGAGGCTTATGGGTTTCAGAAGCCACAGCCGACCCCAGCATGCGTGCGAAGATTTAGGTGCGGCTCTTCCCAAATCGCACTTCGATGATAGCGCCATGCTTTCTCCTTCCGGCCGCTACAGAAATTCGACACCGTCACCGAGCCATACGTGCGAAGATCCGAGCGCAGGGCAATGTCGGTGTCGGTTTTGATCCTCCAGCCCCTGTATAAAGCTGCTCTTGCAGGGAGATGCTGATACGCAGGGTTGGCTGGGAGGCCAGGGGCTCTCGCTCATCTTCTCTGGATTCCCTCGTCCTCGTCCTCGTCATCCTTCTCATCATCCTCATCCGCCTCCACCTCCCTCCTCCCCCTCCCTCTCCTCCTTCCTCCTCCTCCTCCTCCTCCTACTCCACGTCCTCCTCCTCCTCCTCCTCCTCCTCCTCCTCCTCCTCCTCCTCCCTCTCCTCCTCTTCCTCCTCCTCCTCCTCCTCCTCCTCCTCCTCCTCCTCCGCCTCCCCCTCCTCCTCCTCCTCCTCCTCCTCCTCCTCCCTCCTCCTCCTCCTCCTCCTCTCATCTCTCCTCCTTCCTACTCCTCCTCCTCTCTCGTTCTCCTCCTCCTCCTCCTCCGCCTCCTCCTCCTCCTCCTCCTCCTCCTCTTCCTCCCCCTCTCCATCTGTCTATCCCTGGCTCTGGCCCCCATGCAGTTTCCTTGCGGCCCCAGCACGCGCTGCATTTTCATTTACACTACGCACGAGGTCGATTTGCATCCTTGTCTTCTTGTGTCTGCACCTCTCGTTCCTCACCTGATGTACTGTGCCATCGCCTTCATTTGTTGTGCGCCTCTATCCCTTGTCTCTTTTTGCAAATTTCCCCACGCGTAGATCTAGCTGTCGTGATGCCACAACTTCACGGATCCATTGAAAACTTGTCCAGCGATAGGTGAGCCGAAATGGACGGTGTTATGAGGCGACCGTTGCCGCGAAGCGTGTGAAAGGTTTGCCAAGATGTGTCGGTGCCGCGATTCGACCGTTGCCATTGGGGCTTTCGATGGAGTTCCCCACGGGGCCACGAAGCTTGTGAGGGGTGTTGCAAAACTGACTCGAGGCGGCATCGGACCGTTGCCAATGCTGAGGCCTTCGGTGGAGTTCGCACGGGGCCACGAAGCGCGTGGTGCCCGAATGGACCGGGTCGGCACGCGACAGCTGCCATTGGGGCCTTGGGTGTAGCTCCCTACGGGGCCGCGAAACGTGTGACGAGTGTGCAGACGTACGACCCGATCTAAAGAGGCCACAACTTCACGGATCCATTGAAAACTTGTCCAGCGATAGGTGAGCCGAAATGGACGGTGTTATGAGGCGACCGTTGCCGCGAAGCGTGTGAAAGGTTTGCCAAGATGTGTCGGTGCCGCGATTCGACCGTTGCCATTGGGGCTTTCGATGGAGTTCCCCACGGGGCCACGAAGCTTGTGAGGGGTGTTGCAAAACTGACTCGAGGCGGCATCGGACCGTTGCCAATGCTGAGGCCTTCGGTGGAGTTCGCACGGGGCCACGAAGCGCGTGGTGCCCGAATGGACCGGGTCGGCACGCGACAGCTGCCATTGGGGCCTTGGGTGTAGCTCCCTACGGGGCCGCGAAACGTGTGACGAGTGTGCAGACGTAGACCCGAAAAGGAGGAGAGAGGAGGGCCTGAGGTGCCCCCCCAAAAAGGTTCCCATGCGATATGGCATATGATTACTAGCCGGCCGCTCTGCGGTTGATCGGGAGTTTCTGTATATAGAAGAAGGTGCGTGCGCTTGTTGGCGAGGGTGAGGATGAGGTTCCTCCTCCTCCTCCTCCTCCTCCTCCTCCTCCTCCTCCTCCTCCATCCTTCTCTTGCCTCCGTCTGTCCTCCTCCACCCCGCAGCTCCATCATCTTCTCCTCCTCCTCCTCCTCCTCCTCCTCCTCCTCCTCCTCCTCCTCCTCCTCCTCCTCATTCCTCTCTGGGCACCTCCCCCGGGGCGCGGATCCACCGGATCTGTCCGGATCTGTCCGGAAACGGTGCCGGAGGCCGCTCTGGGCTCCTCTGGGCACCTCCCCCGGGGCCGGTTTTGTGAGGATGTCTCAAGCGAGGGCGCCGGTTTGGGATTCGTCCCCGGATCCAGCGGATCCGTCCGGATCCGTCCGGAAACGGTGCCGGAGGCCGCTCTGGGCTCCTGTGGGCACCTCCCCCGGGGCCGGTTTTGCGGGGATGTCTCAGGCGAGGGCGCCGGTTTGGGATTCGCCCCCGGATCCAGCGGATCCGTCCGGATCCGTCCGGAAACGGTGCCGGAAGCCGCTCTGGGCTTCTCTGGCCATCTCCCCCGGGGCCGGATTTGCGGGGATGTCTCAGGCGAGGGCGCCGGTTTGGGATTCGTCCCCGGATCCAGCGGATCCGTCCGGATCCGTCCGGAAACGGTGCCCGAGGCCGCTCTGGGCTCCTGTGGGCACCTCCCCCGGGGCCGGTTTTGCGGGGATGTCTCAGGCGAGGGCGCCGGTTTGGGATTCGTCCCCGGATCCAGCGGATCCGTCCGGATCCGTCCGGAAACGGTGCCGGATGCCGCTCTGGGCTCCTCTGGGCACCTCCCCCGGGGCCGGTTTTCCGGGGATGTCTGAGGCGAGGGCGCCGGTTTGGGATTCGTCCCCGGATCCAGCGGATCCGTCCGGATCCGTCCGGATACGGTGCCGGAGGCCGCTCTGGGCTTCTCTGGGCACCTCCCCCGGGGCCGGTTTTGCGGGGATGTCTCAGGCGAGGGCGCCGGTTTGGGATTCGTCCCCGGATCCAGCGGATCCGTCCGGATCCGTCCGGAAACGGTGCCAGAGGCCGCTCTGGGCTCCTCTGGGCACCTCCCCCGGGGCCGGTTTTGCGGGTATGTCTCAGGCGAGGGCGCCGGTTTGGGATTCGTCCCCGGATCCAGCGGATCCGTCCGGATCCGTCCGGAAACGGTGCCGGAGGCCGCTCTGGACTCGTGCTCTTCGCGCCGGGGGTGAGGATGACGTGAGTTCCACAGAAACTCCCTCAAATTAGATTTACGTATTGCATCCAGCTGAAGCGTTTCGAGAAACGGATATGGCGTGGGGATTTCGCTTCTAGCTACCGATGGCGCAATCGTTGGCGACATACGATTACATGTGCTGCATCCAGCGCAAGCGCTCCGATAACGAACCTGGCGAGGGGTAAGTGGCGAAAATGGCTAGGGGCAATTCCGTCGGAGTGTATGTTAAGCCATGTTGAGGTTCTGTTCAGTCTTGGCCACCACAGTAGTCACAGCTATGGACGCAGGTTAATTTGAGGGAGTTTCTGTGGAACTACCGTCATCCTCACCCCCGGCGCGGGGAGGTGCCCAGAGGAGCCCAGAGCGGCCTCCGGCACCGTTTCCAGACAGATCCGGTGGATCCGCCGACGAATCCCAAACCGGCGCCCTCGCTTGAGACATCCTCACAAAACCGGCCCCGGGGGAGGTGCCCAGAGGAGCCCAGAGCGGCCTCCGGCACCGTTTCCGGACAGATCCGGTGGATCCGCGTGACGAATCCCAAACCGGCGCCCTCGCTTGAGACATCCTCACAAAACCGGCCCCGGGGGAGGTGCCCAGAGGAGCCCAGAGCGGCCTCCGGCACCGTTTCCGGACAGATCCGTGGATCCGACGAATCCCAAACCGGCGCCCTCGCTTGAGACATCCTCACAAAACCGGCCCCGGGGGAGGTGCCCAGAGGAGCCCAGAGCGGCCTCCGGCACCGTTTCCGGACAGATCAGGTGGATCCGCCGATGAATCCCAAACCGGCGCCCTCGCTTGAGACATCCTCACAAAACCGGCCCCGGGGGAGGTGCCCAGAGGAGCCCAGAGCGGCCTCCGGCACCGTTTCCGGACAGATCCGGTGGATCCGGTGGATCCGCCGACGAATCCCAAACCGGCGCCCTCGCTTGAGACATCCTCACAAAACCGGCCCCGGGGGAGGTGCCCAGAGGAGCCCAGAGCGGCCTCCGGCACCGTTTCCGGACAGATCCGCCGATCCGGTGACGAATCCCAAACCGGCGCCCTCGCTTGAGACATCCTCACAAAACCGGCCCCGGGGGAGGTGCCCAGAGGAGCCCAGAGCGGCCTCCGGCACCGTTTCCGGACAGATCCGGTGGATCCGGTGGATCCGCCGACGAATCCCAAACCGGCGCCCTCGCTTGAGACATCCTCACAAAACCGGCCCCGGGGGAGGTGCCCAGAGGAGCCCAGAGCGGCCTCCGGCACCGTTTCCGGACAGATCCGGTGGATCCGACGAATCCCAAACCGGCGCCCTCGCTTGAGACATCCTCACAAAACCGGCCCCGGGGGAGGTGCCCAGAGGAGCCCAGAGCGGCCTCCGGCACCGTTTCCGGACAGATCCGGTGGATCCGCCGACGAATCCCAAACCGGCGCCCTCGCTTGAGACATCCTCACAAAACCGGCCCCGGGGGAGGTGCCCAGAGGAGCCCAGAGCGGCCTCCGGCACCGTTTCCGGACAGATCCGCTGGATCCGGATCCGACGAATCCCAAACCGGCGCCCTCGCTTGAGACATCCTCACAAAACCGGCCCCGGGGGAGGTGCCCAGAGGAGCCCAGAGCGGCCTCCGGCACCGTTTCCGGACAGATCCGCTGGATCTGGTGGATCCGCCGACGAATCCCAAACCGGCGCCCTCGCTTGAGACATCCTCACAAAACCGGCCCCGGGGGAGGTGCCCAGAGGAGCCCAGAGCGGCCTCCGGCACCGTTTCCGGACAGATCCGCTGGATCCGGTGGATCCGCCGACGAATCCCAAACCGGCGCCCTCGCTTGAGACATCCTCACAAAACCGGCCCCGGGGGAGGTGCCCAGAGGAGCCCAGAGCGGCCTCCGGCACCGTTTCCGGACAGATCCGGACAGATCCGGTGGATCCGCGCCCCGGGGGAGGTGCCCAGAGGAGGAATGAGGAGGAGGAGGGAGGAGGAGGAGGAGGAGGAGGAGGAGGAGGAGGAGAAGATGATGGAGCTGTGGGGTGGAGGAGGACAGACGGAGGCAAGAGAAGGATGGAGGAGGAGGAGGAGGAGGAGGAGGAGGAGGAGGAGGAGGAACCTCATCCTCACCCTCGCCAACAAGCGCACGCACCTTCTTCTATATACAGAAACTCCCGATCAACCGCAGAGCGGCCGGCTAGTCCAGGTTTCCGTTAACCTCGGGGGTGGACAGAACCCCCAACAGTGACACGCCGATTAGTGAATTGTCCGTTTTCCGTTCTCGAGAGGGCGCCGCGGCCGTTATTTTCCAGGCTTGCGCCCGCCAGATTTGGGCGTCAGGTCGTTTTCACCAAACCACGTTTTACTAATGGGGAGTCTGTCCATCCCCGATAACTCAGCATTACTTCGCATCATTTCCGAGAACCCACCTCGGGCATCTCAGACGGTGCGCAGGTTGGTGCTGGCGCGTCGTGGATTCAACACAGGTCGGCCTGAGAGCTGGCCCCCCCCCCCCCCCCCCCGAGGAGGAGGAGGAGGAGGAGGTGGAGGAGGGGGATTGATCGCAGTATCACCCGCCAGGACGGGGTCTGCACCCCCGCCAGTGCCCTCGCTGGGCGGTCAGCGTGCGCCGGGGCGCTCGCTCGCCTGGTGGGCTCGCGGCGCGGCGACTGGCCGTCCTTCGCGTGCCCACGGTGCGGGCGTGCAGGGCGATTCGAAACCGTAACCACCCAGGGCTCTGTTCGATCCCTCCGATTCGATTCGATCCGATTTCGGTGGCTTCCGATTCCGATTCGACTCGACCGGGGATTCCGATGTGGGTCCCGATTCCTTGTTGGAGGCATACTGGCCTGCCGATCTCCGCCGATTCGATTCCTTTCGATCGCCGATCCGACTTGTCGATTCGACTCTGGGCTCTCCTGCTGTTCGGCCGTGCAGGGAGACTCGAGGCCGTAACCGCTTCCTACGGTGCGTTTCCAGAGCACTGTGACCGCATGGGCGTCTTTCAGTGGCGGGGTGGCGGCGATGATTCGCTGTGGGCGATTTCGATAGTGTTTCTCTTGCGGCTCGTCTTGATTTTTTCGTTCCCCCTTCCTCATGTTTCCTCCGCATCTCTCCGCATCATCACCATCCGTGTTCCTGCATTCTCGGCTTTCAAATCCTTATCTATTCCTGGAAGCCAGAAGATCTTGCACGATAACTTGCAGATTTGTACCAGGAATTTACGCCGTGAGGCGTTCATGCTTTTATAACGGATTCTGGGATCTCCATTTATCGGCGGTAGTAGGTCCACGGCATCCCTGGGAGTTGCTACAGAGCGCAGCAAATTCCCCAATGATCCTCAGACGCCATTGGCACCCCGCGGTTCCTGATTCTCATGGCATTCTTGATCATTTTAGAGGGCTACGCCTTGATGCCCAAGCTAGCTAGACGTTGAGCGTCCCCCAATGTGCATCGAACTTGCCGGAGCTCTCATGAGCCCCCCCCCCTGGCTGGGCTACTTTGTTAGCGTTCGAGGGCTTCGAAAGTGGAATGTATCGAAACACATGTCGGTGATCGTTGGATGTCTTCCAGGCGGTGTTGGGTTCTATGACAAGCACCCTCCTTTGCGAAAGAGCGTGCTGAGGCATAACTTAGCAACATGCCGCGCATTTGCCGTCCAAGATGTTACCGTGCGCATGACAGGCCTTGCTGATATGCAAGTGCTGAACACCGACCAGCTCGCGCTCACTAAAAGAAGCTGGATGGAGCAGTTCGAAGAGGCCTCATCCGAAAGGAGGATTGGGAGAAGAAGATGTGCGAGGAGGAGGAGGAGGGAAACGACGCAGTAAAGACGAATTCTCGCGGCGCTAAGGCCAGCGCTACATGGCGACTTCCTTTCCATCCGCGTAGCTGTTGGAGGCTTTCAGACATAATGCGGGCGGCGCTCAGGCCAGAGCCGCATTTTGAAGACGACCGCCCACTTGCGAAACTGCTGGAATAAGGCGAGTGTGAGAGCCACATTGGACCCCCACTCCATCCGTGTAACTATTGGCCGAATGCATGGTACGGGGTCATGAGTGGGAAGGACTTCTCCAGCGACACGCCCGGCAGGCCTTCCAGGCACGCCCGGTGGCCAGACGAGGGCGAGGTATGTATCAAGAGAATTGGTGGAAGAGATGCGAGGTGCAGCAGAAGGAGCATGGGGGGGTAGAGGGAGAGGAAGCGGAGGGAAAGGGAGGAGTACAAAGAGGCGGAATGGGAGGGAGAGAGGGAGGGAGAGAGCGACTAGGAAGGGCAACGGATGGAACGAATGATTACGATGACGATGGTGATGATGCTGCTGATGATTATGATGATGATGATGATGATGATGATGCTGATGATGATGATGATGATGATGATGATGATGATGATGCTGATGCTGATGCTGATGATGATGATGATGATGATGATGATGATGATGATGATGATGATCATGTTGATGATCATGGCGGTGGTGTTGGTGGTGGTGGTGGTGGTAGTGATGATGGTGGTGGTGATGATGTTGATGATGACGATGATGACAATGGCAATCGAGAACGATTACGATGACGACGACGATGGTGATGATAATGACGATGGGATGGTGATGATGATGATCATGCTAATGGTGAGGATGGTGAGGATGATGCTGATGCTGATGCCGAGGAGGACACGATTCGGAGGAGGAGCAGAATGATGTGGTGGATGAATAGGAAGTTGATGACGAGGTTGGGCGATGCGGAGGCGGATGGGATGAGGGATCATGGCGAGGGTATATGATGAGCAGTGGTGATGATGATGGCGGTGGTGAGAGGTACGAACGTGCTAACGAATGTGGTTAGTTTGATCATGCTCGTGGAGACCAGGGCCGTGCTTCGGGCCAGGGAGGGCGCGCCCTTTCAGAAATCCAGAGTTTCATATCTCGGCGGCACGCGAGGGGGCGACTTGAGAAGGAGAAGGCCTTCTCAGAAGGCGGCGGGACTTCTCAGAAGCCCTCGCGCCTTCTGGGAAGTTGTTTTTGTCTTCGGGGAAGGCTTAGAAAACTTTTCAGCAGAAGCCCGGGGGACTTCCGAGCCTTCTGAGAAGGTACGCCCCTTCTCACTTCCCCCTCTGGCTCGCCGCCTAATATCCTGAGGCACGGAGTGGCACCCCACGCCTGAGTGGCTCGGCGGAGGCTTGCAGGAGGAGGAGGAGGAGGAGGTCAGAGGAGGAAAAGGTACCCATACCACTGCCCTTCCCTCGTTTTCCCCCTGTTAGCCTCCTCGGGGGCCCTCGTCGCCACGGCTAGATTCGCCGTCCTCTGAGAATTGGTGATTCATTATCACGATTCCCGTCTTACTCGGCTCCTGAGGATCATGTATTGCTGCGGACTGCACCGTGGTACTTCATACAAATCCGAGTGGCTCGATTGCCCTCTAAGCCCTACATTCGCAGCCCCGCAGCTCTGGTGGAGCTCTCTTCGGAGCATCCGCGACCCCCCTCGTCCTGCCCCTCCTCCTGCTGCTGTTGTTGGCTTCGGGGGGCTGTTGAAGAGAGCGCGGGGCGCGCACAAAAAACATCGCATCGCGGTAACTGCAATACGGTCACCGGCGGCGGCAGCGACGACGATGATTCTAGACGCTTCGCGCAACCCCACCAGCCCATCCAGAAACGAGGCCCAGAGGAGTTGCCTCGATCAGGGAAGTGGGCAGCACACAGATCACCACCCACCAAACCACCCCAACCCAACCCAAAGGCCTCAGTGTACCCTCCATTTCCAGTGGGGGGGGGTCGGGGAACATCGACAAAAACACATAGGGAGCCCATACCCCACCCAACCCGAAATTCGGGTCTCCGGGTTGGGTTGGGTTGGGGTGGTCTTGTAGGTGGTCAACAGAGGAAGGGTCCCCCAGCGGAGGCCCCTTGGAGCGTAGTGGCCGCTGCCGCAGAAACAAGCGCATAGACCCGCTCGCCGGGCAGGCGCACTGGTGCCGCTGACGGCGGCCTGCAGGGAGGAGGAGGAGGAGGAGGAGGAGGAGGAGGAGGAGGAGGAGGAGGAGGAGGAGGAGGAGGAGGAGGAGGAGGAGAGGAGGAGGAGGAGGAGGAGGAGGAGGAGGAGGAGGAGGAGGAGGAGGAGGAGGAGGAGGAGGAGGAGGAGGAGGAGGAGGAGCAGGAGCAGGAGCAGCAGGAGCAGGAAGCAGGAGGAGCGGAGCAGGAGCAGGAGCAGGAGGAGGAGGAGGAGGAGGAGGAGGAGGAGAGGGGAGGGGGGGGGAGGGGGGAGGAGGGGGAGGAGGAGGAGGAGGAGGAGGAGGAGGAGGAGGAGGAGGAGGAGGAGGAGGAGGAGGAGGAGGAGGAGGAGGAGGACGAGACCCCCACCATTTTTTACCACCCCAGTTGGGGATACACCCCTCGAAACCCGAATGGACTGGGCAAATCGGCCAGTGGAGCCCAGGCCACGCCGCTGGGGATGGGGATCGGTTAAACGATACTCATCCACTCCTTGGCGCCAGCTCCTCCTCCTCCTCCTCCTCCTCCTCCTCCTCCTCCTCCTCCTCCTCCTCCTACTTCTCCCCCGTTGGGGGGGAGGGTGCCGAAACGCGCCCAGAGCCCAGCAAGGCATGAGGGTGCAAGCCCGATCTGTCTGGCTGATGCTCTGGGGGGGCTGTGCCGGGGGGAGGCTGCAGCACAGCTCAACGATGTTATTTAACCGAACTTGCAGGGTGTGCCCCTTCTCTCTGCTGGGTTCCAGCGGGGCCTCTTCAGGCCCCCATGTTGACGCGCGCGCGCTTCTTTCCCCTCCTCATTCTACTCCCCTCTCTCTCCTCATCCTCATCTTCCTCCCTCCCTTCTGCCCCTCCCTTCATCCTCGGCCTCGTCCTTCCTCTCCCCGCCTCCCCCTCACCCTCACCTTCCTTCTCCTCCTCCCTCCTCGCCCCTTTTTTCCTTCTCCCTGTCAGGCCGCTTCCCCTCCCTGTGTGCTCACTGTCGCCGTCCCTGTCGCTCTCCCTCCCTCCTGCCGCTGCGGCTACAGTTGAAGCCCGACGGGGAGTCTTGCATGGACAAAGTTGTGCACTTCGCGCTCTTCCCTTGGAAGCTGATCTGCGCGTGTGTCCCCCCGCCGAGGCGTGGCGCTGCGAATCGAGTAGCAAGAAACTGCATACACACTTCCGTTTTGAACGCATCTTCAAGGGCTCCCACGAGGGCGCGAAGTTATTCGCGCTTCGCGCTTCGCGGTCCTCGTTCCTTCTCCCCCTCCTCCTCGTCCTCCTTTTCTCCCTTTGGGGGGGCGGCGCGAGGGCGCGAAGTTATTCGCGCTTCGCGCTTCGCGGAGCGCGAAGCGCGAAGTTGGGAGCCCTAGATCTTTGCTCTGAAGGTCCGTGCGGATGTGATGGATCGACGTTGGGCCCCCCATTGGCGGCCTCTCCATCGCAGACCCCCGGGCGCGCGAGTCCGGCACCGATCCGAGAGAAATCCGCGCGGACCTCTGCGAGCATGGGTTTATGCAGTTGTGTTGTTCCTCTAGTAGTGTCGGTGCTTTTCTCTCGCTCCTGGCTGGGAGAGAGAGAGAGAGAGAGAGAGAGAAAGAGAGAGAGGAAGGAAGGAAGGAAGAGGGAGAGGAGAAGAAGTCACGGGGGAGCGCTTGGGGATCGCTCCTCCCCTTTCCCTTCTTCTCCTCTTCCTCCCCCGCCTCCTCCCCCATCCTGCTCCAGCCCAACCCTCATCCTTCTCAGTCCGCTGCCTCCATCCTCCCCCTCCCCCATCATCCTCTCTGTCTGGATGGGGCTCGTGCTGCGGGTGAGCCATGCCGACAGAAAAGAGACGGGCACAAGGGCAGGGGGAGGAGGAGGAAGAGGAGGAGGAGGAGGAGGAGGAGGAGGAGGAGGAGGGGCAGGAAGAGGAGGGGGAGGGATGCGCGAGGGCAGAGGGACGGGCCGTTTCGATATCGGTGTCGGCAGGCTCGATCTGATGATGTCTTGTGGTCCCAGCGGTCTGGCGTGGCCCGGTGCTCACACGGCGCTGCTGTGCATTCTGGTGCGGCCGGGTCGATGCGCTCACGACCCCACGGCGAAGAGGCCCGGTTCGGCGCAGGAGTCCACACATCGACCACACGTACGAGTGACCCTTCGCCGGAGTGACCTTTGGTGCGCGCTCACCGGGTTCCTCCGATCGCCGCGCTCGGCGCGATAGTAGCGTCTTGCGCGCTTGTGTTTGGCTTCCTCGCGCCCCCCAAAAAGCCGCGCACCAAAGGTCACTCTTGCCCAGGGTCACTCTTAGGTGCAGCCGAACACAGTTTCACGATGCGTACTTGGCCGCTCGTGCAGGGGACGGAGGGACCAGGGACGGGCGATTGATGGCGGCAGATCGTGGCCCCTCCGAGCAGGACTCGTTGTCGGTGTCGCCGCGGGCGTCGGCAGCTCGGCACGAGCGTCGCGAAGTTAGCAGCGGCCGCGGTCGGTTTTGTGGAGCACTGGCTGCTGAGTATCGTCCCCACGTTCCACGTTGCCAGTGCTCTGACTTGTCCCTCCACCTGCTCTGCGCCCCCCTCCCTCCCTCCCTCCACTTGGCGTCCGCCTACTCCTTCGTTCCCCCCTCCGCCTCGTTGGCTTGTTCATCGTCCCACGACCCCTGACGCTCGTGTTCTTGTCGGCATCTGCACCTTGTCGTTGGCGTCCTTGTGTGCAGTATGTCTGGGCAGGATGGCCCAGCATCTTGCGCCTTGATCGGACCAGCCCCCGTGGCTGGACTCTGGCAGTAGCCGCCCTGAGAGTCGCCTGGGCAGCCCTATTATCCTTGCATATGCCACGAGCATATACATATACATATATACATATGCACATATATATATATATATGTGTACATACCTATATATGTATATATACATATATATGTATAGAAAGAGAGAGAGAGAGAGAGGCAGACACCTTCCAGTGGATCGTTCCTTGGCCTCATGGGGAGCGTGGTCGTGTGTACGTCACAATCTAGAGCCGACTATGTTACACGCCGCCGCCCTCGCTTGAAGGCGCACGTAAACATCGTCGGCGGGTGTTTGTACATACAGTCGAAGCGTTGATCTAAGGAACCCTAAATAAGGAACGAGGCCCCTTTTTCCCATAAGTTCAACCTCGATTTCCCATGGAGCACTTGAGGAAAACCCGAGGCAAACTTTGAAACAATCAAGGAACACTGAGCCCCTCCCCAACGAAAAGGGTTCCTTCTCCAGTGCCCCGACTGTATGTATATCTATACATATATATATATATACATATATATATATATACACCTAGATGTGCACACACACACACGCATATACAGATACATATACAGACACATATACATATACATATACACATACACATACACAGACATATACCCATACATATACATATACATATATGCCCGTGGAGTATCACGCCTCACGCTCCTCCGCCTCCTCCTCCTCGTCCTCCTCCTCCTCGTCCTCCTGCTCCTCGTCGTCCTCCTCCTCCTCCTCCTCCTCCTCCTCCTCCTCCTCCTCCTCCTCCTCCTCCTCTCAGTTCACCGGCGCCGCCGCCAAGCGAATCCACCTGTCCTGCCAGACCCGGGCTCGGGGCAGGGAGCCAGAGCGTCCCCGCCGCTGCCCTGAGCGCGACGTGAGCCCCGGGGACCTGTCCGCAACCACCGCCCGAGACCAGGAAATCGACGCTCGGTATCGGTATCCTCGGCTGGCGGTGCTTGTGTTGGGGGCGGCAACAAGGGGGGAGATGACTAGGGGAGGGTGGATTTCATCGCGTTGGCCATGATTTTTCCTCAGATTCCATGGCGCCTCTTCTTATTTCATTACGTCCCTGGCCGCCCACTTCGGCCGCGCACATGCCGCTGGCCGCCGGCCATGATTTGCATCCCCCCCTCTTGGCCGCCCCCGATTGTGAGCGCCAGGGAACAAACAATGACATAACCTCAAAACATCGGAGGTCCGCGCAAAGTCCTCTGATCGGCGCTGGAGCCCCCTGGCGGCGCCTCCGGAGCCGCCCCTGGCGCGCTCCACGTGCCAGGGAGGGGGATCCAGCGCCGATCTGAGAAAGATGCGCAGATCTCTGATTTGTTATGCTTATGTCATGGTTCAATACCCTATTCGGGCCCTGGAGGGGCAACGACATCGATTCCCAGGTGGTGGTTATGTAGAACTTCCCGCCTCGCAGAGAGGCGCTCGCTCATTGCGCTGTCGCCTCCTCGTTCGTTCCCCCCCCCTGTGCTCTTGCCCTCGCCGTCGTCGTCCTCCGAATCGTGCGAGCCCGCGCGGGGCTACCCCTGTGCAGACGCCGAATCAGAGCCCCGAATCATCAGGGTAACTCGGGTCAGGGATAACTCGGCCAAACTCGCGTTACCCCGGACCCGAGTTACCCCGGATAACTCGGGCGTTCAGAGCCCCGAATCGTCAGGGGTAATTCGGGTCAGGGCTAACTCGGGTTCCTTTTTCGGGAATCCAAACCCGAGTTACCCCGGACCCGAGTTACTCCGGATAACTCGGGCGCCCAACCGAAGATGTCCTGTCGTGCGCTGCGCAGCGCAGCGGAGAGGGGGGGGTTGGCCGGCCGGTCCTTGGCTGCTCGTGCGCGGCCGTCTCGGAAAAGCGGCTCCCAGCTTCTGCGGCGGGTGGGTCTGCTTCGTGACCGCCCTGGCGGTGATAGGATCGCCGCGCTTCCCCGCGCTGCCGCCCGCGCGCTGCCGCCCGGCGCCTCCCCTATCGTGGCAACCGGCAGCCGAGCGTGCACGCCGTGGGCTCCCACGAGGGCGTGAGAGTTGTTCGCGGTTTGCGGTCCTCAGTCTTCGTCCTCGTCGGCTTCCCCGTCCGTCTCTTCCTCCTCCTCCTCCTCCTCCTCCTCCTCCTCCTCCTCCTCCTAGCGGCCGCAGGGTGATCCGGGGAACTCAGGAGTGGTGCCCGTCACTCCCCCAGCCAGCTGGCCCTCCCCAGCCAAGGGGCGGGTCGAGGGCCACGGGCGTGTCCCCACCAGCAGCGTTTGCCTGTGAGAAAAGTTGTGGCCTTGCCGCCACGCAGACGCTTCTCTTCGGAGTCCCAGACGGAGGAAGCAGTGGACAGCACCCAAGCCACCCCCACCCCCCTGGAGCGTGGGGGCCCGAGGACCCGGACCCAGACCCGACAATCGGCGTGTACTAAACGGCCCTGGGCGTCTACTCAGCAGCCCTGCCTTTTTCGATTCCTTCTTCGGGCGCGTTTACTAAACGACTTCGCGTGTCGGGGTGGTTATTCTCGGGGTGGACTTTTTGACCTCCATGCGTGCTCGCTCGCTCGCTCCTCTTCCCCCCCTGGGGGGTGTGGGGGCGCGAGGGCGCGACGGTGTTCGGGCTGCGCGCGGCGCGCGCAGATCGCGACCTCGCGGGAGGCCCTCGGCTTCGCGAGGCCCACTGGCGGCGGGCCGCAGAAAGCGGGCAGCGGCGTCTCGCCGCGCGCCACAGGCGTGAAGTCGGGCCGGTCCCTCCGCAGGGGGAACAGTCAAATGTAGTCAGGAACCAGGCTGGGGACGACTTTTATCACATACATACCATGTTTGGCTATTTGGGAGGATCTGTTTTGTTGTATTATTCTTATTATTATTACTATTATTATTATTATTATTATTTTTTTTGTTCGTCCAAAGTCCGCCCGACCTGGCAGCAGGCGCGCGCGGCGGCTCGCCGCGTGCCCCGAGCGGCGGCCTGCAGCGGTGGAGCGGGGCGAGGGCGCCGTGGCTCGGCGCGGCGCCGCGGGGGCGGGCCGCGGGCCCCTGCGCCGCGCGTCGGCCCTTCCCCTGGGGAGATCCTCCTCCTCCTCCTCCTCCTCCTCCTCCTCCTTCCTCCTTCCTCCTCCTCCTCCTCCTCCTCCTCCTCCTCCTCCTCCTCCTCCTCTCCACCTCCTCCTTCTCCTCCTCTCCTCCTCCTCCTCCTCCTCCTCCTCCTCCTCCTCCTCCTCCTCCTCCCTCTCCCTCGTCCTCCTATGATGTTCCAACCTTTCTTTTAGCCTTGATCGCCAGGATGAGTTTTGAGTACCAGGAAAGTGCCGGAACTGGAGGGCTTTCACGTGTCGGGTCCTGGGAGACACTCGCTCGACACTGTCTCCACACCGTTTCGACACTTTTCCGGGTGCTCGAACTTATCCGTAAGGGCTTCGCCCCCTGCCGCCGGCCCCCTCTCTCGGAGAATGGGCCATGGAAGAGCTAAGTCATGAGGCCTTGGCGCTGTCGTGAAGCAGTATCGAAACTTCATGCGAAGCCGATTCGCAATCAGCAAAACCAACTGATCACAAGAGGGGTTACCACACCTGGCGATTGGTAAGACGTGTATGGTTTACGGGCTTGGTTACCACACCTTGCGATTAAAGGGCCGAGGGAGTTCTCGCAGTTTGGGTTACCACGCCTTGCGATGGATGTGCGTGAAGGGTGGCACCGAATTTCAGAAATGTTGCAAATCCCCTGTGTTTTTGGACCCTGACCCCGCGGATCTGCGTGAGGGGTGGCACCGAATTTCAGAAATGTGGCAAATCCCATGTGTTTTTGGACCCTGACCCCGCGGATCTGCGTGAGGGGTGGCACCGAATTTCAGAAATGTGGCAAATCCCCTGTGTTTTTGGACCCTGACCCCGCGGATCTGCGTGAGGGGTGGCACCGAATTTCAGAAATGTGGCAAATCCCCTGTGTTTTTGGACCCTGACCCCGCGGATCTGCGTGAGGGGTGGCACCGAATTTCAGAAATGTGGCAAATCCCATGTGTTTTTGGACCCTGACCCCGCGGATCTGCGTGAGGGGTGTCGATTTCGAGCCCCCCCAGCAATTCAGACAACGCGCCCAGGAGGTGCTAAAAATCCCGTTTGGGCCTCCCCCCCCCTCGCGCGGTCAATCAACTAGTTACAGTAACCAGCAAGAAGCAGAACTGTAACACTGGAAACTACAAGCTACAACTGGTACTAGAAACTGCGAATCCGTGCCTCGCAGCCTGGTGGCCCCACAAGGGGGCCGGCGGATTTCTCAGATGTGGTTCTTAAGTACGATGGGAACAACATAACCCTCGGGGCGAACGGGCGCAGAGTCCAACAGCAGTTCTCGTGCATTTCGGACAGGGCCTCGCTGTTGACGAGGCCGCGGCCGTGGTCCAGTGCAGAAAGGAGGCCGCCTCTGTCCAGCGGCGGCCGCTCTCGGCTTCTTGGGGGCAACATGTGTTGTTGGGCATTGTGCCCTTTTTCCGCACCCATTTCGGCGTCCAGATTCCCGTCCCTCCCGCCCCCTCGTTTTTCCTTTTGCTCCGTCGCACGGCAGTCGTCGCGGTGGTAGCCAAGGCAAATGTGTGTGTGTGTGTTGTGTGTGCGTGTGCGTGTGCGTGTGCGTGTGCGTGTGTGCGTGTGTGTGTGTGTGTGTGTGTGTGTGTCTGTGCGCGTGTGTGCGTGTGTGCGTGTGTTTGTATTTGTGTGCGTGTGCGCTTGTGCGTGTGTGTGTGTGTGTGTTTGTGTGCGTGTGCGCTTGTGCGTGTGTGTGTACATGTGCGTGTGCATGTGTTTGCGTCTGTGCCGTTGTCTATGTGTGTATGTGTCTGTGTCTGTGTGCATGCGTATGTGCATATGTGCGTGTGTTGAACACTATTACTTCTAAAGAATTATTATTGTTGGACCCCCTGGTGCACGCCCCCCGCCCAAAACCTAGGCCGCAGCTACATTTTCATCATTTTTCTGCGAAAGCTTCAGAAAAGTGGATTACCCCCGGATCCGGTTTTTTGTTGACGCTCGTTTTCCCTTGCAAAAAACAATAGAAAATGAAAATTCTTGTTCTTAGTTGATCAAATTTCAAGAATCCCTTGCAAAAAATAAGGTAAAGTGGACATTCGCGCTCGCAAGACGAAATCCTTCCAAAACCTTAGGTTTCGTAACGATTTTAACATAAAAACATCAAAAACCCAATGGTTTTTTAAGAAAAAATTGTCAAAATGTCCTTCCGCGCGCTCTTGCGGATTCATAGGAAACACACCACTTTTTAAACATTTCTGTCAAAAGGGTCTTTGCGTGCTACTTCTTCAGGTGCTTTGAACTTCTCCAACAACGGTTGCGCGCCTGCGAGGGCCACCATCCCTTGCAAAAAATGAGACGAAGTGCACATGCGCGCGGCCGCCGCGCGCGCATGTCGAAATCCTGCCAAACACAATGGGTTTTCAATAATTTCAAGATGCGATGTTCAGAAAACATATGAAAACGCACTACTTTCTCATCCGAAAAATCTCGAAATCCATTCGCGGTCTCTTGATGAATCTTTAAAACCCAAGATGGCCCCAACAGGCGCGCAAGATGGCCCCAAGAGGCGTCCATGAGGCCCAAAGAGGCGCCCAAGATGGTCCCAAGAGGCTTCAAGAGGACTCCAAGAGGCCCCCAAGAGGTTCCAGAGAGGCTCCAAGGTGGCTCCAAGAGACCCCCAAGATGGCCCCAGGAGGCGTTCTAGAGGCCCCAAGAGTCCGCCGTGAGGGTCCAATAAGCCCCCAAGAGGCCCCAAGATGGTTCCAAGGAGCCCCCCAAAGGCTCTCAAGTGGACCCCAAACCGCGCCAGGAGGCTTCCCCCCTTCCCCAAGAGGACCCCAAGCGGCCCCAGGAAGGCCCCCGACTGCTGACGCACATATCCGTAGCCATCTCGGATCAAGGTATCGCCTGTGTTCTTGGATCATGGCTTTGACGGCGAAAGACCTTCACGAGCAGTATGGCCCTGAGCTGTCGCGGCCTCCCTTGGCCGACTGCGAGAGTGCGTATTATTTGCATCAGGCGCTCCGGGCAAAGGGTATCAATGCTAGTCACCAGGCGTGCAAGACTTGGTGGGCCAAGTATCGGGTTGTGACTGGCACGGTCAGTATTTCTAGCGCCAAGGAGCTGGAGGAGCAGCACGGCTCTGCCATCCGCCACCTGGGCATTGAGTATAATACCGCTTTCAAATTATGCCGGGCGCTCCGACAGTTGGATCCACCACTGTATGTGCCAGATAGGGTCGCAACGGCGTGGCTACTGCAGTATTCATCCAAAGACACGCTTGTCCAAGTGCAGAACGCTGGCCACTTGGAGACCTGGTATGGAGAACGTATTCGCAAAGACATGCCCGAGGGGACCACTGACGGGGCCGTCTTGAAGCAGTGGCTCCTGGGACATTTATCTGTATCTGCTAACGCCAGGGTATGCCAGAAGTGGCTCAGCACGGAGTGGGGCGCCAAGGGGGCATTGAACACTGCCCAAGCTGTGGAGGAATGTATGGGCGAGCGTCTTCGACTCAATCAGTATCGGGAGAGCTTCGCCGACGAGGCCGCTGCGGAGGTCCTCTCGCAGCTTCTCTCGGAGAGCGATCCTCCCGTCGCTGTCAGCGGTATGGTTTTGAGGCAATGGTACGTGAAGTATCACCCTGACTCTGGACCTTTGCAGTATGACACGGCCGAAAAGCTCAACGCGGCACTTGGTGACCACATGCGCGCTGTATATCCAGGGCTGAAGTGCCACACGTTGCATACCGTGTTGCGTATGCGACGGAAAGCTGTCTTGGTGTCCCGCTCAGTGTTGAGAAAGTGGTGCGATGTGTATGCGTCGGTGGGCGCTTCAGTGCAGGCGGCGGCTTCATCCGTTCAGGCCGTCACCAAGCGTGTATTGAAGCGCCCGGCGGCACAGGTCGCAGGCGGGGTATTGAAACGGCCAGCCGCCGCCGGAGCTGCCCGCGTGGCCAAACGGCCTGCCGCGGTCGACTGGGGGGAGCCCGTATCGAAGCAGCAGGCCACGGCAGCTTCTTCCTCCACAGATGTGGTTTGTATAAAGCTGCTGACGGGGGATGCTGTAGAGGCGGCATGCGGCAAGCGGTATCGAGAGGAGGTCTCCGACCTGGGCCTTGACCTCCATTACCGGAATATGCAGGTGCGTCTGAAGGCCTGGGGGTATGAGGCGGGTTATACTGCCTGTCAACAGTGGCTCGGCACGTATCGACTCGGAGACGGTGCCAAACATGGCAATTGCGCCGTCTACGCGTTGTCGCGCAGGGACCTCCAGCACTGGTATTACGTTGAAGGCTTGAGGGGGCGAGCGCTGGTGGACAAGTATCGCGCGGAGACCGGGGTATTTGCAGATCGTTCAAACCTGGAGAAGTGGCTGAAGGCGCCCTCCCAGCAGCTGGCACTGCTGGAGAATGCTCAGGACATACATCGCCACGTATGCGGGGAGTTTGTCCTGGAGCAGCTGCAGAAGGGCGTCTCGGCCGAGGAGGTGAAACAGCAGTTGCTGGCGCAGTATCTCGTGGATTGCAGGACCACGCAGCGGCTCGTAGCGTATCGTCGCTATCGCGAGCAACGTGGCGAATACTGGACCAGCGACCACCTAGAGCAACAGGAGTGGGAGTTCTTGTATTCCTTGGTTTCTCTGGACAGCAAGCTCGGCCACAAATGGGCGGTTGGCTGTCGCGCCCGGGACAGCTCTGGCTTGGAGGCTGTGCGTGTATCCTTATGTCAGCGTTTGGGCGTGGCGGAAGAGTTTGTGCCTTTGCACAATCTGTCGGTATTTTTTGGTGAACACGAACGGCATGCCAGGTTGGCACTCGAGTATCCAGATGCCTTCGTATACAAAGATGTGGTGCCAGGTCCTGTGGTGGAGGCCTACGAGAAGACTTTCCAGGGCCAGGTGCTGCCGAAGACTGCGCACGCGTGTATCTCCGACAAAGAGCAAGGCTGGTATGCGAGAGCTTGCAGCGTGGCGTCAGCTGACCGTTGCATCGTATTCCCGAAAATGGCGGCGGACGCTTGTCTTGTTGCTGCGTATGTCATGTTAAAGTGCCAGGAGGTATTTCAGCGACAGTCTTGGTCCATGTCATTACTCACCAGTATCCAAGCCACCTACCAGAAGAAGTATCATCTGACAGACTTTGCGTTCTGGGTGTGCTACGGGAGTTGGTCCGCTTGCGAGGCCTGCGGTTCGTTCTTCTTCAATGACGAGTATTTCTCGAACCGTGTATATCAGGATCGTAGCACGTCGGAACAACCAGACATGCTGGCGGCGTATCGTCGGCAAGTACCGCAGGACCCGGTGGTGCACGCCTGTGGCCAAGTTGGTATATCTTCGAGATGGTGGTATAAGCCAGGCATGTACACGCCTGTGGTTGCCACATGCCCGTGCTGTTCTGGTAAAGAGACTCCTCTCGAGAAGTTCAACCGCCGTATGCAGAACCACGGGAAGGCCCTCAAGGTTGCAAAGACGTCGGAGCTGTATAGGATCCCCTTGGCGACCAAGTCGGGCTACGAGGCAAAGGAGTGTATCACCTGGCCTCGATATTCGTTTGGGCAGTTCTCGCTGGACCACAGCACTGGACCCTGTATGCACGAGATGACCGTCGACGAGTGTCGTGCTCTGAGCATCGTTGTCTTGAGGACCTCAGTTCAGCAAGAGAGGTATGGCGCTGCGCACCAGTTCAACTGGAAGAAGGTGGGCCTCTCGCGCGCGTACTTCAAGAAGGACCTCGTCTGCGAAGCCAGTATGCCTACCGATCGGTGCAAGGCTGCATTTCATTTCTTGAGGGAGCACAGCAAGTATTACCGCGCCTTTCTGACGGAACAGAGGATCCTCCTCCTCCGACGACGACGACGACGACGACGACGACGACGACGACGAGAGCGACGGCGACGACGACGGCGACGACGACGACGACGACGACGACGACGACGACGACGACGACGACGACGACGACGACGAGAGCGACGGCGACGTCGACGACCACGAGGTCGACGCCGACGACGACGACGACGACGACGACGACGACGACGACGACGACGACGAGAGCGACGGCGACGTCGACGACCACGAGGTTGACCAACAAAAAAACAACAAACCATAAAATACAAAAACAAAAAAAACAAAAAGGCCGGCAAACAAAATAACAAAAACAATACAATCAACAATTATTAATTGAAATAGGGCACATAACAAGTATGACAGTGGCTTTTTGACTCCCCAGAGGATCCGCATCGAGAGCCGCAGCTCCTTGAATCTGTCCTCCTACGACCTCTTCGTTGTCCAGAAGGGTATCGAGTGTGCCATGTATCCCGTCTTGTACCCGACTACGGACTTCACTGATACGGGTATAATGGAGCACTACTATGCCCAGACCCAGGATAGCACGAATCGTGTGGTATCCATCGGCCTGTCTTGGACTCGGAAGGTGCTGTCCAGTGCCCGCGTATATGGCGAGCAGCGGGACCTGCCGTTTTTCCTGTACGAGCAGCATTTGGCCAACAAGTATTTCAATGCACAAGTCCGTGCCAAGAGCCTCGGCGTCACGGGGGACGTTATGGCTCGAGATTCGCAGGCCTCTGCGGGTTATTGGGAGATCGTGCAAGACTCCCTCGCTGATCTGGTGCGCATCATGCTCGCGCGCTGCTACGACGAGAAGAATTACGAGGCCCTGTATCAACACTGCCGGAATCTCCGGGGACAGGCATGGCTGTGCGCGTTTCCGAATCTGTTCATCACCATCGCCCCCGCGGAGTGGAAGTTCCCGAGGCCGTATTTCATGGAGCCGTACCTGAGCTGTATTTTTGCTGGTGCCTATATCATGTCACTCCATATGTACTACCTGGTTCGCTGCATCTGGTTGTTCTTGGCGAACCGCTGGGGCCACAGATACTTCATCGTTTACGAGTGGTGTATGAAGACCGAGTACCAAGGCCGTGGCACCCCGCACTGGCACATCTGCGCGTGGGTTGTATGCTTTGGGCTGTTGCAGTATCTCCAGGGGCGCACTGGGACGGCTGCGGTGTCGGCATTCGTCAAGTTCCTCTCGCTGGTATTCTGCGCCGAGATAGATGTTCAGATAGGCAGCGGCCGTCTGAACTACATTTCTGGGTATGTGGCGAAGGACCATGATGCCGTCGACGTCGGGCTCGGCGAGTATGTGCAGAAGAATGCTAACAGCTCCTGGCTGACCGCGTATCGCTTGCTCAGCAAGAGCAGCCCGTGCTTGCCGGAAGTGGCGATCCGTTTGGCGCAACTGTCGGAATTTGAGCGGTCCTACTCTCATGTATTGCTGTATCCACCGCAGCCGGCAGCCATGGTGAACTATGACGGGCGGCAAGGCAACTTTTCCTCCAGGATGTATGGCTTTTATCTGCAGGAGAAGAGGGAGCAGCTGGTCGCAGGGATTCCCGTATCGGAGAGTTTCTTGGTATGGCACCGTGGCAGGGAGTATGACTCCTTCAACCACTGCGTTCATTTCCGCGGCGGCCGACATAATCAAAGGTATGAACCTACGCAAGTGGTCGCCTGCAGGTACTGGTACGAGCTGACGGACGGGTATTGGGGCCAGCATTCACTGACTGTGCTGCCACATGTATACGCTGCACAATTACTCCCTCGGACGTTCAAACACCTGGACAGTATGAAGAATTTCGTGGGCATGATCGAGTATCTCATGTCCTGGAAGTGGTCGGGCTCTGTTGGTATCGTGGAGACGTCGTGGGATCTGAAGTTCCATACTCATGCGCTTCCGATGCGAGTGGGTGATGACGGCCAGATACTTACATTCGGCACTGAGTATACTGCCGGAGGCTCTGTATTTGCCAATGACAGGGCAGCATTCGAGTACCTGCTCTCGCTGGCCCGACGCGATCTGCAATTTCGCGGTATGCGCGATGACCGTGTCGGCTGCTTCGAGCAGAAGCAACACGCGAATTTTCTGTTGTATATGCGTGTTGCTCAATGCGATAACGAGCCAGAGTACGAGTGCCTTCGGCAGGAGTGGGATACCTTGAACAGGCCGAAGTATGAGCAGCGCACGTGGAGCCCAGAGCAGGCTGACGCCATCGAACGGGTCAAGAAGGGTGTATCGCTGGAGGACGAGGAGGAGAAGCAGAACAGTAAGCGTTTCTTGTATATCTCTGGACCGCCCGGCAGTGGGAAGACGGCAGTATTGTTGGAGCTGGCCATTTGGGCATGTGAGTCTCTTCAGGTCTTGATCGTGTGCCCCACGGGGTATCTAGTGCACCAGTACAAGTCCAAGCTGCCGGACAGACCTGGTATTGAGAATATCCGAGTGGACACGATACAAGGAGTCTTGAAGTATAAGAGGGCCGGGAAGGACGGCAAGGTCCGCTGGGCTCCACCCTCGGCTTTGAGAAGTATTGATTTGATTCTTTGCGATGAAGGCAGCCAGTATGAAGACCAGGAATGGATGCGTTTTTTTGCCTCGGTGCGGGAGCAGCCGCACAAACCCTTCACTGGTATCGTCGCCGATTTTAAGCAGTTGCAGCCAGTATTGAGCGGGGGCCAGTGCGAGAACTTCTGCAACCAAATGGACAAGGTTGATTTGAAGACCGTGTATCGCACCGCAGACAAGCAGCACTTGGTTTTCCTGAATCGTATACGCGAGGCTCAGCCAGATCGAGCGCGTTTGACGGAGTATTTTGGCGACCGCCATTGGCATCATGAGTCCTTGGAGGCTTGTGTTGAGCGCGGTATGGCGCTGGCGTCGGAGAAAGGCCATCCGTTTTCTTGGCTCACGTGTACGAACGCAGGCTCGTCCGAGGTATGCAGAGCGGCTCTGGCATTACTCGGCATCACTGAGGCCGATCTGCAAAAGGGTGGGTATTGCGACCCGACCACGAAGTCCGACTTACGTATTTTGGCCAGACCTGGTATCGTCATTCGCCTCAGTCGGAACTTCGACAAGCAGCGAGGCTTTGTGAATGGGGCGTTGGCCACGGTATGCGAGTCGCTTCGTGGAAACTCCGTGTTTACAGCCAGGCTGGTGGGCACGGGAAACATGGTATTGGTGCACCCCATCGAGGAGAACGGGGAGGTATTCCTGCCCTGCTGCTACGGGTATGCGACCACGGTGCGTCGAGCCCAGGGTGCGGATCTCTTTCACGGCTGTATTTACTTCGAGCAGAAGAAGAGAGTGGCTACGAGAGGGCATGGCTACGTTGCCTGCAGCCGCTTTAAGTCTCGCGAGGGCTGTTATGTATTCGGCAAGGTCCGCCGCAGTGACTTCCTCCCGGCTGGGCCTGAGCAGGATGGCGAGGTGCTGGAGCGCGGCTACGACTCGGTATCGTCATCTGACGACGAGGGGAAGGGCATCGAGTATGCCTGTGCAGATCAAGGGGAGTATGACGCGGACCCTGTTGTGTCCATGGACATGGGCAACAATCTCGTGGACTTCCTTGAGAGCGCCGAGGATACGGCAGATGTATCCAAGACCGACTGCCAACGTATCCTTGCAGACTTTGCTGCAGGTGCCGCTGCGGAGGCTGCCAATGCGCCAGTGTATGAGGAGATGGGCGTATGCAGTGAGCTCCCAGTGAGGGAGGCAGAGTGGGGCGAAAATGGTGAGCTGCTCGTCTACGGCGGCACGGCCACGCCGGAATGATGTATGACGTATGGCGACGGGGACGAACACAAAAAAACGTACACACGCGCATGTGGCCATGCCTGCCTAGTATCATATCATTTATCCGGGCCTGCATGTGACCACCTGTTGTCTTTGGCGCATGCCTTGCATACGTATCACGTGCAATATGTATTATACGTAAGCTGTGCAGGTGGGTCAAAACGTGCCCCAACAATGCGTCCAACTTTTGTCTCTGTCCCATGTCTCTTATACGTATCTTGTGCAATGTGCAATTATACGACAACTGCACGTGGGACAAAATTTGCCCCAAAAATGTGACCACATTTTCTTTGTCTTCTCTTTTACGTATCAGGTGCAATGTGTATCATACGTGACAACGGCATGTGTGGCAAAATTTGCCCCAAAAATGTGACCAACTTTTGTCTCTGTCTCATGGCTGTCTTTTTCTTGTGCAATGTGTGCTCATGTAACAACTGCACGTGGGACAAAAGTTGCCCCAAAAATGTGACCAACTTTCTTTGTCTCCTTTATCTCATACGTATCATGTGCAGTATGTGTCATACGGAACAATTGCATGTGTGCCAAAATTTGCCCCACAAATGTGACCAACTTTCGTCTCTGTCTCGTGGCTGTCTTTTCTTTGTGCCATGTGTACTTATGTAACAACTGCACGTGGGACAAAAGTTGCCCCAAAAATGTGACCAACTTTCTTTGTCTCCTTTATCTCATACGTATCATGTGCAGTATGTGTCATACGGAACAATTGCATGTGTGCCAAAATTTGCCCCCAAAATGTGATCAACTTTCGTCTCTGTCTCGTGGCTGTCTTTTCTTTGTGCCATGTGTACTTATGTAACAACTGCACGTGGGACCAAAGTTGCCCCAAAAATGTGACCAACTTTCTTTGTCTCCTTTCTCTCATACGTATCATGTGCAGTATGTGTCATACGGAACAATTGCATGTGTGCCAAAATTTGCCCCAAAAATGTGACCAACTTTCGTCTCTGTCTCGTGGCTGTCTTTTCTTTGTGCCATGTGTACTTATGTAACAACTGCACGTGGGACAAAAGTTGCCCCAAAAATGTGACCAACTTTCTTTGTCTCCTTTATCTCATACGTATCATGTGCAGTATGTGTCATACGGAACAATTGCATGTGTGCCAAAATTTGCCCCAAAAATGTGACCAACTTCGTCTCTGTCTCGTGGCTGTCTTTTCTTTGTGCCATGTGTACTCATGTACCAGAGCAAAATTTGCCCCAAAAATGTGACCAACTCTTTGTCTCCGCGTTCATCTGTCTCACGTGCAATAGGTATTATACGTAACCACTGCCTGCGGGTCAAAATATGTCCCAAAAATGTGACCAACTGTTGTCTCCTGTCACGTGCCTATCATACTTATCATGCGCAACAAGTATTATACATGTAACAACTGCATGCGTATCATACCTATCATACGTATCCTGAGCATACATATTCTACGTATCTTGGGGCCACCGTACGCTCTCTTGGGGCCACACTTTTCCCGGGGCCATCATAGGCTTTCTTGGGGCCACCATAGGCTTTCTTGGGGCCACCATAGGCTTTCTTGGGGCCACCATAGGCTTTCTTGGGGCCACCATAGGCTTTCTTGGGGCCACCATAGGCTTTCTTGGGGCCACCATGGGCTTTCTTGGGGCCACCATATGCTTTCTTGGGGCCACCATAGGCTTTCTTGGGGCCACCATAGGCTTTCTTGGGGCCATCATAGGCCATCATAGGCTTTCTTGGGGCCACCATAGGCTTTCTTGGGGCCACCATAGGCTTTCTTGGGGCCACCATAGGCTCTCTTGGGGCCACCATAGGCTTTCTTGGGGCCACCATAGGCTTTCTTGGGGCCACCATGGGCTTCCTTGGGGCACCATAGGCTTTCTTGGGGCCACCATAGGCTTTCTTGGGGCCACCATAGGCTTTCTTGGGGCCACATAGGCTGTCTTGGGGCCTGTTCGGACTGAGCTGTTGTGCACGGCTGCGCCTCGCCGAGTGCTTGCCGACGGTCCATGTCTGTGCGTGTGTGTGTTGCTCATAGGCACTTTGGCTCAAGAGGGGGTATTCTTGGCCACGTATTGCCTTGGCATGCAGTCCGCAGGGTATCTGTTCGTGCTGTCCTTTGTATTACTGCGTTTCACACGAGGCCAGGCAGGAGTGCCTGTCGTATGTGACTACCTTTTGGATCAGTGGAGCGTATTCGTCCAGGACTTCGATTCATTCTGTTGCGGTCTTGTCCGGCACTGCGAGGCTGTATGCAAAGAGAGAGGTGGCACGTATCTAGCCCATCGGGAAGGTTTGCACATCGCGTTTTCTGGTTTGAATTTTATTCGCACTCTGCGCAGGGCTCGTATACGACGGCGCCTTGTTGCATTTGCGGAGAAGTGGTCGCACGTAGTATCGGGGCTTCAGCGTCCCCGTGTGAAGGGCGTCTCGGTCACGAGCGCTGACATCATGGCCATGGGGGACAGTATCCCGGACTATGTGGCCGTGGCCGTTCAGAAGAACCAGGTGAAGATGGCAGGTAAGTATAACAGCATGGACTGTATGCGGTGTTTTCTTGCCATTCTTGAGTTTTGCATGGGCTGCGCGCCAACGGAGTATACCGAGGAGCTGCACCAGTGGTTTCTGAAGCGGCAGTGTCGGAGGTGGAGACGCCATGCTGCGGCGGACCTCGCGTATTTTGGTGTGCTTTCCTGCGACAGTATGACCACAGCATTGGGGCGTATGAGGAGGGCTCTGAACACCACGTCTCAAGTGAGTGTCGCGACCATGTATGTATTGTTCTGCGAGACGCGGCAGGCTATCAACAGGTATTCGCTGCATGGTCTTTGGTACCTCGTGGAGGTGTATGACAAGAGCAAGTCTGTGCGGCAAAACGTTTCGCGTATCCGACATGGGCTAGCATATAGTGTATCGACGCTTTCTCACACAATTCAGGTTCTGGAGGGGATCCGCAGCTGTGTGGGTGTATCACTCGCTGTGCTGCGGAAGGTACCCTGCAAGCGCGCTGGCGGACCTTTGGAGGTGGCGTATCAGTTGGGTCGCCGCCGTCTCTGTCCCAAGGTGGAATTGGACGGTATTCCAGAGTTCCGAGTGCTGGCGAGTTCTCTGAGCGTTGTGACTCAGAAGGTCCAGACGTATGCGAGGCAGCATAGACAGCAGTATCGCGGTTTGGTCAAGGCTGCAAAGGGTCTGGGTATCAAGTACGGGAAGTCGCATACTGTGAAGAAGCTCGCTGCGCTTGTGAAGCGAGGTATGCAGAAGCCTTCAGGCACGGGGGCGCGGAAGAGGAGTTACGAGGAGCTTGTATCCGCAGTGCACGCTCGCGGCGCCAGCGAGTATCAAAGAATGAAAATTCAGGGTAGGTGGGTCACCAGACGTGTATCCAAAGTCAAGTTGGAAGCGTTGCTGTCTGAACCTTGAGGGCGGCGTTCATCTGTATAGTTGCATGTTGTCTGACGCAGGGGTTGACCAGAACTGCATGAAACAAGAGCATGCACCGGTAATGACATACACATACACACACACACACGTAAACATACTAGTCCGACGCGCATAGCTCTGCCTCTACACGCGGACGTGCACATATACAGTCACATACACCTCTAAACTTTTACGTATACATATATAGATATACGCGTACGTCAACTTTGCCCCAAAAATGTGACCAACTCTTGTGTCTGTCTCAGGTCTCTCACACGTATCATGTGCAATTAGTAGTATACGTAACCACTGCGTGTATGGCAAAACTTGCCCCAAAAATGTGACCAGCCGTTGTCTCTGTCTCATGCCTAGTATTACATGTGCAATACGTATTTTACGTGACTACTGCATGTGTGGCAAAATTTGCCCCAAGAATGCGACCAACTGTTGTCTCTGTCTCATGTCTATCACACGTATCATGTGCAATATGTCGTATACGTACCAACTGCGTGTGTCACATAATTTGCCCCAAATATGTGACCAACTGTGGTCAACTGTGGTCTCTGCATTTGTATCATACGGATGATTTGCCATACGTATCATACGTATCAAACTGCAGCCGTATATTCCCAAAGTCGGCACGCCTGCACCAGTCTTCCCACTCGGAAGTGTATCCCCTGCGGTATCGTATGACACTCGACAGTGGCCCAGACTTCGCGCTCTTGTCTGGGCCTGCGGCGGCGACGGGCGCCCCGGTATCCGGGGAGCAGCCGAAGGACCAGAAGAAGCGGGAGCGGCTGAAGGTATACGAGACGTTGCCCGCGCAGTTGCTCAACGTGCATGGGCCTTCGAAGTTCGCCAAGTTGAAGGACGGGCAGGTATGGGCCCAGATGCAGGAGCCGCTGAAGAGCGGGGCCGTATGGATGTCGGAGATGTGCAGCAAGGAGCCGGAGCGGAGGGGTGTCGGTATTAACCGTTTCATTCACGCGATGAAGACCTTCTGCGAGTATCAAAAGGATCCCTCGGTTATGGCGCACAACAAGGCGGTATTGAAGGAGCAGATGTATAACGATCTGTACAAAGAGATTGAGGAGATCCTCCCGGCCTTGCAGTATTGTTTGGCACCCAAGAAGCAGCCTGAGAAGAAGGGTGCTGCTCTCCTCCGTGCGAGCGGCACGGACGAGGCGGTGCAGGGGACCGCGAAGACGGGGCCGGAGTTGGACAAGTATGCGAAGCAGGTCTATGACTGGCTGGACAAGACTAAACTGTCGCGAGTTCGTATGATGGCCAATTGGCAGAGTTGCGGGGGGTTGGCCTTTGTGGCTCAGTGCCACCATCGGGCGACCACCTGCTTCAGGTATCACGGCAACAGCTTTCACGGAGCTGGTCCAGCGCAGCAAGAGGTATCACTTCAAGAGTTCCAGGCCGCTGTGAAGCTCCGCCACTCGGTCGGCCACAACGGTATGGACGTGGAGGGGGTGAGCGAGGTCTCCGGCGTCAACGACTTCGGGAACGCTTCCTGAGGGCACGGTGTATGAGGCGAATCTTCCAGAGTCGCGCGTGCACACTGGGGAGGCAGGTGCTGCATGCCTTTAGACAAGAGTATCTCTTTTCTGCACCTCGGGCGTATATACATGAAGTTGGGAGTGGCAAAAAAAAACACAAAAACGTGAACAGCTGGTTCGGGGGTCTATGCTCTCGCGCCCCTGGTGGCACAGTGGGCTGCCGCTCCCAGGTGGCATCGTGGGCTGCCGGCGACGGCGACGGCGAAGGCGACGGCGACGGCGACGGCGACGGCGACGGCGACGTCGACGCAGACGGCGACGGCGAGGGTGACGGCGACGGCGGCGACGGCGACGGCGACGGCGGCGACGGCGACGGCGACGGCGACGGCGACGGCGACGGAGACGCGCCCCCGTGGTTGCGAGGAAAATGGCATTGCTCTTAGGGGGGTCTGACCAAGACGCTTCATCCGAGGAAGAATATGTTCCAATGGTTTTTATGTATTCTCTTTAGGCCTTCGGCCCGAGCCGCAAGACCTGTCTGGGGATCTTGGGGGGGGGCCTCCCAGGGCCCAATGGTTTCTATGTGTTCTCTTTAAGCCTTTGGCCCGAGCCGCCAGACCTATCTGGGGATCTTGGGGGGGCCTCCCAGGGCCCTGTTGTTATGTATTCTCTGTAGGCCTTCGGCCTGAGCCGCAAGACCTGTCTGGGGATCTTGGGGGGGGGCCTCCCAGGGCCCAATGGTTTTTATGTATTCTCTTTAGGCCTTTGGCCCGAGCCGCCCGACCTATCTGGGGATCTTGGGGGGGCCTCCCAGGGCCCTGTTGTTATGTATTCTCTTTAGGCCTTCGGCCCGACCCGCAAGACGGCGACGGCGACGGCGACGGCGACGGCGACGGCGACGGCGACGCAGACGGCGACGCAGACGGCGACGGCGACGGTGACGGATCCCAGCCTCAGCCTCAGCCTCAGCCTCGGCCCGCAGACGCGCCCCCGTGGTAGTGAGGAAAATGGCATTGCTCTTAGGGGGGTCTGACCAAGACCCTTCATCCGAGGAAGAATCTGTTCCAACATCAGCCTGCCTCAGCGCCAACATTTGCCCCAATAATGTGACCAACTGGCTGCTGTCTTCGGGCCACCACAGGCTGTCTTGGGGCCACCATGGGCTGTCTTGGGGCCGTCATAGGCTGTCTTGGGGTCACCATCGGCTGTCTTCGGGCCATCAAAGGCGTCGGGGTCACCATGGGCTTTCTTGGGGGCCACCATTTTCCTGGGTGGGCACCTGGCGACGGCGACGGCGACGGCGACGGCGACGGCGACGGCGGCGGCGACGGCCACGGCGACGGCGACGGCGACGGCGACGCAGACGGCGACGGCGAGGGTGACGGCGACGGCGGCGACGGCGACGGCGACGGCGACGGTGACGGATCCCAGCCTCAGCCTCAGCCTCAGCCTCGGCCCGCAGACGCGCCCCCGTGGTAGTGAGGAAAATGGTATTGCTCTTAGGGGGGTCTGACCAAGACGCTTCATCCGAGGAAGAATCTGTTCCAATGGTTTTTATGTATTCTCTTTAGGCCTTTGGCCCGGGCCGCCAGACGGCGACGTCGACGCAGACGGCGACGGCGAGGGTGACGGCGACGGCGGCGACGGCGACGGCGACGGCGGCGACGGCGACGGCGACGGCGACGGCGACGGCGACGGAGACGCGCCCCCGTGGTTGTGAGGAAAATGGTATTGCTCTTAGGGGGGTCTGACCAAGACGCTTCATCCGAGGAAGAATCTGTTCCAATGGTTTTTATGTATTCTCTTTAGGCCTTCGGCCCGAGCCGCAAGACCTGTCTGGGGATCTTGGGGGGGGGCCTCCCAGGGCCCAATGGTTTCTATGTATTCTCTTTAGGCCTTTGGCCCGAGCCGCCAGACCTATCTGGGGATCTTGGGGGGGCCTCCCAGGGCCCTGTTGTTATGTATTCTCTGTAGGCCTTCGGCCTGAGCCGCAAGACCTGTCTGGGGATCTTGGGGGGGGGCCTCCCAGGGCCCAATGGTTTTTATGTATTCTCTTTAGGCCTTTGGCCCGAGCCGCCCGACCTATCTGGGGATCTTGGGGGGGCCTCCCAGGGCCCTGTTGTTATGTATTCTCTTTAGGCCTTCGGCCCGACCCGCAAGACGGCGACGGCGACGGCGACGGCGACGGCGACGGCGACGGCGACGTCGACGCAGACGGCGACGCAGACGGCGACGGCGACGGTGACGGATCCCAGCCTCAGCCTCAGCCTCAGCCTCGGCCCGCAGACGCGCCCCCGTGGTAGTGAGGAAAATGGTATTGCTCTTAGGGGGGTCTGACCAAGACCCTTCATCCGAGGAAGAATCTGTTCCAACATCAGCCTGCCTCAGCGCCAACATTTGCCCCAATAATGTGACCAACTGGCTGCTGTCTTCGGGCCACCACAGGCTGTCTTGGGGCCACCATGGGCTGTCTTGGGGCCGTCATAGGCTGTCTTGGTGTCACCATCGGCTGTCTTCGGGCCATCAAAGGCGTCGGGGTCACCATGGGCTTTCTTGGGGGCCACCATTTTCCTGGGTGGGCACCTGGCGACGGCGACGGCGACGGCGACGGCGACGGCGACGCAGACGGCGACGGCGAGGGCGACGGCGACGGCGGCGGCGACGGCGGCGACGGCGACGGCGACGGTGACGGATCCCAGCCTCAGCCTCAGCCTCAGCCTCGGCCCGCAGACGCGCCCCCGTGGTAGTGAGGAAAATGGTATTGCTCTTAGGGGGGTCTGACCAAGACGCTTCATCCGAGGAAGAATCTGTTCCAATGGTTTTTATGTATTCTCTTTAGGCCTTTGGCCCGAGCCGCCAGACCTACCTGGGGGGTTCCCAGGGGAAGTCTGTGAGGCCTGCGGATTCAAATAAAAAGATGATGTGCGTATGCCTGCTCTGGTCGCATGTGCGGCGGCGGACTTCGTCTTTCGGACGGCGCTCGCATGAGAGTTCTGCGTGTATGGTCTGTGTTTCACTCGTCCAATGTTCGCGGTCGTATGGACTTTGGCATTTGGGCACATGTATGCGGTTCGTTTCTGTTTGTACGTAGCGGTTTCTGCTCAAGCCGCTTACTGTATGTCGCGAGATCGTATTCACCTCCACATTGCCAGCCTTCCGTATGACTTTCCAGATGGCCGGTCGGCTTGACCCCTTGACGGGCGAGTATTTCCCGTCGGATGATGAAGTGAGCTCGAGTATGGATCGCTGGCATACGCCACCCGGCCACGAGGCGTATGCACGCCGCTGGTTGAAGCAGTGTGGCTCGGAAAGGTGGTTCGCGTGCGGTATCTTCTTCCCTCTTCTATGGGAGGGTGTTACGGGCGTGTGCCTCGCCGTATCGAGCGGTATGTCCACGGGGCAGTCGAAGATCAACAACGACCCGGAGTACCAGCACAGTATGGGGGGCATCGCCGAGCCCGAATGGCTGTACTTCGACGCGTACTTTTACGCGAACGCGGTATTCGGGAACTTCTCGGTATTCCAGGATGAGAGGCTTGGGAAGCCCATTGGCTACCTTGTGCACGTATTCGACACGCTGTGCACCGCAGCAGGTATCGTCGCCTGGAAAGCCAACCTCTTCGTCCACCCGGGCCAGTGGGTGTATCGCAGTATGCGGTATTTGCTCGGTCAGCTCGCTATTCCCATTCATGCGGAGATCGTATCCGGCCTCTCCTACAGGGCCCTGGCCACCTTGGACGTATTCATTGCGTACCACGCGGCCTTCATGGGTACGGACCCGCAGAAAATGGCCCTTTGGAACGTATCCCCTGAGGTCGGCACAGAGATCACGTATCCGCGTCAAGACCAGTGGTGGTGGTTGCCCGTATGGCGGTCGTATGGTCAGAGCGACGAGCTTCCGAACATGCTCGATTACCAGGCCTTGCCACCGCAGGTCCACAACGTGCTCGCGGTAGCACTGCCGTATGCAAGCACCGGCCTTCCCGCCAGCAGGCGCATCGGCAATCTCATTGGGCATCTGGGACCGCACGGGTATCAGCCAGGCCCGCACGTGTATCAGCCAGGCAGCCGGGCACCCACGCGCCCGCTCCGCGCCATCGCAGACGACGATGCGTCGCGCCTTTAGTATGCTTCTGGATGCGAAGACCATTCGGTTGAGTATACCCCTACGTGTGACTGGACCTGTTTGCGAAAGCAGGAGAAAGTATGGCACCCCTTTGTGTCCAGAGCCGCGCCGTCTGCGTTCTTCCTTTCTCGCTTCTCTCCTTTCCTCCTTGTCCTGCTCCTCCTCCCCCTCTTCCGCCTTGGAGCCGTATTGGAACTGTCGATGGCCATCTCCCTTTCTCCCTCGCATGTCTGCTTGTACATGCGTATAATTTCAGAACTTACCGTGCATGCGATCGTTTACAACATGGTGGACCGTGCGTATGTCACGAACCTTGTATACATGTGTTTCTCTCCCTCCGTCTGGCTGTGCACGCGCGCGTTGGGCACTGAGAGTTAGGATCATAGCGCCATGAGTCTATGAGCAATGCATGCGTCATCCTTGGGACTGTATAACATCAGTGTAACACATGTACTTCTGTAATCGCATCCCCACGAATTTGCCCCAAAAATGTGACCAACTATCTTGGCACTGCGTACCATCTCACGTGTACCGTGTACCACATCATATGTAACAGATGTGATCAACCTCTGTGGGTGTGTACCCCACGCCAGTGTAGTAGCCAGGGTCGTCCGCACGCCACGAAGTGAAGTGTCCCAACGTCATAGGGCGGGAAGCTGGGTGTGGGTGGTCTCGAAGAGTCGTTTGGATATTTGGTGGAGCTTGAACGGCCCCCCCACGAAGTGGGGGTATTGGCTGGTGTCGCAAGAAAACCCTGGCACCGGGGAGAACACAGCGTTCGGGTAAAATGATTGTTGTTGTTGTTGTTGTTGTTGTTGTTGGTGTTGGTGTTGGTGTTGGTGTTGGTGTTGGTGTTGTTGTTGTTGTTGTTGTTGTTGTTGTTGGGTGGTTTTGGTGGTGGTGGTGGTGGTGGTGGTGGTTGTGGTGGTGGTGTTGTTGTTGTTGTTGTTGAACATTATTAATTCTAAAGAATAATTATTGTTGGGCCCCCTGGTGCGCGCCCCCCCCGCCGCGCCTAGGCCGCAGCCACGTTTTCATCATTTTCGTGAGGAAGCCTCAGGTAATTCGAGTTGATCAAGATCCGGTTGTTTTGTTGTAATCCGCTTTCCCTTGCAAAAAACACTATAAAATGACATTTCTTGTTCTAATATAATCAAATTTCAAGAATCCCTTGCAAAAAATAAGGTAAAGTGGACATTCGCGCGCGCAAGACGAAATCCTTCCAAAAGCTTAGTGTTCGGAGCGATTTTAACATAAAAACATCAAAAAACCAATGGTTTTTCAACAAAAAAATGTCAAAATCTCATCCCGCGCGCTCTTGCGGATTCGTAGGAAACCCAACACTTTTTAAACATTTCTGTCAAACGGGCTTTTGCGAGCAACTTTTTCGAACTTCTGCGACAACGGTTGCGCACCTGCCAGGGCCATCATCCCTGTCAAATAATACCATGCGGGACACATTCGTTTTTTCTTCGCGCGCGCACGCCGAAATCTCCAAAAACCATTGGGTTCTGTGGGTGTGTACCCCGCGCCAGTGTAGTAGCCACGGTCGTCCGCACGCCACGAAGTGAAGTGTCCCAACGTCATAGGGCGGGAAGCTGGGTTTGGGTGGTCGCGAAGAGTCGTTTGGATATTTGGTAGAGCTTGTAATGCCCCCCCACGAAGTGGGGGTATTGCCTGGTGTCGTATGAAAACCCTGGCACTGGGGAGAACACCACGCGTTCGGGTAAAATGATTGTTGTTGTTGTTGTTGTTGGTGGTGTGTGTGTGTTTGTGTGCGCGTGTGCGTGTGTACGTGAGTATGTGAGTGCGCGTGTGCGAGTGTGCGTGTGTGCGTGTGTGCGTGTGTGCGTGTGTGCGCGTGTGCGAGGGTGCGTGTGTGTGTGTGTGTGTGTGTGAATGTGTGTGCGAGAGTGTGTGTGTGTGTGTGTGTGCGTGTGCACCCTAAGAGTTCTATGAGAGCCCGGGCATTAATAGTCGCGCGCGCGTTTGCTGTTGTACGGTCTTTTCCGCCCTGTCGCCGCGCGTAGGAGCGCGACGCCAAAAAGTGCCCGCGTCCGTGCGCAAGTGCGTGTCCATGTGTGCGTGTCTGCGCTTCAGGATTGGTGCGCCGAAAAAAACAGGGAAGCTGATTTGCTTTGAGGGTGATCCCGGTACGTCCGCTTGCTGGCACTGCTCACGCGTCGGAGGCCAGGTGTGCGGGTGTGGTCGTGCGTGGGGCGCCGTTTGGCCGTGCGGGCGCCGGACCTCGGCTGCTCACCGATCGGCCACGCCCGCCTCTCACTGGCAGTCTCAGCTTTGCTTACGCAGGCGGGCAAGGCTGTTCATTGTCTCCAAGCATGCCTCATCTTACCTAGCATGCTCCGCTGGCCGCAACCCATCGGCTGTGCGTATTCGCGCGTTGTGCTGCGACAGTGCCCGCCAGTTTTGGTTCCATGTTTCGACCGCGACGCAGCGAAGCCAGTAGTTATGTCGCTTGTTATCGGCCCTCTGCCTCTTGGAAACTCCCACGCGGACACATCCTGGGCCGAAGTTTGTCCAAGGCATTGGACTACGTGTTCCCCCGGCCGTTATTGAACCCTTGGGGGGGTGACACCAGATTTAGTGAATCCGCACCTGGGCTCCCCGGCGGCGCTTCTGGTGCCGCCCCTGGCGCGCTCCGCGCGCCAGGAAGGGGTGTCGAGCGCGGATCCAAGAAATCCGCGAAGAGCGCCAAACGTTTATATTTGTTTGTTTGTTTGTTTTTTCTTCTTTCTGGGGTTAAGTCGGGCCTGTCCCTCTACAGGGAGGGATATTCAAAAATTGTCAAGAAATAGTGTGGGGACGATTGTTTGACGATTTTGAATCATTTGGGGAGTATTTTTCTAGTATATGTCATTTTTCGCTCCAAATTCGCCTGTAGGGGGACAGGTCCGACCTAAATCTAGGGGAGGAAGGGATCGCAGGGGGGAAAATAGGGAAGTGGAAGAGGAGGAAGAACGTGCGGCCTCCCGACGCCTCCTGGCAGCTTCCCGGAGGCATCTCGAAGCGTGCGTGTCCCGCCAGCCTTAGACCAGCGGTTGTTGCAGTGTCCCGGCGCTGGACAAGTGTTCGCGTGTGTGTTCGCGTGTGTTCGCGTGTGTGTTCGCGTGTGTGTTCGCGTGTGTGTTCGCGTGTGTGTTCGCGTGTGTGTGTGTGTGTGTTCGCGTGTGTGTGTGTGTGTTCGCGTGTGTGTCGGGCGAGTCCTGCGCGGGCCGCGAGCGCTGGAGCATTTGCGAGTGGCCCTCGGGGAAGGATCGGAGGAGGAAGCGCCAGCCCGACCCCCTATCACCGACGTGCGCTGAACAGCCCTGAGCGGTTTCCGAGCAAGCCTGCCTTGCTCGATGCCCTCGCTGTGTGCGTTCACCAGGGTCCGAGGCGGGACCTTACACGTGACCACCGCCTGGAGGATCCGTTTTCGGGGGCCCCGGCAGGCGGCGGATGTGGATGTCGGGCCGAACGAAAGGGGCGGATAGGGAAAGGGGGAGTTCGACATCTGCTGCATGCAGCTGATTTCGGCCCCGCCGAGGGGCCCATTCCTCGATACATGGCCGCCTCCGTCGCTGGGAGGCGCTGGGAAAATCAGCTACGTGAGCTGATTCTCACCCCCCCCTTGCTATCCCCCCCTTTCGCCCGGCCCGAGTGTCTGTGTGTGTGGTGTGTGTGTGTGTGTGTCTGTGTGTGTGTGATTGTGTGTGTGATTGTGTGTGTGATTGTGTGTGTGATTGTGTGTGTGCGCGTGTGTGTGCGTGTGTGTGCGTGTGCGTGTGTGTGTGTGCGTGCGTGCGTGCCTGCGTGCGTGTGTGCGTGTGTGTGTGTGTGTGTGTGTGTGCGTGTGCGTGTGTGTGTGCGCGTGCGCGTGCGCGTACGCGTGTGCGTGTGCGTGTGTGCGTGTGTGCGTGTGTGCGTGTGTGTTGTGTGTGTGGTGTGTGTTGTGTGTGTTGTGTGTGTTGTGTGTGTGTTGTGTGTGCTGTGTGTGTTGTGTATGTGTTGTGTATGTGTTGTGTATGTTGTGTGTGTTGTGTGTTGTGTGTGTGTTGTGTGTGTGCTGTGTGTGCTGTGTGTGTGCTGTGTGTGTTGTGTGTGTTGTGTGTGTGGTGTGTGTTGTGTGTGTTGTGTGTGTGTTGTGTGTGTGCTGTGTGTGCTGTGTGTGTTGTGTATGTGTTGTGTATGTGTTGTGTATGTGTTGTGTTGTGTGTGCGCGTCCTCCCTCGTTGTCTCAGTGCGCGTCAGCACGCCCACTGCCGATTCACCTTCTTCCCTCGCTGCGCCTCCCCCCCACCGGGCGGTGCTGCCTCCCAGATCACTCCCTCGCGGCTGCCTCCCCGGGAGTCATGCTGCGCTGCCCCCTGTGGGTGGACCTGGCAGGCCTCTGCCGTTGTATTCACGGGATGGCTCTGGGATGGCCCCAAGTTGGTCCAAGTGTCGAAGATGTGAATGGGGATTCTGCCGGCCAGGAGACAATGGCATGCTGGTGCGAGGGGCCCGGGGAGCTTTGACAGGTCCCATCCAGATAGTATTAAGTCGAGCCTGTCCTTCTACAGGAGGAATACTCATAAATAGTCAAAAATAGTCAGGGGACGAATTTTCAAATATTTTGTATCCATGTTTGATTAATTGTTTTTCTTTGTTTTTCTCTTCCGTCCAAAATCCCCCTGTAGGAGGAAATGCCCGACCTGATGATAGTAGGTCGTGCCGAAAGATTTGTTGTCTATCAGGCGCTGTTGCTTGCGCCAGATGTGCCGATGATAATCAATGGTTGACTCTCTTTGCACGGTGAGGGAGTGGCCTGGCACGAAGAACAGGCCGATGTTCATGCAACTTAGTCCTGAGCTCTGGACATCTTTTTTTCACAGCCACAACAGCACAGCGGTCTCCTGATTTGTTTTGGATCCCAGCGAACATGACGGTGGACAAAAGTATCAGTTGAGTCGCCTCTCCCTTACAAGTTCGTTTGGGTAAAGGGTTGGTCCGTCTGGTGTGCAAATCAGGGCGCATTTGAGCACGCCGTTTCAGAAACGTTGGTCAAGTACTATGAGGTTTTGATGTCCGACTCGAAGTTGAAAGCACGGTTCTTGTCATGGATTGCCGCCAATATTGTTTATCGTGATCGTGCGTCTGGCCGCTTTGCTGTATCTTACAGGTCCTCATGCCCAAGAGAGCCTCGAGTTAGTTGCCGCTCAGGATGTTACGGGGTCTAGGAGGTCCAAGGGGCCAAAGTGTTCCAGTGCAGGAAATGTTTGTCTGTTGCTAGGACGGATGCGAATCTAGTTAGATTGTTATAGGGGGCCACATGCGAACCTTACCCCTACTCCCCACGATTTCTGAGGGGGAGGGGGGAGGGTGGGGTTCACTTCGCTCGAGAGCTCCCGAACGAAGTGAACCCACCCCTCCCCTATCAGGACTCGTGGGGGGTAGGGCGCCCCCTGCAACCCGACCCCTCAGCAGCGTTGGATGGTGTCTCGGGATCAGGCTTTGCAGCAGGCTTTGCCCTCGCCGTCAGAGGCTGCCAGGATGGCCCGGCAGAGGGCCCAAGACACCGGAGATGCAGGTGCGCGCTCGGGTGCGGGGCTGCCTGCTCACAGCGAATCGTCAGTGCCGCCTTCTGATGGGATCGTCGAGCTCCGTGAGTACCAGGTTCGGGTGTCCTCGGGCGCCATGGGGTGCACCTCGTGCGACTCCTATCCTTTTCGTCCTCCTCCTCCTCCTCCTCCTCCTCCTCCTCCTCCTCCTCCTCCTCTCTCACGGGGGGGCGTCGCGAGAGCGCGAAGTTTTTTTTCGCGCCTCATGCAGCGCGAAGCGCGAACGTAGCTGCCCTTGATCCCAGCAAGAACGCCCACCCCCTTGCTGCAAGCGGCACGGCACTGCTACACACAGGCGAGATTCCGGTGGCGCTCGTACGTCCTCCTCCCCCCCCTTGCGCCTGTCCGAGGTGGGAATTTATATATGACCACCGCCTGGAGGGTCAGTTTTCGGAGCCTCGGCAGGCGGTGGATATGGACATATTCGGGCCCCCAGGGGCCGAACTATACCCATATCCACCGCCCGATGGGGCACCAGGACGTCGGTTCCCAGGCGGTGGATATGAATGAATCCCCGCCTCGCAGCCTGTGCCCAGGACTCCTCACGGCGCTGATCGGAGACTTGGCGGAGATGCTAGGCTGCGTGCGTGTTTGTGTGCTCTTCTCTCGGGGCCGTGGGGGGAGCGAGCGGGGGCAAGAGTCGGAGCAGGCTCTTCTGGGAGGAGCTCGCAGGCGGGAGAGAATGAATGCAACGTGAGCACGCTGCCTTGGTGCCCGGCGTTCGCTCTGGGCGCACTTAACTTCTTCCCGCCTCTCGTGCAGGCGGCCACTGTAAGGTTGAGTGGTCTCCGTTTGTGGGGCCTCTCCGAGCAATGGACCGAGAGTTTCCTGCCGCTGCTGGCAAGCCCCCCACCACCACCCCGGTTTGCAACGCGGGGGGGGGTAAAACAGCTTCCCACTCAAGACCGGGGGGGGGAGAGGGCCCCCTTTCAGCCTTCCCCCGGCAGCAGACCTGCGGGGGGAGGCTCCATGACAGTTCGACCCAGCCCTAGTAGTGTTTGATTAGAGCTGGATCTGGCCTTGTTCGGATTCTATTGAACCTGGTCAAAGTAGGATCTCATAAGAGGTAAATCTAGCACTCGCATGATCCTAATAGAGCTGGATCCAGCCAAGAGTAGGATCCTGTCAAAGATGGATCGAGGCCTAGTCGGGTTCGATACCTAGTAACAGGATTCGGTTAGAGCTGGATCGAGTCTTTGCAGGAGTCTATACGAGCTGGAGTCAGCCCCAAAAGGTCTCTATCAGAGCTGGATCGAGCCTTCTGTGGGATTTTATTAGTGCCTAAGCTTGATCGAGCCCAAGTGAGAGTTTGCTCGAGCTTGATCCAGCCTTGGTGCGTGGTTTCGATAAACGCCCGTTCGACCCAGCCGCCCACATACTCCACCGGTTGCCCCCCTCCTGTTCTCAGAGAAGCGGGGGGGGAGAAATTCCCCCCCTTCCCCCCCTCCCTCGTTTTCCCTGAGGGGGGATCGAGTTCGCCAGTCAGGCGACGGTAGATCGCGCTCCCCCGAACACTGAGACACCGATCCCGGAGCCGTGGCCATGCTCCCGGCGCGCAGGCGCCAGAAAAAGCGAGCCCTCTTGGGGGGCCGTGGCGCGCCTCGCTGTTTGGCGTCCGCGCTGCCGTTGCCCGCGCGAGCGCGGGCGCGGGCGAGACCCGCGTCGCCGAGGACACATGCCAGGCCGACGAGCAAGGCGGGCGTGTCCCTCTACAGGAGGAAGAATCAAAAATGGGACGATGTTTCGACTATTGTTGTTTTTGAATATGTTCTGACTATTTCTGATTTTTCGCCCGAAATTCGCCTGTAGGAGGACACGCCCCACCTAAGCCAAAATCGTCAAACATTGGCCAAGATCGGCCTGTAGGGGGACAGGCCCGACCTAAGGATGGCCTCGTGGCGCCGTCTTTGGGCAGGTCGACATGGCGTTCGACACGATTTGAAAGCCCTGGAGTCCCCTTTGGGCGTTCTTCGAGGCTTCTCGGGGCAGTTTGACAGCGTTCGTGGGGCGCCTCGAAGGCTCCTGGGAGGCCTTTTGCTCGTCTGTGGGCGCTCTTGGGCCGTCTGTCGCTTTCGGAGTCCATTCCGGGGGGCCTCTTTGGGTCGTTTGGAGGCCTCCTTGCGGACCTGACCTGAGGGCCGTCTCAGGACCCCCAAGGGCCGAGTTGAAGTCCTTGGACCCCTTTTCGGGCCAGCTTGGAACCTTCTTGGGCCGTCTTGGGGCCCGCGGCGGACCGCTGGCAGGCGGCCGCGTCAGTGCGCCTCCCTGCTCAGGCTCTCAGGCTTTTGCCTAAAATGGGCCTCCGGCCACGGAGCTGCGGACGGCTGTCGGCCCAGCTAGCGGCGGGGCGTCCAGCCGCCTAGCTGCGGCAGGCTAGCTGCAGGCGGGGCGTCCGGCCACTTGGCTGCGGCCGGCTTTCGGCCTTCCTCCGCACCTCCCTCAGGCGCGTTGAAGTCGGCCAACGCTCCTGTCAGGCAATTGGGTTAGCACCCGCGCTACTTGCAGACGCTTTATATGTTGGCCAGACTATCTCGAACTGCCGACCTCATTGGTCCGAGAAGTGTCTTCTTTCCCGTGGGTGCTCTTTACGGCCCCCCTGGTCCGGGCTAGTCGGTGGTCATGCTCGCCCCAACCCTGCGACCCGCGGGTGATATTTTTGGCCCCATTGCTGCGGACCCGCGGGTCGGCTTCGTGATCTACAGGGTTCTCTTCTCTCTGAGCAGAAGCAGTGCGACCGAATGCCCTCGAAAACGGTCCTCTCAAGCTCGCGGCTTGCGCGGGCGCTCACAGGGGCGAGGTGGCGCTCGGGGCTCGGACAGGCGGCGTTGGTGGCGCGCGCGGGTAACGGCTGAACTCGCAAAGATGGTTCTGGTCGCGGCTGAGGGGGGGCTTATCAGAAGACTCCGTGGCATGACAATTGGCTGCGCGATGCCGTTGTTGGAGCATTCGGGGGGGGGGCGATGCAGGAAAATTGTGCTACTCCCCTGACGGGGGGAAATCGCCGCCCCTCTCTGGGTAGTTGCAAGGCTGGCGTTTTCTGCCCTCGCGATTTTTAATACTGTCGCCTGGATGATCTTAGCTGCTCCTGAGGATATGCTAGCCCCTGATGTTCTCGAGTTCCCCGAAGACCACCTCAGTCAGAGCATATCAGGACATGATCCGCGGCGTTGGGTGCGTTCCCAAACATCTAATCCTTACAGTCCTCCCACGCCCCTTCCTGCTCTCTATCTTAGCAGCCCTTGCACACCATTGCATAATCCCGCGCAGCTCTTGCGCGCCCAATCACATGAGTTGAATCACTTCGGGCTCCTTCCCAACTCGCGTCTGCGACCCAGCGTGACGAGGAAGGGCAGTGATCGGGCCAGGATGCAATTAACATGTTCGGCTGACGCCCCTGATCAAGAAGCCCATCCCCTGAGAAAAACATGTCCTGGCGAAAGACCCAACCATGTACTCCGGATTCCATAACAAAGGGAGGTGGGTCACATGGGGGGGAGTCTGATTCGAGCTGTCTTGGAGGGCTCGAAGGGGGTCTGGGCAAAGGGCCGCCCTTTCATGGATGGTCTGGGGGGGTCTAACATTTCTCGTCTGGGAGGGTTGTGACCCCCTCCGTTTTATCGCGAAATCTGGAGTACAGTTATGAGTAAACGCCTTCGGTGGAGCTTCCTACGGGGCGACGAGATGTGAGAAAGGAGCGCCAGAATGCGTCGGGGCCGCCATGCGGGCGCTGCCGCTGGGCCGCCCGCAGGGGGCGCAGAGGTCAGACGGTACGGGTCACATGCTGGCGTAACCCGTTGCGGTTGACAGGCGCCGGGAGAAGCGTCGCAGGCCTAGAGGTTGACACCAACACCAATTCCAATTTCGGCGGTGTGCCTCCAACGAGGGAAGAAGATCCCGATCTCGGTGATGGTGGTAATATTCTGGCTTCCAAGGTGGCCGAAATATTGCCACCAACACCGAAATCTAGGATCGTCCTCCCCATGTGGAGGCAACCCCCTGTGTTGGTGTTGGTGCCCATTTCTAGGCCTCTGAAGGCGGGGCAATTTATGCGAGCGCGGTATCGAACGCAGTCATTCGGGCCGTAGGTGGAGCTCCGTATGGGGCCACGAAACGTGTGTGAAGTGTGTGCCAAGGTGGGGTGGGGGGGGTCGGCATGCCGCGGCGGAGCTCCTTATGGGTCCGCGGAACGTGTGATGGGTGTGCCCAAGTGAGAGGGGGGGCGACCTGCGAACAGCATGCGAACGCAGCCACTGGGGTTTTCGGTGGAGCTCCCCGTGAGGCCACGAAACGTGTGAGAGGTGCGCCAAAATGAGGGGGTGGCGGCATGCGAACGCAGCCATTGGGGCCTCCGGTGGAGCTCCTTCTGCGTCCACGAAGCATTCGAGGGATGTGCCATAGTGAGGGGGGCGGCGGCGTGCAAACGCAGCCGGTGGGACTTTCGGTGCAGCTCCTTGTGGGGCCACGAAGCGTGTGAGGGGTGTGCCACAGTCAGGCGTGGCGGCAGGCGAACGCAGCCAGTGGGGCCTTCGTTGGAGGGGTGTGGTCGCAGTCACCGGGGCCTTCGGTGGAGCTTGCGGCCACGAAGCGTCCGAGGGGTGTGCCACTGTGACGGGGTGTCGGCATGCAAACGCAGCCGCTGGGATTTTCGGTGTAGCTATCTATGGGGCCACGAAGCGTGTGAGGGGTATGCAAAAATGAGGGGGGTGACTGGAGGAAGGAAGAGCGGGATGAGGAGAAGGAGGAGAGGAGAGGAGAGAGGAGAGGAGAGGAGAGGGGAGGAGTGGAGAGGAGTGGACGCCGGGACTGTCTCTTCAAAGCGAGGACAGAACTCCACAGGATGCTAGGGAACAATTCACTTGGCTTCCCAGCTCAGATTTCCGACTCGGGCTTTTGTTGCCGCGTTCCCGCTGTAACATTTGGCGATCAAGTTTGACGATCGCGAGGCTTTTGAGGGAGGCGCATCTGCTTCCCAGCCGGGCGTTCTTCCTGAGCGGCCCCGCAAAAGCCGTGCCGAACGAGCCCGTCCGCGAGGACATCCAGGACTGACAGGTCCAGCCAACTTCGACCTGACAGGTCCAGCCAGCTTCGCGCCGAACGGACCTGTGAATCACCTCCTGGACGACTTCCCTCGTGACGCCCGCACGTAGCGTTTGCTGGCAATCCGTGATCACGAGCCTCGCGAGAGGCATCTACACGGCAGGTTCGCGCCGTGCCGACTCGCTGCGACCCCGCCGCGAGCGTTCGAGATCGAGCGCCGCCAGTGGCCCAAAGTCGCCCATCATGGAACGATTTGGCCATCGGAACAGCGCTGGTGCTCAAGGTTGGCCGCTGTCGGCGACCCAGAATCGGTCGATGTTGAAGGATCTGACGTTTCGGAAATGGCCGATCGTTCCAGGTTCAACGACCCCTGCGGTGTCGGGAACCAGCGCCGAAGTCGGCACGACACGAGTCTGCCGTGCCTTCGCAGCCGGGCGTTTTGCAGGCGAGGTCCCACCAAGTTCCTCCCGAGCGGGCCTGCGAAACGCCCTAACTGTGGTCGGCCGCTGCCGAGTGTTGTGCTTGCTGGCGCTTGTCGGCGGCGGAAGCCGGGCCCTGCCATCGCCGATCCACGATTCTGGCAGCACGTGGAGAAAAATTGAGCCCTACCCCCGGCTCCCATCGATTCAAGAGGATCGATGGTTGGTGGGAGGTGGGTTCGGATGTCGCCGCATAGCTTGGTGGTCATAGCATCCTTGAGAGGGGCTCAGACAGACAGACACACATCATCGTCGGTTCCCAGGAGATAGCAGAAACATGGTAAGTGGAGGGGAAGACTAACCTCCATAAAATATGGCAAACTGTAAAGAACATGGGAAATATGGAAAATGGGCCCAGGGACCCACAAATAACTTGTGTCTATTTCTTCGTGTGTCCCTGGGTCTCTTCAATAACACCCTCGAGATGGGGCTCATGTTTTCCCCGCGCCCCCTCCCCGTCTTCCCTCCCTGTTGGCATGGCAGTTGTGGGTTGCCAGCCATCCTCGAAGAGAACCGTCCCGGCCCCCGCACACACATCTCGAGTAGGGGATCGACTGCATAATACATTGACCTCAAGGTTGAAAGGTTTGCCAAATCGGCGAAGAAGGTAAAACATGTTCGTAGATCTGCGAACATCCGATGGTTGTTCTTCGAAGAAGCAACCAGCTTTGGGGTCAACCAATTCTGTAGTCGCTCCCCTACTAGAACATCCGATATTGTGATTAGTTCACTGTCTGGCTCTTCAGAGGTCTAGATCCATGCTGGCTTCTACTTGACAGCCCTGGGGCCCAGCAAAGACCCCAGGGGCCAAAAATTGCCAAGAACCTCCCTCTGTAGCTTGGTTTTAACGAGACGTAGAACGTATAGCTTCTGTTGCACAATTCTGGCCTCAAGCGGCCGTTTGGTGCAACTCTGGGCTTGCCGGAAATCTCCCGACGAGGCGGAGTTGACGGAGAGCACCCCAGGGCCCAAAACCTCCAAGAACCCGTCAACAACCTTTTCCAGAGCGTTACAGAGCGCTTTGGAACGGATCTCAGAGGTCCCTGACTTGTCTCGGCCTGGTTTGATTTTGTCCCTGGCCCTTCGTTTTGCTTCTCTGTTGTGCAGTCGAGAGCCGCGCCAGTCGAGGATGTGGGTCGCCGTGCCCCGCCTAGCTTAGGACGGATGACGCTCCTGAGAGTTTTAATTCAGCACCGACGCTGACGCTGGTATATCCGTAGTCAGAAACTGGCCTAACCTCGGCATCACCCCAACATACTTATACCATATGTGCGTCGCCCCCTAAGGGGCGACGCGCGCACCGAGAAATCTTATAGTGTATGCGGCGTGGCGGGCGCTTTCTGGCCACACCGCTCGGGAAACGATATACTACAAGATGGGCATACTATATGTTGGGGTCGGACGCGCGCCTCCAAGGAGAACATATAGTAGTAGTATGTCCTTGGGGGTCCCATAACCCCGCTAAGTCTGGCTCAATCCCGCGTAATTCAGGCTAATCGGTCCTAACAGTGGCCTCAATCTTGGGCTTCATTTGTACTCAATCGGGCTCAATCGTTCCATGAGTTGCACAGTGGCGGCCCATGCCAAGAAACACCCTGCTTGCCTCTGGGCTGCCCTGGGTTTCTTGGCTTCCGATGGTTTTGCCATGAAGAGCGTGACGTGCCCACACCAGAAACCCATGGACGTCCTGTGGTCTCAGGGTTGGGTCCCTCGTGGAAGGTCTCCTGGGGACCGGCCTCCACTGCATCCTCACCCGGTGCAGTCCCATGGGTGGTCTCCGCCGACCCCAGACCCCCGAGGCGCGTGGACCCCGGACGTCTGGACCCCATGTGCTGGGGCCCGGCTCTCTATCCCCTTAGTCGCTTCTCTCGGAATGCCCCGCGGCCCGGTAGTCGGGGGCGGCGAAGAGGCGGCAGGGCGCCAGAGACGGGGGCACAGCAAACGGGGGCACGGCGGGGAACGCAGATTTCCACGTTTGGCTATGCCCCCGTTCCGGGAGCCCTGGGCGTCGTATAGACGGGTAGATACACTGAACGGGGGCATATGGAATTACACTTGAGAGAAACCGCAATCAGTGGATGGTTTTTGCTGAGGAGGTCGACCGGGAACCCGGGAGCCCGGGAACCCCGAACCCACCGAAATCGGCCGGGAGCCAATCTCCGGGAACCCGGAACCGGGAACCCCGGAACCCAGCCTGCCACCACCAAAATCGGCGGGAATTTTTCGCCAAATCTTGTAACCTCCGCTAGGACCCCGTCAGTGCAAGCACTGATTGGGAGAAAGCCGTCGCCCCCGTTTAACTAAACCCATGTTTACGAAGCCCCGAGGAGGGGCGTGATGACTAGGGGAGGTAAACATCGCGGCGGGGGCCATGACATCTCCCCAGATGCCATTGCGCCTCTTCTTATTCCAGTACGTCCCTTGGTCCCCCCCCTGGGCCGCGCGCACGCCGCCGGCCGTGCTCTGTACCATGCTTTGCACCCCGGGGTACAGAGCATGGCAGAGCAGAGGGGGGGGGCCCTCCCCTCTTGGACGCCCCCCTCTTGGACGCCCCCGAGAACCGGAAATGGCCCAGCGCCGCCGCGATCTCTTTCCCGGCCGCGATCTTTGGGCCCCGCAGGCTGCGCCCTGCTGCCCATGCTGCCCACCAAGAGCGCCAAGGCCATCACGGCCGTGACGATCGTGGCGCTGGGGACGTCGCTCCCGGACACCTTCGCCTCCAGGGCGTCGGCCGTCCAGGACCCCCCGCCGCGGGCCGCCCGCCGGGAGTGGAGGGCCCGGGTCGGGCAGTGCCGAGGCGAGGATCAAGTCGGGCATGTCCCTCGACAGGAGGAGCATTCAAAAGTATTCAAACTATCCTTGCGAAGGACCCAACCATATGCAATTGTGGGTGCCGCAATTGTGAACATTTTCGGTGAAGCTCCCTATGGGGCCACGAAGCGCTGCACTGGGGGGGGACGCATGCGGGCGGTAGCATTGGGCCCGTGGGTGGAGCCCCCCATGGGGTCAGGCAGTGCCGAGGCGAGGATTAAGTCGGGCATGTCGCAGGCAAAAATGGTCAAACAATGATACGGGGACGACTTTCTACTTACTATCTTCGACTATGTTTGGATTTGTTTGTTCTGAGAACAAAACATCGTCCAACATCTCCCTGCAGGAGGACATGCCCGACCTAAGTCATAATCATAACAACTCGGAGGTCCGCGCGGAGTTCTCGGAGCGGCGTTGAACTCCCCTCCTTGGCGCGCGGAGCGCGCCAGGCGCGGCGCCGGAGGCGCCGCTAGGGGTCTCCAGAGCCTGTGCGAGAAATCCGCGCGGACCTCCGAGTTTTTATGGTTATGTCATTGTTCGTTCCCCTCGAGGAGTCGAGGTCCAGATCGGATCGATCGTTCCCTGTTCGATGTCGCTTCCGGCCAGCTCGAGCCGATGCGATGCCGACATATTATTTCGTCGATCCGGGGCGGGCCCGGTTCTTGCGCTGCGCCGCCGTGGTGCACCATGGCGCGGCTGCTTTGAGTCGGGCATGCCCCGCTACCGGAGGAATACTCAGAATATGTTTTAAAAATAGCATCGGGACCACCTTTTTTGCTATTTCCGAGCATTGTTTGGCTATTTGTTTATTTTTGTCCGTCCAAAATCCGCCTGTCGGGGGGCATGCCCGACCCAACGGTTGCTCCGCTTCGATTTCGACCCTGTGCCGATGCAGCCCGATCCGGCGCACCACTTGTGATTCGATGGGATATCCCCAGTCGACGCCGACCTCCGTGCTGCAGTCGGGCGTGTCCCTCGACAGGAGGAATATTCTCGGGGGTGGACAGAACCCCCAACAGTGACACGTCCTTTAGTGAATTGTCCGTCTTCGGTTCTCGAGATGGCGCGGTGACCGTTATTCTTCAGGCTTGCGCCCGCCAGGTTTGGGCCTCAGGTCGTTTTCACTAAACCACGTTTTACTAAAGGGGGTCTGTCCATCCCCGATATTCAAAAATAGTCAAACAATAGTCTGGTGACGATTCTTCTATATTTGTTGACCATGTTCGCTCGTCCGAAATCCGCCTGTAGGAGGACATGCTTGACCTCACCCAGTGCCGAAGCAGCCCGGTTCGACGCCGACTTCGCGGGGGGAAATTCGGAGGCGGTGAAGAGGGGGGTCCCAGACCGTCGTCGCTGGGCCCAGGGCCATCAAAGAGCGACTGGGAAGGGAAACTTGGTCCAAGGGGAAGGGGCCCAGAAGCCGTGAAAGAGTTACGGCTTCTTGGAGGCCTCTTGGGGCGTCCGGGGGGCATGTTGGCGGGCCCATGGCGGGCCCGGGGCAGTTTTTGGGCGTCTTGGTTGCCTCGGGGATTCTCGTGAGGCCTCTTTTGGGAGTCTCTTTGGGGCCTCGTGGAGGCCCCTTGGGCGCCTCTTGGGGCCGTCTGGGCGCCTCTTGGGGCCCTCTTGGGGTGCTCTGCGGGGTTTTAGGGGCGCTCTTGGAGCCATTTTGGAAGAGATCGATCAATTAAGAGGGGAGCTTCAATTAGGGTCCCTCCTCGGGAGCCCAATACATAGTCTCTTAGGGCGCTCTTGGAGCGCGTTTGAGTGCTCTTGGGGCCGTCTTGGAGGCCTCTTGGGACCCTCTTGGAGCCCTCTTGGGCCACCTTGGAGCCATCTGGATGTCTCGGAAGGCTATCGGAAGCGAAACGGTGAGAAAGCAACACACATTGATTTTCTTCCGGTTTTGGGAGGATGTTGGCCTCGGGGAGGCCTCCAGGGGAGGCTCCGTGGCCACCTTGGGCCGTCTTGGAGCTGTCGTGGGGCCCATTGGAGCATCTTGGGAGCGATCTTGCGCTATCTGGAGCCATATTGGAGGCTATCTTGCACTCTCTGGGGCCCTCGTGGAGCCATCTTGGGCCGTCTTGGACGCCCCAACTGCTCGCGGCCAGCCCCGTCCAGGTCCAGGGGAGGAGGTAAGGGGGGGGTAAACCCCTCCCCGAAAAGGAGGAAGGAGGTTGGAAGAGAAACCTTCCTAGATCACCTACGCCCAGAGGGCCGGTGGGATTTCAGAAGGGGCGGCCTTCGAGGGGTGCGTGCAGCGAGAAAATGGGGCCTCTCAAAACAACAACGCCTCCCAGACAACAGATGAGCGGTCTAACACGCCCACTCCGTGCAGGCATGGTGGTGGTGGATATTTGCATAAATTTGCTTACATACGTATGCATGGATCAATGCATCCATTCATAGGTCGATCTGATGTGTATTCATATGTATATACACATATGTATTTAACAGGTCCGTCCTAACCTATCTATCTGAATATACAATTACACAGACACGTAATCATATGTATCTAGTTGTTTCCATATATCGGCCCACCCTTCCACATATCTGTTTACCCATACCTTTATTGATGCGTCCGTCCATACATTTCCATGTGTATATATATATATGTAGTTGTTTGTATGGGCACTGATGTGTCTCACCATCCATCTACCTATATCTATGCACCGATCAGTATCTCTATCGAACCTCGAGGCCTGGAAATAAGAATCAGCGCGCAAATTGCCCGCAGATCGCGCATGCCAGCAATCAGTATACAATGTCTTCTTGGAAGCATTATATTGTAAATCCACACGCGGATTTCATTCGCAATCCGAGTCGCCCACAAAATGACTTTGATATCCTCCGCCCGTCTGGAAAGGATGTTCATTCCAGTCAACGTACCCGTATTCATTATGCAAACCCGACCTCACAATGAATCAAAGTGGATGTAAGTTCGTAAATACCGCAAGAGGAATTCATTTGGAAATCGCCCACAAGAACTCTATTGCGAAGTCGCAACACAGATTTCATTTGCAACGCGAGCAAGGGGAATCGAGTTGACAAACAATTCGATGTGTAATTCACACAAGGCGACTCAAGCTTGTACATCGCCCACGCTATGAACCCAAATGTAAAGCCACGTAGAAGAAATTCAATTGAAATCCAGATGATGGTAGCCAACTTGTAGATCGTCCACAACGTGGATCCTATTGTAGAGCCAGGCAGAACAGGAGTTCGTTTGTAATCCACGCAGTGTGGATTAACGTTGCATCGCCTACACAAGGAATGCTGTATAACCGCGCGACACACATGCGTTTTTGTACTCCAATCAATAAGACACATCTTTAACATCGCCCACAAAAGGATTCCGTTTTAAAGGGAACGAGGAACAATTAGGGAGGGGGCGGGAAGCACATTCGTATTTTTAGTCCACGCAACAGGACACAATTTCAACATCGCCCACAAAAGGGTTCCTTTTGAAAGGGAACGAGAAACACTTAGGGAGGGGGCGGGAAGGAAAAATACAACAATGGAAGCCCCCCGCCCCCCCCGCCCGGACACAAGAAAGCAACGGTGGGGGAATCAATGTTATGTTTTTTGGGGGTTTTATTGTTATGTTTATTTCTTCCCTGATTTTTCCAAGCTTGCTGTCAAACGGGCCATTTGTGTTGGCGATGTCCGAATTGATTCCTACTGTGTTGGTTACAATGATGATATCGCTGCGCGGCTGTACAATAGGATCCCTAGTGCCAGGGATTTTCACATTACTTTCCATTGTTTGGATTACGCGTACAATCCTTTTCTTCGGTTTTGCAGCCAGATTTGTTGTAAGAAAGCTTGTATATGAGCTAGCGCTGTAGAATCTGACTGGCTCTACATTCTTGTAGCGGATCCGTGAAAGTGGTCTGCCAGAACAACACGAAACGCAGCACACAGCCACACAGCATAGAACAACAAAAGAAACAACACGGGAACGCCGAGAAAAGTAGTCGCCATTTTTGAGGCCTCCTGCGCCCGTCTTGGAGCCCTCTTTGGCTTCGAGCAGGTCACGCGAAGAGGCGCGGGTGAGCCGAGGAGGCGCGCGGGAAGCCCCGGCAGAGTCGAGAGTCAGCGGGCCCAGGCCCCTCGACGAATCCGCAGGATCGAGACTTGAGGCTCACGTGATGAGGCAACGGACCTGGGGACACACCAACTCGCGCCTGCGGGCACGGTGGCGCCTTCCTGCTTCCCTTGTCGGCCTCGTGGCCCCCCGCCCGGCTCCTCGGGCGATGCTGCCTGGTCTGGTCCGCGTGGTGTCGAGAGGCGTGGCTCCGGCGCCCATGGGCCGTTCACAAGACTTGCGTGTGTGTGTTGGCCCCACTGGTTGCTTTTTTTTTGTCGCCCTGCGACTCTCACTCGGGTCCGTCTTTAGTTGCCCGCTGTTCCTCTTCCCTCCCCCTCCTTCGACGGCACCCCAACACGTTATGACTATATCTGCGTCGCCCCCCCCCTAGGGCGACGCGCGCACCGAGAAATCTCATAAATATATGTGTCGTGGCGGGCGCTTTCTGGCCACGCCGCTCGGCAAACGATGGTTTGCAAGATGGGTGTACTCTATGCTCGGGTCGGACGCGCGCCTCCAAGGAAGATATGTAGTACCAGTATGTATTTGTGCGTCCCACCCCGCCCTCTTTCCTTGCGTTCTTTTCCCCCTGGGCCTCGTCGCCCGCACGCGGATGGAGAGCGGTGTGCAGTCGTCCACGTCGCCAGCTTTGCCGCGAGATGCGGCTGAGCAGTTGTTTTCGAACGGGCTCGAGGGAGGAGGGAGGAGGAAGGAGAGGGAGGAGGGCGGGAGGAGGGAGAGAGGAGGGAGGAGGGAGGAAAGAGAGGGAGGGAGATTGGAGGAGGAGGAGGAGGAGGAGGAGGAGGAGGAGTAGGCAGGAGCGGGCGTTCTCGTTTGGCACCCGCCCCGTTCACAGGACTCTACGGCCGACGCCAGCATCGGCAATGTTACGGGCAGCAACTCTGTCAACGTTTTTTTGGGGCTCGGGCTCCTGCGGTGGGACGCAACACTGCCCCGCACGGTCAGGAGTTTATCTGCCGCCATGTATCCAGTACGATCGAAATAGGTATGGGAAGAAGGGGGGAGAACTCCCGCAACAGCTCTTGTCCATGTGGACAGGATTCGCAGTCGTCGTCAACGCGGGCGTTTTCAATTTGAGAGAAAAGGCCGCTTGCAAAACAGCGGCCGTTGTCAGTTTTGGGCAATATTGTTTGTTAGGAACCGTGCTATTTTCGTTTGCGCCCTTCTCGGGCGCCAAACATGAGGCAAACGGGTCTGAGGCACAGATCTCCTGTGACAAGAGTCGCCATATCTCCGGTATGTTTTTTGTCAGCCGCCTTTTTTTACTTGATTCAGCTTTCAGGGGCCGTTTCCAGGCACTGGGAGACCTAGAAAAGGATCCCAGATGCAAAACCGTCCCCAGGGAAGCGGCCGGGACTTCTTGGTGCCGCGCATGATATTAAATCACATCGTCGGATGTCTGGATCCTGAGGTTTTGGCAGTTCTGGGGCCCAGGACTGGTCGACAACGACCTGGGACGAAGAGCGTGTCCTGGGGGGAAGGCCCCGGAGTCCAGGTCCCAGGACCGTCTGCTCTGTGCCGGCATGGAGGGGAAGGGTCCCGAGCAAAGCAATGCGTCCGCAACACTTCCGCCAGGGCTCGAACCCTGCCCCCCCTCGTTGGCGCCCTCCCGTCTTCGTGCAGCCTTGCGCGCTCCACGACTTCCGGTCGACTCCTCTGCGCCTTGCCATCCGTAGTGTTTCAACATATCGTGCTCAGCTACGCTGAAGTCGGGCCTGTCCCTCGAGGAGGAATATTCAAAAGTAGGCAGAAAATCGTCAGGCGACTAGCTTTCGATTATTTATCGACTACGTTGGTGTATTTTTGGATATTTTTTTTTCAATTTGTCGCCCAAGCTCCGCCTGTAGGAGGACGCGCCCAACCGACAGCTACGCGTAACAGACGGAGGCTCCCCATCCCCTGAGATTGATCAGTTGCTGCACGGAGGTGAGGCTGATGCATGAGCGACGTAAACTCAACACTGTGGCCGTCTGCACCGACACTTGGCGCGCAAGTATTCAAGTCGGGCCTGTCCTTCTACAGGGGGAATGTTCAAACATACATTATACATAAATAACTCAAAACCTAGTGCGGAGTATGGGGACGACTTTTTTCCTATGTTTGAGTATCGTTTTGGCTATCTTTTATTTTTCCGTCCAAAATCCACCTGCAGGGGGGCATGTCGAGGCACGGCCCCCGACCCGTGACCGGTGGTTCATCCTGCGTCGCTTCGCGGACGGTCCCCGGAGGCCCGGGAGGGGCCCCCAGAGGCCGAGCGTTATGGCAAGTTTCCGGTGCCGATCTTTGCGAGGCGGAAGTTGGCTTCGGATGCAACTCCTGGGAGGTCAAATTCAAATTTTGCCCTGGTCCGAAGTCTGGCTAAATCCGGCTGAATCCCGCTTAATTTGGCTTAACCCCGCTTAATCCGGCTTAATCCTGCCTAGTCCGAGGCCCACTCCGGCGTAACAGCTCCCAAATGGGGCTTAATCTTTTTTGATCCTTCCGACGAAGACCTCCCAGTAGTTGCCTCCTAATGGCCGGGCCCAGGATCGCTGCACGCGCCCTCCTGGCTCAGCCAGGGAGGCGCAGGTGCCGAGCTGTGGCCTCCCGATCGGCCCGGCCACGATCGTTGAGGTTTGGGGCGGTTGCCGACGCACCTTGATTCAAGCAGTGGCGAACCGTCCTGGTTCGCCTATAGCCCTACCAGAGAATGTTCTAAAAACCTTTTGTGGTGTCGGCGAAATGTTCTTAGAACATTTCTGGCTGGGACTGTCATGGTTTAACACATCGGGTCGATGTTCTAAGAGCATTGTTGTTGTTGGTGGTGTTGTTGTAACATTTGTTGGTTCTAAGAACATTTCGAGGGAGGACTATAGGAATGCTGCGACGGTCGGTCCCTCTGCTCAATTGAGGGGGCACGCTCGCTTGTGTCGACCACACGTCAGAGTGGCCCTTCGCCTTTGTGACTTCTCCAGACGAGCCCGCCACGTGAACAAAAAGTGAGTACGGGAGGTTCTTCACGGTTGCGAGCCCCGTTTTTGGTCCCCAGGAGCGTCAAAAAGTGGCGTGGGATTGAAACGTTTGCCTTGGGTGCGGACAAGATGTATATCCATATCCGTTGCGTCTTGGATTTTTTGGGAAGGAGCGCCAACAAGGCGAGGTGCACTGGATATTGGTAAATGTCTAGCGTCTAGGGGCCAGATTCTTATCCACATCCACTGCGCCTCTGGTTTTTTAGGGGGAGCCGAAGCTCCAAGATGTAGTGGGCATGGATATACGTCTTGTCCGCACAGAGGTAAGGGGTCGGGATTTCAGTGGGCCGCGTTCTGAGAACATCGGGGCATCGCATGTCTCAGTCTGTCGACCATCCGTAAGAAGTCGTACGAGTGGCCCTTCACCGTCGTGGCCTCCGGTGCGGGCCCATGGCGGTCGCTGGTTGCGGGTCCCCCGACCGCCGAGCGCGATGCGACCGCGGCGGCTTTCTCGCTCGGGTTTGCCCCCCCCCCCCCCCCCTTCCTCCAGGACCTAGGAGGGCTATCAAGAAAAACCACGCCCTCGACATCTAGATTCTGGTCGAGGTTTGAGGCGGTCCAGGTGAGTCTATCGAAGTCTGGGGCCTCCCTGGAGGGGTGGGAGGGGCACGAAACCATGTAAATAGTATGGTATGGTATGGTATGCTATGGTACGCCATGGTATGGTATGGTACGGTATGGTACGTATGGTGTGAGGGAGACATTGCTCAGCACTCCAGAAGGCCACGGGTCCGCGCCCCCCCGGAGCCTCGCACCACCTCTCGCCATAGCGCCATAGCTCCTCCTCCTCCTCCTCCTCCTCCTCCTCCTCCTCCTCCTCCTCCTCCTCCTCCTCCTCCTCCTCGGAGCATTGTCCGTTCTCGGTTCTCGAGAGGGCGCCGCGGCCGTCACTCTCTCCAGGCTGGCGCCCCGCCAGGTTTGGGCCCGAGGCCGTCTTCACGAAGCCACGTTGTACCAGAGGGGGATCTGTCCATCCCCGAGTGATCTGTCCCATGTGCGGCCCCGGAGTTCCCCAGCCCCTCTCCGGGGCCAGCGCTTCCTCCCGGACCCTTCTTCGATGGCCCCGTGGCCCAACAGCGAGCCCCAGAGGCCGACATGAAGGGCGCCGAGACTGGAGCGATCACGTCGTCGGAGACACATGGGAAGGTCACTCGGAGGAGACCGAGTGGAGACGGTGGGAGTTGGCCTTCTGGGGCCCCCTCGTCCCCATGGCTGGACGCAGCTCGGAAAATTCGTGCGATTTGACCTTGGGGGGGTCTCGGAGACCGATTTTGCATTGCCGCTGTCTCAATTCGTCCTGTTCCGAGTCGCGCTTGCATGTGAGCATCAGTATCGTTTAACCGATCCCCATCCCCATCCCCATCCCCTTCGAGACCCCCACCAAACTACCCGCCAGTTGGGGATGCACCCCTCGAAACCCGAAGGGAACGGCCTATAGCCCCATCTAGGGGGGCGAATCGGCCAGTGGGGCCCAGGCCACGCTGCTGGGGATGGGGATCGTTTAAACGATACCCAGAGCGATGCAGACAAACGGATTATGATGCTCCCCTACTTTAGCCTGGAATACCAGGAAGAATTTCGAGCACCAGTGAAAAGAACCGAAACTCGAGGGTTTTCGCGTGTCGGGTCCTGGGAGACACTCGTTCGACACTGTTTCGACCCTTTTTCGACACTTTTCCGGGTGCTCGAAATTATTTCTGGGATATGGTCATTAAGCACGATGGGAGCAATATAACAAACGGGCTCGTCTTCACCGACACTGGCGCGTGAGTTGCCCGCGTCAGGTCGCGCGCGAGCGCCCTCGCTTCCAATGCAGCGTGCCGCGCTGGCGGCGCCCGCGTGCGCTGCGACGTCGGGTCGCTGTGCCATCTCGCGTCGCACCCGTCGATGCATCTGCAGACAAGACCCCTTCGTCCCTAATTCCCCAATCAGTGCTTGCACTGAAGGGGTCCTAGCGGAAGCTGGAAGATGTGGCGAAAGTTTCCCGCCCAAAGGTCCCCAATGTTTCTTTTCTGCCCCGTCTAATTTAGGTCCCCTCCCAAAGGTCCCCACTCACCAAACCACCCCAACCCACACGAAATCCTCAATTTGCCCTCCATTTCCAGTGGGCTGGGGAGCATAGAACACACACACATGGAATTCCTACCCCCACCCAACCCGAAACTCGGGCCTTCGGGTTGGGTTGGGGTTGTCTGGTAGGTAGTCAAGAGGGTAGATCAGGGGTGCTGCTCGTGCCAGTCAGCTGCCCTCAGGCTCCCCTGGATGGTCGGCGCCCTGGATTGTTTTTTTTCTCTGGTGCAACATGTTTTTTTTGTTGGCCCTCCCGGCTCGGGTCCCCTCCCAAGGGGGAAATCAGGGGTGCTGTGGTCTTGCTGCAGTCCTCTGCCCCCCCAGGCTCCCCTGGATGGTCGGCGCCTTCTACTGGAAGCTGCCCGGGGCTCGGCGCGCTCCCCCCCTCCCTCCCCCCGGCGCTGCCCGGCGGCGGCAGCCCTCGCGGGCGCAGAGCACACCGCGGGCCCGTGCCGGGTCTCGGGCCGGACGGAAAGGGGGGGGGGGGATTGGAAATATCGGGGCTCCCTTGACCTTCCAGAGAGCGATGCTTCAGCACTGGAGGCCTAAAAACCTAGAGGACGAAACGAAACAGCCTAAAACCAAGACGTATAATAGCTCTGGGATGGGTTTTTAAGTCGGGTGCCATGTTTTAGCCCTCCTGGAAGGTCAGGGTCAAGAGACGGGGGTCACTGCAAGCGGGGGTCAGCCAGGGCACTGGATCCTGCAGGATCCTGTGAAGACCCCCTCTGGCGGACCCGGGTCAGCGAGCCGCGAGGCGGCCGCGCACATTGGTTGACCCGGGTTTGCGAAGACCTGCGTTGCAGTTTTTTTGCCTGCATTGCAGTTTTGTTCGTTTCCTGCTGACCCGGGTCTGGATTGACCCGGGTCAGAAGATCCCCGAGGGAAAGGGGGGGGGTACGAAATTTGTTGCGTGCAGCTGGTTTCAGCCCCACAGAGGAGCCCATTTTTTATATATATATATATATACATATATATATATATACACACATTTATATATACATACATACATACATACATACATACATACATACATACATACATACATACATGGGCGCCTCCGGCGCCGGGAGTCGCCGGGAAAATCAGCTATACGCGAGCGGATTCTCAACCCCCCCCTTTGATATCCCCCCTTCTCGCCCGGCCCGAGGGTCGACCCTGGCGCTGGCTCTCGACACCGCGGCGATCGTTCCACCTTGATCGATCGGCTGTTTCCGAAACGTCAGGTGATTTCAACATCGACCGATTCTACGTCCCGGGCGGCGCTCAGCGTTGGAGCGCCGGCGGCACGGTCGCCGCCAGTCGGCACGACGCGAACGCATTTTGTCCTCGCGGGCCGAGCCTTTGGCCGCGACCCCGCGGATGCGGAGCGTTTTTTGTTCGCGGATGCCCCGCGCGGAACGTATCCGTGCGGCTGCGTTCCGCGGGATCGTGCCCCTGAATGCAGACCGCCTGCCACGGCAGGGGAGGAGGAGGAAGAGGAGGAGGAGGAGGAGGACCAAGAGCAGGCGGAGGAAGAGGAGGAGGCGGAGGAGGAGGACGACCCAGAAACCAGAATCCAGACAGCGAGGGGCAGCCTCGCTGCCTTTGGGCCCGCGCCCCTGGAGTTTTTCGGTGCATGAAGCGCAGACGGCGTTCGATCCCCTGAGGGCGGATCTTTCGTCCCCCCGCCGCGTGAATTGACCCACCCAAAATTTTCGGCGCCTGCGGCGGGTTTCTTTTGCATTCGTTCCAGGTGGAGAGCTTGCGACCCACCCGCGACCCAAACCGCGCCCGCGACCCACCCGCGACCCACCGCGACCCACCTGCGACCCACCCGCGACCCACCCCGCGACCCACCCAAAATTTTCGGCGCTTGCGGCGGGCTTCTTTTGCAGTCGTTCCAGGTGGAGAAACTGCGACTCACCCGCGACCCAAACAGCGTTCAATGTACAAATCAAAATTTTCGGCGCCTGCGGCGGGCTGTTTTTGAATTCCTTCCAGGCGGAGGTGGAGAGCCCGCGACCCACCCGCGACCCAAACTACCTTCACTGAACAAGCCAAAACTTCGGCGCCTGCGGCGGGTTTCTTTTGCATTCGTTCCAGGTGGTGAACCTGCGACCCAAACCGCGCTCAGTGTACACATCAAAAATGTTCGGCGCCTGCGGCGGGCTGTTTTTGAAATCCTTCCAGGTGGAGGTGGAGCGCCCGCGACCCACCCACGACCCAAACTACGTTAACTGAACAAGCCAAGCGGACGAGGAAAAGGAAGATGAGGAGGAGGAGGAGGGCCCCATCGACAGGGAAGGTGAGGGCCACGAGGTCCGCCGGCTCGACGCCCGCGTCGCCCGCGCCCGCCCCCTCACTCTTATCCGCAATTGCTGGGTGCTACGTATCCCTTCCACTGGCCTACATTGTCAGTTGGTTATGGTCTTTGCCACAAGGGTTTACCCCGTCGCTCAGATTTTCGCTTTCGCCCCAGCGCATACCTCAATCCTGGATCCGAGTCCTTGTCGATCGTCGTCGCCCCACTTCTTTTCCCTCCTCCGCCTTCCCCTTGCCATCCTGCTTCTCCCCCTCCTACCCCTGCTCTTTTTGCTGTTCCTGGTCGTCATCCTCCTTCCTCATCCTCATACGTTTCCTCCTGCTCATCCTCTTGCTCATCCGCCACCCTCTTCTTTCAATGTGCACAATTCCCCTGTTCCGATTTCGCATAACATGATGGTGTCATGTTATGGGTTCCAGGTTCCGCATGACACCCGCGGCTGGATAAAGATGATACATCGGCGCCACGTGAAGGGATTGGAGGGAGGGGTAGGACGTCAGATATGGCGCGAGCTCAGCTTGCTTGCCCTCTCCCCCTCCCGCCTCCGCTTCCCGCCCCCCTCCCGAGCCATCCGAGGAAAGGGGTGAACCTCGACGATCCGACGGACCCGTGGGTCATGACGGGCACCGAGGTCGGCTGGCTGGACAACCCAGACATGCACATCAGGGAGAGATATCCAGGAGGGACGCTTTTTGCGCCCCCCCGTTGGAGGACGATGGAGGCTGGCGCTGAGTGGGGGGGGGAGGCGGGATAGGGAGATGGGATGAGGAGGATGAGGAAGAGGAGGAGAAGGAGGAGGAGGAGAAGGAAAGGGGGGATGTCAGAGGCCGAGGAAGGGGAGGATGAGGTCAGGGCGAGTCTCGAGCAGGGGATCGACTGCAGATTGATTGACCCCAGAGTTGATTTCCTCGTCGGGGTTACGAACAAGCACATGCATAATGCTCGTAGCTCTCCAAGGGACATTCTACAGATTTGTGTTGCTAGATTCTGCGGGCACTTTTATTTTGGGGTAAATCAATTCTGTAGTCGATCCCCTACTGAGTAGGGGCTCGACTACAGAATTGAGTAGGGGTCCTGCTCGAGAGTTGAGGCAACGGTAGCTGGCCTTCGAGGGACCTCTTCGTCGCCACGACTGGACGCAGCTCGGGAAACTGGTGCGTTTGGCCCCGGGAGGGGTCCGGGGACCGATTTTGACTTGCAGTTGTCTCAGTCTGCATTCTTTTCGAGAGGCCAGGGGCCGCAGAAGCGATGCGGCTCCTCCTGCTCCCCGTCGGTCTCTCCTCCCCGCTCAACCACACAGCCGGTCTCGTGTTGTGCCATGGTATTCGGGGGCCTTGAGACGGGGGTCAATGCTCGGGTTGACCGAAAAGGGGATCCAGCGACAAGGAGGTGGTGCAATAAATTTGGTGCAACAGATTCTCGGGGTTGCAATACATTTGGGGCGTGCAATACATTTCGGGGCGCAGCAATACATTACTTGCAATACAATGCAATACAATTCTCCGGCGCAGTACATTTGCAAGACAATTGCCCCAAATATGCACCACCCCTTTTCAGCTGGACCCCCTTTTGGGCCACCAAAATTCGAACGAGGGCCAGTCAGAGTGCCGGGTCTTGCAGGATCTTGCAGGGCCAGGGTTGCACTGACCCGGGTTAGCGTGCAGGATCCTGCAAAGCTTGATTGCCCGGGTTTGGATCGACCTTGGTCAGTGCATCCCCGAGGTATCTCTGTTCGAACCACACGGTGAAGGCTAATGGAGTGTAAAGGTACAGCCCAAGTATGGAGTCTAATAGCGCACGCCTGCATTATGGGGTTGTCGTACGGGCATTGCGTAGCTGCTCCGTTCTCCGATTCTTCAGTTTTCGCAGAATTTGTATCATCACAAGTAGGTATGGCGTTGACAGTCTGGCATTTCGTGGAGGAGGGGAGGAGGAGGAGGAAGAGGAGGAGGAGGAGGAGGAGGAAGGCGGCAGAATGAGTTCTCATCATACTCGGTAACCCCTTTGAGATACATGCAGATGCCAATGGGGATTCAGGCATGGTCCTCACCGTTACAGGCAAACTGTGGAAGCCATGCTTGTATTCGCTGTCCAGTCTCAGCTCGCTACCGGTGGGGGAATTGGATACCCAGGGGTGGCGGTGTGGGCAGTCGTAGCTTTCTCGTGCGAGTGAAGCGGCATTCTGCCTGTGCATGCGAGGCCACGTGAGCGCAGGTTCTGCAACACGCACGACTTGCGGGTGTGCTTGTGTGCGTGCGCGGGGGACGCGGATAGGATAACATTGAAAACATGTAAATGGGGCGCAAACGGCTGGAACCGTTTTTGACGCCGGCTTGGCGCAAACTGCTTTAACCATTTGACCGCCGGTTGCGCCGCAACTGTTAGTGAAACAGGGAACCACCGCCATGCAAAAACACAATTGCGGCAACAAAAACCCTTCTCGTCGATGTGAGAGATCATGCATCAGCTCTCTGTGTGTACACCTGGCCATGTTGACATGCTCTATGCCCAGATGTCTGTGTGAATGTGTCAATTGGACCTACGCGTTGTTGACGTCCAGATGTACAGCCAGTCCCACGTTATTGCGCATATGGATTCAGATCTGGATCTATGCGCATTCGCGCTCTCGTGCACCCGCGCATTGAGTGTGCTGATGTCTGTGCAAGTGTCCCACTGCGCGCGGGACACCTGGATTTGGTGTATTGGCCAGCTTCTTTCTGGGCAACATCGCCAAACATCATGACTGGAGCTCTGGCTCCCATCCTTGTGTAGCATTTTTCGAGCGGGATCGATTGGTGATGGTCCCGCGGGGACCCGAAATTTTTGGTAGGTGGATCTCTCAAGCTCTCCGCCGCCTCTGGCGGTGTGCGTTGCGAGCGAGCAGGAACGCACTCAAGCCACAGGAAAGCGCGGCATTGACAGTGTATCTCCGCACGCGCGACAAGTGCTATAACGAGCAGGAGCACAGCAAAACCCCTGCTCGCAACGCACACCGCCCGAGGCGGCGGAGAGCTTGAGAGATCCACCTACCAACAGGGCGACAACGCCCGGCGCGAAACACAAGTCCAACGGCCGCGTTCCCTTCAAGTGGTCCCCGGAGCCCGCTTCTCTCTTGCGCGGCGCGGACGCGCTCTGGATCGGGTTGGCCCAAAAAGGGGTCCAGCGACAAGGGGGTGGTGCAACAGATTTGGTGCAATAAGATTGCCGCAAATCTATTCCACCACCCCCTTCCAGCTGGACCCCCGTGTGGGTCACCCGGATCTGGAGGCCCCCAAATCTCCGACGCCCGTAACCGGGCGGAAGCGCCCGGCGCGGAAAAATGCACAGCCCGGATCTCAGGGCCGATGCAAGGAATCTGCGCGGAGCTCAGAAAGTGCAATTACTCGGGAGTGGACAGAACCCCCACCAGTGACACCTCGATTAGTGCATTGTCCGTTTTCGGTTCTCGAGAGGGCGCCGTGGCCGTTATTTTCCAGGCTTGCGCCCGCCAGGTTTGGGCCTCAGGTCGTTTTCACTAAACCACGTTTTACTAAAGGGAGGTCTGTCCATCCCCGACAATTACGTTGATGACGGTGCATCTTCGGGGGGCCTCGGGAGTCCCTCACATTGGTGTCTTTTCTTGTGCCCTACGCGGGCTCGATGCGGGCTCGACGCGGTTTTGGCGTGGATGCGACGCGGACTCGACGAGTCCGACATGGATCCGACAGATTCGACGCGGATAGGGGCGCGACGCAGAGGCAACATACAGTCGGCCCTGATTAGTAGGTCGACCTTTTTGCTCAAGGGTGCCTTTGTGTCCTGTGCCTCGCGACACGTGCCTCCTTGTACTCCTATGGCGATGCGGCCTTCGGAAGGGTCTTGTGTCCGCTCGCGCTTCCTCTCCAATCAAGTCCGACTGCAATGCTTCTGCGCAGTTTCTCTGATATCATCGGACCCTCAAAAGCTGGGCGAGGGCTGCCAAAACCGTGGCTGCTAAAACGACCCTCCCGGAAGGAAAAAACAACTTCCCGGAATGAGGCGCGGCACGCGAAACAGTCACCGGGCTTCTTCCCGGAAGGACGAAAACAACTTCCCGGAGGTCGATTTCAGCAGCCACGGATTTAGCAGCCCTTGCCCGGCTTCCGAGACATGAGCACAGCGCTCGGAAGCTTGCATTCGCGTGGCTCGGGCCGTGCTGGCGTCTTCGAGCTCGGCCGCCGCGAGACGCGGGAGCGGGCACCTGGACAGGGGCCACCCGAGTCTCGGGCGCAAGCGGGTCTTACAGTAGAGTTAAGTCGGGCGTGTCCCTTTGCAGGAGGGATATTCAAACATAGTCAAGAAATAGTCTGGGGACGAATGTGTGTGTGTTTTGAAATCATTTTGGGGCATTCGCGTGGTATTTGTTATTTTTCGTCCAAAATCTCCCTGTAGGGGGACAGGCCCGACTTCAACGTAGAGACCCATGCCAAGAGAAACACCCTGCTTGTCTCCAGGGCGCTCTGGGCTCCTGGGGCTCCGATGGTTTTTCTTCCTTGGACAGCGTGACGTTCCCGCGCCAAAAATCGACGGACGTCCTGGGGTCCTCTTGGGACTGGGTGTCCTGTGGGAGGCCTCTGGATGGGCTGGCGCTGCATATATACCACGCGCCCCGAGCCTGCTTCGTCGTGCCTGCGGGATCGCTCGGCAGCTGCGTCATGGTCTTCTCCGTCACGGCCGTGTCCACCGTCGGCATCCTCATGGCTCTCCGGCGCGCGCTCGCCTGCTCGGCGGCGAAATCCGAGCCTTGCAGTGAAGGCCCGTGCCGAGAAGCACCCTGCTCGCCTCCAGGGTGCCTAGGGTTTCTCTGGGTTTCGATAGCTTTTGTGCTATGGGAAGCGTGACGTTCCCCACACCAGAAGCCGGCGGACGTCCTGGGGTCTCAGGGTTGGGTTTCGTGTGGGAGCTTTCGTGTGGACTGGCCTCCACTGTGCCCTCGCCAATCTACGATTCGGGCATCTCGATGGGCGGCGGGGGCGGCGTTCGGAGTCAATCGAACAAGCTGCCAAATCCGATTCCTACCCCCGCCGCCCATCGGTTCAGGAGAGCTGATGGCTGGCGGGTGTAATGTTCGGATGTCGCCACCCCTCTGCTCGACCTTCGGCGCAGGGCTCGTGGTGGGGCGCGCGCACTCGCGAGCGCGCCAGCTGCCATCCCCAGACGGGCTCGCGTCGTAAAAACAAAACAAGACGGGAGGCTTCTGGCCGTTTTCGGCCTCCAGGGGGGGGGGGGGGGGGCGAATTTGGGCAGAATGCGTGACTTGGCGAACCATGTGTATCTTTACCACCATGCCGAAAAGCATGCGTTCCACGCAGACCCAGATATTGTACCTTGGACTATTTTGGTTCTCGTGGGGGGCACCATAAGGAACACGTGTTTGAGACAAGCAATCGGAGGTTGATAGACCTCCTACCCTGACACGTCGATTAGCGAATTGGCCGTTTTCGGTTCGCGAGGGGACGTCGCGGCCGTCACTTTTGCGGGTCCAGGTCCGTCGGTTTCGGTCTTAGGCTGTTTTCATTAAAGGGTGGTTTGCTAAAGGGAGGTGTGTCCACCGCCGAGGCAAGCGGCCTTCCGCGCAAAAGTGTAATGGATGGATGCAAACAGATGGCCTATCAAGTCAACTGGTTTGCCAACTGCGGACCGTGTTCCAAGCCGTGGTGGAAGGCCTTTCAAGGTAATTGCAAAATTTCGGTGTGGAACCAGGTTGTTACCCCAGACATACATTACATGCGCAATGAACTCTTGCGCAGCATAGCTTCAATGGCAGAGCGAGCCATGAGAGCCACGCGAGGGAGCAGGAAGTGGTGGGCGAACACCTCTCCTGCGATTGTTCATGCAATTGCTTGGCTCGGAAAGCGGAGCATCCATGCAGTGCCTATTGACAAGGATGGCGGGTTCGTATTGGTACCGGCGCGGGAGTTGAAAGTTTTCTTATCAGAAAAGTTGGTTTCGTCACTATGCATCGAGACTCCAATCCCCATCATCAGCACGATAATCGATGATCATTTGGGTTTGATGGGGAAGCTCGGAAAAGCCATGGGTGAACAGGATGTCAGAGAATACGCTTACAAATGTGCGGTCCAAGGCAATCTGATGAAATTAGTTAGCATGCTTGTGTATAAGATCAAGGCACGGAAGCCTCGTGGTCAGGTGACCTGCCGTGTGATCCGTTCAGGCAGGCTGCGCACGTTTGGTGCAGGGAGCGGCATCGTTAGAATCGTGCTGTCCAGGTTACATCAGCACTCTGCCACACCCGATCAAAAACACGGACAGCTCGCTCCACCGCCTCAGGGGCCGCACGTTCCCGACCACATGCGAATTTTCGTCAAGCTTGGCATCACAGATTCTTATCTCATTGGTGATCGTTCTGATATGGTAAACACCGTCAGGCGTTTGTTCCCATAGAATTGCCGTCGTGAGTTGGCTAATGTGTTGAATTGCATTATGTTATTCAAATCTGTGCAAAGCTCTCTGCTGGATGAATGCGACAATTATTGTTAGAAGGTCGCAACAGGCAGTGTAACCGGCCAGAGTCACAGCGGTGAACTGGCCGACACGTACATCCATTTGCTTGCGGAGCAGACATTCGCAATGCATCGTCGTCAGCTGCAGCAGCAATATCAAACATTGGAATCTGTGCGTTACCGAGATGACATTTTTGTAGTTTTCAACGACAGAGCCTTATCTAGACAACGGTTCAGGATATTCAAAGCTAAATGTGGGCACGTGCACCAAATTCGTGTTGATGATTTTGGGACACGTGTAATGCTGGATGTCACAATTTACAAAAGGCCCGCAGTTTGAAGGCTCTGGGAGATTATCAGTGAAGCCGTACGTCAAAGCGACGTCGCAGAAGATCCCCCCCAGCCCATCTTCGAACCACCCTGAGGGCGTGCGCAGAGGTTGGCCAGTTGCAGAAGTCATGCAACTGAAGTCGCGTAGTAACACACGCCCGATCTTCAGGGAAACCCAGCAGGCCATGCTGGAGATATTCTCGCATTATGGTTTGTTGAAGACAGCCATCGTCCAGGCTGCGCAAGTGGATTCCCAAGGCCGTGGCGTGGAAAACCGCGACATGCCACCAGCCGCCTAGTCAACCAAGACATTCTGGTTAAGGCTTCCGTCCAGCAATGTCCTGTTTAGCAGTTTGTTGTGCCGTCGTCTCAATGCCATTTAGGAAAAGTAGGCCCCTAGAGTGCGTAATTCAATGGGCGTGTTAGCCGTGATGGCTTAGCAGGCGCAGCGCTCACAGGCCCCAAGGCTCCTCTTCTGGCTACCGGAGGAGGCGCGCCAGTAGTTTTGGCGCGGTGCCACAGATATAGAGATCGCCGGTCGAGGTTGAAGGTGTCACATTGCAGTGAATTTGGGGGAGCCCTGGGTTTCTTGGATTTCGATGGTTTTGCCATGCGTGATTCCCCCGCACCCAAACTCGATGGACGTCCTGGCGTCTCAGGGTTGGGTTTCGTGTGGAAGGTTTCTTGTGGACTGGCCTCCACTGTACCCTCGCCGAAGGTTTCTTGTGCACTGGCCTCCGCTGTACCCTTGCCGATCTACGATTCTGGCATCTCGATGCGCGGCGGGGGTGGCGTTCAGAGTCAATCGAACAAGTTGCCACACCCGATTCATACCCCTGCCTGTATGTAGCGTTTTGTTATATCGCCCTCGTGCCTATTGTTTGTTGATCAACGAGCATATTTGTGTAAGTGTTCGCTCGTGCTTCTGATTTCAACTATTGCGCCGAGAAGCCCAAACCCAACAACCATAAGGCAACATGTTGTATCACCTTCTCGCCTTTTCGTTCCCGATTGCTTTCCAAGGCTTCAAGATGGCTCTGCGAGGGCTCGATAATGACCTAACAGGGCTCCACGACGGCCCCAAGAACGCCCCACGAACGCTCCAATAGAGGCCCGATTGGAGATGTCGAGGGCTGTAGAGGGAGGCGCTAATCAGGGCCTTCCCTTCTCTGATCGGTCTCCTCCTACATGGCCGAAGTTCGGCCCCCGAGTTTTTCAGGTGGGCCCCAAGATGGCCCCAAGAGCGCCCCACAGGCTTCCAACCTGGCTGCAAGCCAGCTTCTCAAAACACCCAAAAACGCCAATGTAAGGTTCCACGAGGTAATTACTCGATCTCAATCAGGGGCAACTAATGCGCCCCGCCCCCTCCTCCTCCTTCTCCAACTCTTCCGCCTCTTACTCCCCTCCTCTTCCTCCTCCTCCTCTTCCTCCTCCTCCCCCTCCGCCCCCCCCCCCACCTCAAGTCCTTTTCCGTCCTCTCGCTCCTCCTCCTACCGAGTGTGCACCAGCAGCTGAATGAGAGCCTCACAGACAACGACCGCGTTCCATCATCATCATCATCATCATCATCCTTATGCTCCTCTTCTTCCTCCTCCTGCTCCTCCTCGTCCTCTTCCTCCCTTATTATCTCTCTTCTTCCTCCTCACATTCCTCGTCCTCCTCCCGCCTCCTCATCCTTGTCCTCCACCCTTTTCTTGGTTTTTTGGTTAGGCTGTTTCGAAACTGCGGCCCGAATTGCTTCCCAAACTTCCAGTTCCACTGCATGCTCCCCCACTTCCGTGGTCATAGCATACTGCCTGGGCATAGATTTGGGATGTGCTGGCGTCGATACGCGAAGCGTCACGAGCTTTTCACCGGAGAACCCCATCAAGTGGATTTTTTCGCATGTGCCTGATCCTCCTCCTGCCTGTTCTCCCCATACATCTCCTCTCGCTCCTCGCCAGGGCAAATCGATTTCCTTTTGCGCCAACGCGGCCACGGGCAGCATGGGCGCGTCTTCCGATGGCCGGATCGCGAAGCCTTTGGGGCAGCCCCGCGGGCGAGGTCGTTAGGACAACCCCGCGAGCCTTTGCGGCGCGGGGGCCAACCGTTGGGACAATCCCGCAGGTCTCGAGCTGATCGCGGCCGCACTCAGGCGGGAGGAAGCTTGAAGTCCAGCTCTGCCGCGAGTTGCTCCGCCTGATCCCTGGTGTTCACCGGCTCTCTTATCGAACTCCGGGGACGGAGCGCTTGTTGTTATCGCGCAGCGGCCGGGAAGATGGTATTCAACGCTTCGGCGGTGAGGAAAAATATCAAGCGAAACGCTCGCTTTGCAAGCAAGTCCTGACATGAACGGGAATCGCGTGAAAACGCAAAGTTGTGCGAGGACGCGCAGCATTATCAATCAAGTGTAATGTAAGCGAGATTATTGAGTATCTTCCTCACTCCTCTGCGTTCCTCAAGTTTCTTCCGTCTCTCCCTCACTTTCGTCGTGATCGTCATCATCAACGTCGACGCCATCACCGTCCAAGAAATCAGGGCCCATGGGAGGTATTCGATGCTGAGGGGTGCCGGAGACCCGATCGGATGATGACGCCGACGCCGACCACGATGGCGATGAGGGGGTGCACCGAAGGCCCAAATTTTCGATCCTCGGCCCTCGAGGCTTGGAAAGTTCGAACTTCGTCGCGAAACCCGGGAAGTAGTTGTGAGGATGTCAGAGGCGGAGCGTTCATTTCGAATATGATACGTCTTAAACGATGGCTCAAACCATCTCGACTTTGAATATTGTCGCCACCGAGACTGTGCTTTTGCAGACTTTTCATGGCACGATGGGGTAGCGCGCGAAGCGAAAACAGTGCAAGATCACCCCCAACAAAAACTCCACAACCCTCCATCTATCCGAATACCTCCACATTTGTCCACAACCCCCAGGATTTATTTCAGACGCCCTAAGTTTTTGCGCGTTCCTCCCCCGTTCGTCGAACCCCCCCACCCTTTCTCCCACAGTATGCTGAGCCTTTTCAATCCCCTCCGCCCCTCCGCATTCTTCTCCGCCTCCAAAGCCGTCGTCGCCGTCCGCCGCCGCCGCCGTCGTCGTCGTCAATGTTGTCGTCGTCGTATTCGTCCTCGTCCTCGTTTTCGTCCTCGTCGTCGCTCGTCGGCGCTCGTCGTCGTCGCCGCCTCCACCGTCGTCGTCGGTCGCTTCTGCTCTGGCCAATCCCTGACGGGCGTCCGCAAAATCCCTACGGAGAGAATCATAATTCTAACCCTGTGTGCTGGCGTTTGAAGGTGACCACGTCTTTGTAGCACTTGAGAGCCCTGGCGTTGCAAAGTGCATGCGCATACGAGCGCGGTAGGACATCGAGGGAGGCGGCCCCGACATGATTTTCCGTGTCGCGGAGGAAACCGCCCCCCAAAAAATTGGGTGAGTGGTCCCGCACCCATGAGCACGCAGGGTGGTTTTGTGGAGGGCTTCGTTTCGGGCCCGGATGGGTTACCACCCTCGCCCGGACGCAAGGGTTTCCCCTTGCGCCCGATTCGGCGGCAGATTGGTTACAACCAGCGGCGCGGACGCAAGTCTTCCCCCCTGCCCCCGATTCGGCTGAGGATGGGTTGCCAACCCCAACCCGAACTCGAGTGTTTCCCGTTGTGTCCGATTCGGCTGACGATGGGTTACCACTGCCAGCCCGGACCCAAGGGTTCCCCCCTGCGCCCGATTCGGCCGACGATGGGTTACCTCCGGCAGCCTGGAGGCAAGGGTTTCCCCTTGCCCCCGATTCGGCCGAAGATGGGTTACCACCCCCAGCCCAGACGCAAGGGTTTCCCCCTGCGCCCAACTCGGCCGCCGATGGGTTACCAACGGCGGCCTGGACACGAGGGTCCTCCTTGCCCCTGATTCGGCTGCCGATGGGTTACCACCGGCCCCCCAGACGCAGGGGTTTCCCCCTGCGCCCGCTTCGGCCGCGGACGGGTTATCACCCGCGGCCCGGACACAAGGGTTTCCCCCTGTGCCTGGCCGCCGTCGTCCTCCTCAATTCCTGTTCATCCCATTCCTTCTTCTCTGATGGGTGGAGCGAATGGCCTTGTAAAGAGCCCAGAAGTAATCCCGGCCGGATTGGTCAGCGAGGGCTCACATCACCCTTCGTTTTGGGAGCCTTGGCAACGACAGTAACCTTGTTCAAAGGAGCCTTCGTCTGGGTCATATTCAAGCTTGCGGAACTCAAAATTGACGGCAGCAACAAGTTTGCCGACGACCAGTTCGGCAGACAAGCTTCGAATTGCCAACATGGCGTGCGATCCCCATGTTCGGGGATTGCCCGTGAGTGTCAGTGGCGGGCCAGCTGAGAGTCGAGCTCCCAATCAAATGGACGACCTTTTCCGAGCGCGGGGTGGAGACGCCTCCGCGATCCGTTACTGGACGAGGCTCCCGTTCGACACTTCCTCCAGATTCAAACCTCAGAAGCCCCACGCTGACGGAAATTTGATGACACGCTCGGATTACTGAAGTGTGCCGCGGGCCCCATAAGGAGGGGCTCCCGCTTGAGATTCCTTGCGGGTCACTCACAGACAACGCTCCTGCTGGATATTCCCCCCACGTTCAGGCTCGAAGAGCCCAACCGTCACGATTGTTACAAGTTTGTTTGGATGACCCGCTCATTACTAACATGGGCCACGGGCATCATAGTTCCCGCCTGAGACCTCCTCGGAGTTCACTCACAGACGAGGCGCCCGCATGACATCCCCTCCATTTTCAGGCCAGAGGAACTCAAAGATGTCAGGGTTAGGGGGCTGAACCGAACGGTCATTTACTGTCCCTGGGTGCGTGGATGAAGTGGAATTCCGCGGTGCGGATTGTTGTTGTTGTTGTTGTTGTTGGTTGTTTGTTGGTGTTTGTTGTTCGTTGTGTGTTGTGTGTTCTGTGTTGTGTGTTGTTTGTTTGTTGTTGTTTGTTGTTTGTTGTTTGGCGTTTGGTGTTTGGTGTTTGTTGTTTGGTGTTTGTTATTTGTTGTTGTCGTCGTCCCGCCCACGACCCACCCGCGACCCACCCCGAGGCCCACCCGCGACCCACCCGCGACAAACCCCGCGACCCACCCGCGACCCCACCCGCGACCCACCCGCGACCCACCCGCGACCCACCCGCGACCCACCCCGCGACCCACCCGCGACCCACCCGCGACCCACCCGCGACCCACCGCGATCCACCCGCGACCCACCCGCGACCCACCCCGCGACCCACCCAAAATTTTCGGCGCCTGCGGCGGGTTTCTTTTGCATTCGTTCCAGGTGGAGAACCTGCGACCCACCCGCGACCCAAACCGCGTTCAGTGTACAAATCAAAATGTTCGGCGCCTGCGGCGGGCTGTTTTTGAGTTCCTTCCAGGTGGAGGTGGAGAGCCCGCGACTCACCCGCGACCCAAACTACGTGTTTGAACAAGCCAAAACTTCGGCGCCTGCGGCGGGTGTCGTTTGCATCATCGACCCACCGGCGACCCACCCCGAGACCCACCCGCGACCCACCCGCGACCCACCCCGCGACCCACCCGCGACCCACCCGCGACCCACCCCGCGACCCACCCGCGACCCACCCGCGACCCACCCCGCGACCCACCCACCCGCGACCCACCCGCGACCCACCCCGCGACCCACCCCGCGACCCACCCGACCCACCCGCGACCCACCCGCGACCCACCCCGCGACCCACCCGCGACCCACCCGCGACGACCCACCCAAAATTTTCGGCGCCTGCGGCGGGTTTCTTTTGCATTCGTTCCAGGTGGAGAACCTGCGACCCACCCGCGACCCAAACCGCGTTTAGTGTACAAATCAAAATGTTCGGCGCCTGCGGCGGGCTGGTTTTGAATTCCTTCCAGGTGGAGGTGGAGAGCCCGCGACTCACCCGCGACCCAAACTACGTGTTTGAACAAGCCAAAACTTCGGCGCTTGCGGCGGGTGTCGTTTGCATCATCGACCCACCGGCGACCCACCCCGAGACCCACCCGCGACCCACCCGCGACCCACCCCGCGACCCACCCGCGACCCACCCGCGACCCGCCCCGAGACCCACCCGCGACCCACCGCGACCCACCCGCGACCCACCCGCGACCCACCTCGCGACGCACCCAAAATTGTCGGCGCCTGCGGCGGGCTTCTTGTGCATTCGTTCCAGGTGGAGAACCTGCGACCCACCCGCGACCCAAACCGCGTTTAGTGTACAAATCAAAATTGTCGGCGCCTGCGGCCGGCTGTTTTTGAATTCCTTCCAGGTGGAGGTGGAGAGCCCGCGACCCACCCAGCATCGACGCCCGCGTCGCCCGCGCCCGCCCCCTCACTCTTATCCGCAATTGCGGGGTGCCACGTAGGCAGTTATAAGTTGTTGGATGCCCCTTTCGGTTTTTCGAGCCCCATGTGGAGGGGTTCCCGCCTGAGACTCTCTTGCAATTCACGCACCCACGAGGCTCCCGCCTGACATTCCCTCCATACTCGTGCGCGTGGAGCCCACAAGTGACGACCGTTACAGGTTGTTGGATGACCCCCCCACATTCAAAACGTGAGTTGCGGGCCCCATAGGGAGGAGGCTCCCGCTAGAGATTTCCTTGCAATTCATTAACTGACGAGGCTCCTACCTGGGGACCCAGCAGCGATGACAGTTACAAGTTTGTTTGATGACCCGCTCGGATTGGTGACATGAGCTGCGGTCCCCAGCTCCCGCTTGTGACTTCTTCATAACTCAAGTACAGACGAGGCTCCCACTGACACTACCTCCAGATTCAAGCATCAGGGGCCCAAAAATGACGGCGGCTACAGGTTTAGGATGACCCGTTCAGATTGGTACGTGTTCTGCGGGCCCCATAGGGGGGAGGCTCCCGCATGGGATTTCCTCACAACTCACTCACAGACGAGGCTCCTTGCTGCGATTTCCTCACTCAAAACTGCGGTGCCTGCTGGATTTTTTTTTCAGATTCGCGCCTCAGGAGCCCAAGAGCGAGGAGCGAGGAGTGAGTTAGTGAATGATGATGGTGTTCATGAGTATGACCATGATGAGTGTGTGTGTGTGAGTGTCTGACTGTGTGTGATGGTGACGATGATGATGGTGATAAGAGTGAGTGGGTGAGTGAGTGAGTGAATGCGATGGTGATCGTGAAAAAGAGGGGGAGGAGGAGATTGCGCGGGGTGTACTGAGCAAACAGGAGCCCCACTTTGGATGAGGGGGAACACACGTCTGAATCCACGGCCTCGCGGGCCAGGCCCCTGTCAGGAGGGAAAAGCACACAGACACAATGAATCGTCGATTCCCCAGGGAATATGGAAAATATGAAAAGTGGGGGGGGAAGACAAAATCCTAGAGAATATCGGTAAATATGGGGAATCCTGTTATTTGTGTCTATTTGTTTGTGTGTCTCAGGGCCCCTTCAAAAACGGACCGCGAGGGCCCAGATACGGAGATACGCTCGCCGCTCATGAGCCGAACCAAACCAGCAGCGATGACTCCGTTCCCGCCGGGAGGAAGGAAAGAGCCACTCTGCGTTGGCGCACGCTCGGGCTTCAGTACATTTCTCTACGGTAGGTTTGCGTCTTGTCGACCAGCGGCGACCCCAGCGCGGGCGTTCAAGGTTGAACGCCGCCGGCGACCCAGAATCGGTCGATGTTGAACGATCGGACGTTGCGGAGACGGCCGATCGTTCAAGGTTGAACGATCCACGCGGTGTCAAAAACCAACGCTGGGGTCGGCACGACAGGAACCTGCCGTAGCGCAGTTTTGACCATCTTGATTGCCAGGCACCTCTGACCGTCAATGTTGAACGTCAATCAGCCTGCTTGGGCCGGACCAGAATCGCATACGATTTTTTCACCCAATCCCCGTGATCCGCCCGAAAAGTCTGGCCGCTCAGAGAAAGGGGGAACCCCTGGGATACACCCCAAGGGGGGTATTCGGACGCACCCCTATCGAGGATGGACGCCCCCCCATCGTGTACCCCAGGGTTGGGCCCTAAATTCGGAGTCCGTTCGAAAACCTCCCCAAGCCTGGGATAGGGGTCGCATCCCGTGCTACAAATTACACCAGGGAAAAACCTCAATCAGTGGATGGTTTCCGGTACAGGAGATCGACCAGGAACCCATGGAGCCGGAACCCACCGAAATCGGCCCGGAACCAATAACCCAAGGGCTCCCCCGAGGGCGCGAAGTTATTCGCGCTTCGCGCTTCGCGGTCCTCGTTCCTTCTCCCCCTCCTCCTCGTCCTCCTATTCTCCCTTTGGGAGGGCGGCGCGAGAGCGCGAAGTTATTCGCGCTTCGCGCTTCGCGCAGCGCGAAGCGCGAAGTTGGGAGCCCTAGATAACCAGGAACCCTGAACCCGGAACCAGGAACTCGGGAACCCAGCCGGCCACCAACATCGGCGGGAAATGTTCGCCAGTTCCGCTAGGACCCCGTCAGTGCAAGCACTGATTGGGGAATTTCCGCTAGGACCCCTTCAGTGCAAGCACTGATTGGGGAACAGGCAGGGATGGTCCCAGCATCCGCCGGAGGCGCAGCGGCACGCGGCGGCCGCGTTGGCTCCCCCTTTCTCTCTCGCGGGCGGGGGCGCCGTGTTCGGCTCGGGGGGCCGCCCCTCGGCTGTGGTCAGAGAGTGGTGTGCGGCGTTGCTCGGGATGCCTTCCGCCAGCTATCGACCTCATTCCTACCCCTGAGATGGAGGGTTTCTCCGACGGGCTCAGGCGACCCGTCCTCCGCCCCCTCCTCCTCCTCCTCCCCCGCCGCCTCCTCCTCCTTCTCCTCCTCCATCTCCTCCTCCTCCTCCTCCCCTCCATCTCTCCTCCTCCTCCTCCTCCTCCTCCTCCTCCTCCTCCTCCTCCTCCTCCTCCATCTCCTCCTCCTCCTCCTCCTCCTCCTTCTCCTCCTCCCCCTCCTCCTCCTTCTCCTCCTCCTCCTGGGGTCGCCTACGGCCCCGGGGGAAACCGTGCACCCCGCAGATCGGCAAGATGAAGGCGATGACAACCTCAGGGATATGCCAGCAGAAACTGAGGGCGTCCTTGAGACCAGCATCCAGGGACACTGGGAGGCAACTCCTAGCAGCATCCAGGGACACTGGGAGGCAACTCCTAGTAGGTCCTCGTTGGATCGCAAAACGGCGACTAAGACCGACACAGGGCGATTCAGCCCCATAAAGGGCTGATCCCGCTTTATCCAGTTGAATCCGGCTTAATCCTGGGCTCATTCTGGGCTTAATTTGGCCTCATCTGGCGAAATGGCGTCTTAATCAGGCTTTATCGCCCTTAGTCGTTCCAACGAAGACCTCCCAGGAGTTGCCTCCTAATGTCCCTATGTGCCGCTCTTATTGATACCCTCAGATTTTGAGGGCACACCCTAAGTTTATCATCGCCTTCGACTTGCCAATCCTAGGGATAAGGACAAGGTCGAGGTTGGTTAGGGAACGAAAGCGGCCACTTGACCCCATAGTTGGCGTTCACTAGACGGCACTGGGCGTGCAGCGCTGTCGTGTTTGATTCGCGTGGTGCTTATTAGAAGAGTCGCTTATATGTTCTCTACTGATGGTCAGTTGTTCCCCTGTTGCTCACCCAGCATCGTTGTTTCGCCCGTCGCCCCCACGCCAACGCCGCCAGGTTAGGCGAAGCAGGTATGGTGGCGAGCTCGGCGGACCAGACGGGAGACCTGCGTTTCCTTTGTGTGTCTCTTTATTCCTCTCTCCATACATATACAGACATACATACACACATATATGATATCTGTATATATACATACATATATATACGTGATGTTTCCTCGCCCCTCGACATCTCCCTCTCTGTTTTTGTTGTTCAGGTTTGTTTGTTTGTTTCTCTCGCTCTCTCTCTCTCTCTCTCCCTCGCGGGGTGAGAGCCTGAGGAGCCATAATACATCGGTATGGGGTCACGCGCCAGCAATAGCTGGTGCCGACCTCTGGGATCTCGGCACGCGACGCACGCGACATCGATGCCCAGTTCGGGGAGGGCAAGAGCAGCCCCGTGGGGTTCGCAGTTTGGTGGCGTCAGAGGACCCAGACGTCCGACCTCTTGATGGCTTTCCACCGTGGCTCCCCAGAGTATTGACCCCTTCCGGAGCCGCCGCCTCATCCTGAGCCTTTTTTCAGGCATTCCCCAGGCCCAGTGAGGACCCCAGAGGCTTTGACATCTCAATAACAGCCAATGTGCAATGTTATGTCACGACGCGAGTATGTCAGCGAAGGATGAAAAGGGAGGATGATGAAGAGGGAGGAGGATGAAGAGGGAGGAGGAGGAGGAGGACGAGGAGGAGGAGGAGGAGGAGAGGAGGAGGATGGAGGAGGATGGAGGAAGATGTAGGAGGAGGGAGGAGGATGGAGCGTGGAGGAGGAGGAGGAGGCAGAAAGAGCCAGGAGCAGGAGGAGGAGGGACAAGCAGTGGATGGGGGGGGGGGGGGGGGGCGAAGGAGCAGAGCTCGGCCGGGAGGCGGGGCGAGCCCAGCCCCCCCCCGCGCCGGGCATCCGAGCTTCACGGCCGGGAGGCGCGCGCCGCTGCTCGCGGCCTCTCCGGAGCCCCTTTGCTGGGCCTCGGGTCTCGGGACCTCAGGATCTATCAGCTTCATGTGGCAGTGATGTTCAGGTACTTCATTGGTGAATTTAATTGGTTTTAGGCTTTCAACAAATGGTCGCAGCCACGCAGAGGGCGTGCGTAGCGACGCCTCAAATGCTCGATCTCCAGTACTTCTACGTGGCGGCGCCCCCGCAGGCACGCAGAGGGCACGCGTGGCGACGGGGGCGTCGCCACGCAGAGCTTCTAAAGACCAAATATCTTGAAAATCAATTGTTTCCACTACCAAAGTATCAGTTTCATGTGGCAGTGATGTGCAGGTAAGGTTACGTCGGGCCTGTCCCTCTGCACGAGGAGTCTTAGAAAAAGGTCAAAGCATTGACCAGCCTGGCACATATCCCTATCCCCATGCGGGGCATCTCCTCATCACGATGCCAATCTTAGGGATTCCCTTCATTTTTGAGGGCGAATCCCTAAGATTGTCATCGCCTTTTGGAGTGCCAATCTTAGGGATAGGGATAAGTTCGAGGCTGGTAAAACATAGTCTGGGGACGATTTCAGGGCGCCTCTTTTTGTTTTGTTTCACTACTTCCATGGGCCCCCATTGGCCGTGCACATGCCGCCAGCCACGATTTGCGCGCCCCCCCCCCCCCCCTCGGACGCCCCCCCTCTTGGCCGCCCCCGCCTCGGGGGGGTCGGCACTGCAAGAAACATCACAACCTCGGGGGTCTGTGATGGGGGACGAGCAGGTGCGGCCGCAGCCGGGGGCGGCGGCGGCAGGTGCAGAGCCGCCGCCCTTCGGGGCAGAGGGGGCTGCCGTCGGGCGGCGCCGTCTGTGGGAGCGAGCCCTGTTACCAGCCTCGAACGTATCCCTATCCCCAAGATCGACACGCCAAAAGGCGATGACAATCTTAGGGATTCGCCCTCAAAAAATAAGGGAATCCCTAAGATTGGCATCGTGATGAGGAGGTGCCCAGCATAGGGATTGGGATATTCTCCAGGCTGGTAACCCTGGGAGTGGAGGCGACAGCGGAAAGGCTAAGAGAAAGACCGCTCTGGGTTCAGAAGGGGCTCGCTGTTTCGCGGGTCGCTCCGTGGTCGTTTCTCTAGCCCTCCTTTTTGGACCCAGGCTCCTCCGGTGGCAACAAAAGGCTTCATTCCTTGTTGCATTGTTGGGGTTCCTCATCGCAGCATCTTGACTGCACGGAGGCAAGGCGGAGGGGGACCCCTACATCCCCTGGGATCCGGGCGTTGCAATTTTGTTCATAGTGTTTTTCCCAACCATCCTGTGGTGTTGGGTCCTCTTTTGGAAGAGACAGCGCCCCGCGTCCCACCTTCCTCCTTCCTCCTCCTCTCCTCCTCCTCCCTCCTCCCCGTCCTTGCCGCCCGATTGGGGGCCCAGCCGCGGCTGGCTCGACCAATGGCAGGACTCGGAGGTGGTGATCGAGGCGGCGCGCGTGGAGGCGGCGGCCGAGGAGGCAGCGGTCGAGGACGACGGGGCGGTCAGCAACCAGGCAGCGGCGGCGGCGGCGCACCGAAGGTCTGGGACTGCCCGAAGTGCGGAGCCAAGAAGAACTGGGGCTCCAGGCACGTCTGTCGCAGCTGTGGATATGACTGGTGGGAAAGCGGTTCTGGGTCAAGCTCATGGTGGAGTGGCATGTCGCAACTGGACGCCAAAGAACGCCACGAGCTCAACCAGCTGCGCAGGAAGGTCAAGAGGCTGGAGAGCAGTCAGTCCCCAGGCCAGGGCGGTGACGGGGGCGGAGCAGCAGGGGCAGCCGGCGGCCCGCAGTCTGCGGAGAAGTCAGACCGTGTCCGCCGCCTGGGGAAGCTACGCAGCGATATCAAACGGCTCGACGGGGTGGAAGGCGCGGAGGCGATCGTGGAGGCTAATTAAGCGTCAGGTAGCGCAACAGCCGGAAGACGAGCCCGCCGAGGCCAAGCCCACGTCGGTCCAGCTCAGCGAGCTGGATGGCAATCAGAAGAACCAGCAGAGCACCACCGAGGCGCTGGGGGGCAATATCGCGGCCGTCCCCAAGCAGATCACAGACCTCCAGAGCCAGAAGCTCGAGCTGGAGGGCAAGTTCGAGTAGAGCAAGACCACCGAGATGGTGCTGCAGGCGCTCATCGACAACCTCCTGGCCAAGCAGCTCCGCGAACGGGGCGGCCCCCCTCGCGAGGCCGCGCCCGGCGGAGGGGCCGCCCCCGCATCTCCTGGTGCATCGCTCAGCGAGGGGGGGCGGGCGACCGCGTTCCTGGCGGCGCTCAACCAGGCCTCTGGCATGCTCGCCCCTGGCTTCGCCGAGCAGTGGGGGGGCCAGGTCGCCGAGCTCCGCCGCCTGGCGGAGCGGGTGGCAACGGCAGGAGCCGCGATCGAACGGGACGGCGGTGAAGAGCAAGAGATCGACGAAGCCGACATCTCCAACATCCTGGAAAGCATCGAGGAAGACGCCTCGGAGGAGGGCGTCGCTGGCGGAGAGGGCGGCGGCGGTTCCCCTGCCGCAGACCCCGCGGCGCAGGCTGACGCCAAGCGCAGGCAGCGCGCCCAGATGCTCCTCCAAACCCTTCGGTCCGCGGGAATCAGGAGAAGGGGGGGGCGGGGGTAGCGGGCCCATCTTCACGGTCGTCAGCCTCAACGGCAGCGGCTGGGGCCCCTTCACCACCATCCTCGGCGCGCAGCAGGGCCCCCAGCAGCAGGAGGTCGCCGAGGCCCACATCGGCGACGCGACGTGCTTCTAGGAGCACCACCTCAACGGCTACCGCGCCGAGGAGCAGGAGCAGCGGCGCAGGCAAGTGGGCTGGGGCGCCGTGCTGACCCCTGGCGTCGGCACCGCGGGCGCTTCGCAGCAGCGCGCCGTCGGTGGCGGCACTGGCGTTGCCGTGCGCACAGCACGCGGCATGCGCGGCCCAGGCGCCCAGGGCTGCAAGTCCAGCTGCCGCGTCGCCGACGGCAGGGCCACGGTCACGCACGTCAGCGGGGTAGTGCTTGGCGGCTTCCTGTTGGGCTCGATCTACCTGGGCAACGGTGGCGAGAGCGAGAACAGCAAGTACGTGCTGCAGGAGGTAGGCGTGCTCCTCAAGCGCACGGGCAAGCCGCGGGTCCTCGCTGGCGACTGGCACGTCGAGCCCGACAGGTTCCACCGGCGCGCGGGCAACTGGCTCTGCAAGATAGGGGGCACGTAGTCGACACGGGCGGGGGTGCCTGCCGGCACTCCCTGGCCAAGGAGCCGCCCGAGCTCGACTGGTTCATCGTCAGCGCCGAACTGTTGGACCGTGTCGCGGGCTGCTTGCGCCTCGACATGACGGCCAAGGGGTGCGCCAACCCGTGCAGGCCCCGCATGGCGGTCAAGCTCAGCCTCACTTGCTACGGCGACTTGGGCCAGTCGTTCAGGGTCAAGGGGCCGATGGCGTTTCCCAAGGTGAGGCCCTCCGGATCCATGCTAGAGAAGCATTGGGATCACAGCCCCGTGAGGGCGCAGGTCGAATCGACCGGGGCAGCGACATGCAGGCCCTCACTGAGGCGTGTCAGGCCGTGTGCGGGAGCGCGGAGAACGAGTTGGCGTGGGCGTGCAAAATTAGGTCCGAGGAGGCCAGTTTCTACCGCGGTCGAGGGGGCCCGCCGTGCAACAGCTTCGGCCACCAGGCGCGTCCGAGGCCCATCAAGGGCCCCAAGGCCAGCTTCAGGGGCAAGAAGCTGATGCACCTTAGCGACTACTTCGCGCAATTGAGGTTCTTCGTCGGCGGAGGCTCAGGGAACCGATTTCCAGGCGGCCAGTCCGAGGTGAAGATGGACCCCGAGGCGAGGGGGGCCGAGCGCATGCAGACCAGGGCCCTGGACCGCTTCAAGCGCGTCCGGGGAAGGCGCGCCCGCAGCTGGGTGTCAAACCCCAGCGACCCGAACCACTACGAGGACGAGGGCGAGTGGATGCAGAAGTGCGCGCCCTACACCTTTCGCATGCAGGGCCTGCCGACGTGTGTCGCCACAGGTCTCGCCCCGGATTTCGACAGGCGCATGCGCACGGCCCGCGAGGTGCGGTCCTCTGCATGGCGGCGCGGGGGGCCTGGGCGTCTGGAGCTGGTGCGCATCCCGCGCCAGCTTGGCCTCATCGACCATGGCGGATGGGAAGAGGAAGTACACAGGGCTGTGGACAACTACCACGAGTCCAGGAGGTGGCTGGAGGTGAACGGGGAGCACAGCAGTCACCCGTCAGGAGCACCCATCGCCCCCGCAGGGGTGGACCATGGGGGCGACGCGCTCGAGGGCGACGGCCGCGGCAGCTCGGGCCTCGCCCCTGAGCCGCAGGTACCAGCCATGTGCGCAGCCAGCCCCCGCGCCCCGCCCGAGGGGGGGTGGGGCGCCATCGGTGTCGGCGAGGCAGGTGCGCGCCAAACCCTCCAGCGCTTGAGCCGTGGACGGCCCCCGAACCTGCGCCACCTGGACATGGTGCAGGATAAGGCAGAGTGGATGGACCTGTGCACCCACTACACATACGCGCGCCTCAGCCAGTACGAGAGTGACGGCGGCGACCAACCAGGGACCCGAGGCACCGCACATGGCAGACCAGCAGGGTCTGGCCTGGGAGCCGCATCTGAAGCAGCAGCATCAGCACCAGAGGCGGGGGTTGGAGTGGGAGCCGCACCAGCGGAGGTCATCCGCGTGATCCCACCCCAACCCGCACAGGCAGCGGCGGCGCAGCCCTTCGGCGAGCGGGCGGCAGCCCGTTGGGCCCGCGCCGCGGCCATTTGCGAGGACAGCTGGATGGCATCCGCGGGCGCGCGCAGCGAGTGCGCGCGCAGCGTGGGCGCCTTAGACCAGCGACCCCGTCGCGTGGGCCATCGCCGATGACGCGCACAACAGCTGCATCCAGGGCGTCGGGCAGTCATGCGGTACCATGGCGGCGTGGCAGACGGCAGGGGCGACGTCGCAGACGGAGATGGCAGCAGCGACGGCTCACGCAGCGGAGGCAGTCGCACTGGCAGAGGGGCGCCGAGGTCACCCTCCACCGTGGGCCTCCCGCTCGGTGCGCAGTGGGCCGCGCGCGTCAGCTTGGCAGCGGACTGCCCAGACCTCCCCCCCTGGACGAGTGGGCTGCCCAGGCCAGGGCCGAGGCCGAGGCAGAAGGAGCATCCTTTGCGGCCATTCGCGGCAAGGGCTTCAGGGAATGGATCCAACACTCCATCGTGGAAGGAGCGGGCGGGCTGCGCGCCTACGGCGAGGCCCACGGGCATGGGCCCCTGACGACGAGTTTCATGGGGCGCCTGCGCGCGCTCCCGATCGGGTGAAGGTGGTGGCAGCACAGTGGTCCACGGAAGTGTGGCGGGTCAGGGGCGGCGGCGGCAGGTTCCGCCCTCGGCCACGTCCTGCCGACGGCGAGGCCTTGCCAAGGCCGTCGCCAGATCAGGTCCGATCGGCAGCACGGGCCTTCAGGCACGGCACGGGCGTCGGCAGCGACCGTTTCAACCCCAGGAAGGCTGCGGACCTCAGCGACGAGCTCCTGGAGACCGTCATCGACTTCGGCATGAAGGGCGAAGAGCTCGGCGGATGGCCTGACGTCATCACGGATCCAGCCGTCGCGACAAGGGGCTCCCCGGGGCCCCAAGAAGGGCGAACCGAAGTCAAAGTGCGACCCTCGAACCTCGAATCCTTCGATGCTTGCACTTTGCCTTCGGGTGTGGGGGTCCCCCTTCCGCCCTGCCTCCGTAGGCTCCGCGAACAAATGAGAACATCGCGGAAATCACGGCCAGAGCCTTAAACTCCCTATATTTCTTGTGCATTTTGCGATCCGGATCGACATGTGATGGTCCTTGGGCCCGACACCCGGCGAACAATTAGCCTGGCGAAGGACCCAACCATACGCAGTTGTGAATACCGTTGTTGTGAGTATCGCATTCGGTGGTACTCTCTATGGACCCAGAAACGCTGTCCTGGGCGGGGGAGACGCATGCAAACTGTGCCACTGGGACTTGGGGCTACGAAGCTCTGTCCTGAGTGGGGGAGATGCATGCGCCCCCCCCCCCACTGGGGCCTATGTGGCCACGAAGCGCTGTCCTGGGCGTGGGGGATGCATGTGCCCCCCCCCCCACTGGGTCCTTCGGTGGAGCTCCCTTTGGGGCCACGAGACGAATCAGCCATGGCGATGCCGATGATGATGATGATGATGATGATGATGATGATGATGATGATGATGATGATGATGATGATGATGCTGATGCTGATGCTGATGCTGATGCTGATGATGATGATGATGATGATGATGATGATGATGATGATGGTGATGATGATGACGATGATGATGATGATGATGATGATGATGATGATGATGATGATGATGATGATGATGATGATGATGATGATGATTGATGATGATGATGATGATGATGATGATGATGATGCCCTGCGTCTGAGAAGGTCTGGAGCTCCCCGCTCGATACAGCCTTCCGAGGCCAGGGCCTTTCCCTCTGGCGCTGCGGTCGCAAGGCCCGACCCGTGCCACAGGCGCACTCGCAGACTCACCTGAAAGCCAGAGGCCGCGCCTACCGCCCCAGCCAAGGGCAGGCGGTGGGCAAGGCATGCAGCATTCACGGCGACTCAGCACACAGCGGCTCGAAGTGCCACAACAGTGCAAAGGTCCCCTACCCAGGCGCACAGGGACGGCTTGCACTGCGGTGGCCTTCGGAGGCGAACATGGCAGTCGGAAAGCCTACTGCCATCGTTCAGCCTCCGACTGGCGGCACAGAGCACAGAGCGGGCTGGAGCGAAACAACTGCGCGGGCCGGCGCGCTAAAGCGCGCCAGCAGCTATATAATGCGGATGCGCCGCCGGCGCAGACTCGCCACGGGCCGCAACACGTCCTATGGCGCGAGGCCAAGCGACAGGTTGCCCCCCTGGCGCGGAGCCCGATCCCGTGCGTGGGCGAACCTGCGCACCTGGTCCGGCCTCCTCCCGAGCGGCCATCAGCATAGCACCGAGCACGCCCGAGCAGACAGGGCAATTGCCTCTGCGCGGGCCGACGCGCCAGGCACGCCAGCAGCTACATGAAACGGGAACGCCAGTAGCGCAGGACTCGCCACGGGCCGCAGCACGTCCTCTGGCGCAAGGCCACAACGCGGACAGGCTGCTCCCCTTGGCGCGGAGCCCGATCCCGTGCGTGGGCGAACCTACGCACCTGGTTCAGCTTCCGCCCGAGCGACAGCCATGCACAGGGCACCGAGCTAGCCCGAGCAGACAGCGGACGCCCGCCAAGGGCGGGCAGGAAATTGAGGCGCCACTATACAACAGGGCCGCTGGGCTACCCGCCGTCCACGCGCCTCCGCATACGCCGAAGGGGTTCAGGGTCGCCGATGCCTCCAGCGCCCGCTGGCTGCAGGCCTCGCTTGAGGCGGCTGAGCACCGCCTTCTGCCTGTCGTTATTGGGGGCCTTCGGGCACACCACCGCGAGGCCCGCCATCCTCCGACTCTGGGTCCAGTAGCCGCACGTGACGCAGAAGAGGTGGTTCACAGCGCGCCAGAGGTCGTGGGAGTCGTGCGCATCGAACCCCCACCACGGCGGCAGCTGCGGCGGCGGCATCGCCACGGCCTTCGCCAGTGGAGGGGCGAGAGGCGCGGGAGGCGCACGCGCCGCGCCGCCGCTGCCAGCAGCCCCGCCGCCGCCACCATCAGCAGGTCCCGCGCCACCGCCGTCTGACCCCTGCGTGCCGTTGACCTGGCTGGAGAGCACCGCCGCGCAAGCCGTGAGCAGCGCCGCGCCAGCCGCTGCCGAGCCCGAGCCGCCCTCTGAACCCGACGCCCATGAGCCTGCGATCGCATCGCCTCGGCCAGAGCACTCCTGGCATGCCCAGAGGGTGTCGGTGCCGACTTCGAGCCACGTGCCGTGTCGCCCGCACGTCCTGCGTGGGCAATCTGGGAAATTGCAGTGGCTGCACCACCGCAACTTGCAACCCTGCCCATCGCAACGTACGGCTGCGAGACCAGGCCCATCGTAGCCGTCCTCGGCAGTCAGCTCGCCGTCGCCCTCCTGCATCGCTGCCCCCAGCCAGCGGAAAACCTTTTGCACGAGCCGATCCTGGCGGCGGCTCCGATGGCGCACAGCCTCTTCATTAGGGTGCATCAGCGCCCCTTGCGCGGCTCGCGCATCTGCGCAGTGATTGCCCCTGCGCTGCCACTCCGTGATGCGCTCCGCCTGCACGTCCGCGAGCGTCGCGTGGGCCATCACCTTTTGGATGGAGGCGCTGTCGATGCCGACGTCGTCGGTGGCGTCCCAGAACCTTACCCACAGCTCCCGGTAGGGACGTTGCCACTGCAGGCACCACGCCTTGCCTGCGGCGAAGCCCTCCACGAGCTGCTGGCAGTCGGTGAAGATGTGCACGGGTGGGAGGCAGCCCTGGATGCTCTCGATGGCCGCTGCGAGTTCTGCTGCGCCCGACTCCTGCGGGCATGGCCAGGGCAGCGGTCCGAAGAGGCTGACCGCCTCGGCGTCGGGCCCCATGACGACCACCGCCCACCCGCCTCGAGCTGACACGAGGGACGGGTCCAGGACGCTGCCATCCGTGAACAGGTCGCCAGCGAGCGGCTGCCCCACCAGGTCTGGCCATCCCTCTTTCCGCGCCTCCCTGCAATGCGTGGGCAGCGGGAGGGCGCGCCTGTGCTCTGGTGCCAGCGCTCGGGACCAGAGCGGATCCTCGACGTCGCTGAGGCTGGCCATCGCGACGATGGTGCCGAAGTGGAGGTCGTTGGGCGGCCGCCTCTCGTTGGCGCCCTCGCTTGCCGTCCATTCTGCGCGACCGAGCTCGGTCGCAGGGCGCTGCCATGCGAGGTGCCGCACCGTGCCATGCGCTGGGCATCCCCTGGGACACCACGGGGAAGATGCCAGCGGCCTGTCCTCAGCGAACCTTCTGGCAACTGGCCACAGGCAACCCACCAACGCATTCTTGGCCGAGCTCATCTCCTTGGCCGCCTGTTTGCTCATCCTCTTGCGGTGGAGGATCCGCCGAATGCTGGAAAGCGCGCCCCCTCCCGCAAGGTGAACCAGGCCTGGGTGCTGCCCCACCGCCCGCCAAAGTAGCCGCTCGCGGCCCGCGGCTATGTGCTTGCTGAGAGTTAAGGCGCCCAGGACCCGCAGGTCCAGCTGCTGCTGCAAATCGTTGATGATGAGCCCTGGCCGCGTGGCTGTCCAACCAAGGCGGTGGCAGGCTAGCACGCACGCAGCCGCGGGCCCCCGCCCCGCCAGCGCCTCAGGACCCTCCTTGGCGAGCATGGCGGTGGCTCCCGCGAAGGCGCTGCCCATGGCCCTCAGGTCCCTGTGGTCGGAGTTGAACTGCACCGCCTTGGCCCAGGCCAGGATGGGGAGCGCCACGTGGTCCAGTAGCGGGTCGCTGGCGAGCCGCTTGCTGAGAAGAAAATTGAGGCTGAGGCTCTTGCCTTGCCCCCTGCCGTGATGTACGACATTCACCTGGCTCCTCCGTTTGTTGAGTTGAGAAGAGGGCCAGCCGACCACGCTCAGGCCGTAGCGAGTAGCTGGCCGCAGCCCCGTGTTGGCCACTCGCGCCGCTGCTGGAGCCACCTGCGAACGTATGGCGTGCAGCCGTTGCAGCTGGGCTGCTGCCTTAGTATGCCGCCTCTCCAGAACCACGAAGGCTTGGCCGTCAAGGCAGTAGTCCACCCCCAGGTTCTTGACCGAGTCCGCGATGGGAAAGGCCATGCCGCCCATCTGCTTGGCGACCATGGAGGCCAGCGCGGGCGAGCTCGCGAGCAGCTCGCTCTTCGCCTCGGACACCTTGCAGCCCAGCGCCTCCAGCTGAGCGACCACTGCCATGGTGGCCTGTGCCACGTATGCAGCCACCTGCGCCATAGGGCCGTGACAGCCAACACAGCAGTCGTCGAACATGATCGCGAGGGCGACCCTCGGCTCCAAAGCCCGCCAAAGCCTCGCATGCTTGTCGGCCAGCACGAGCAGGCCGCACTTGAGCAGCCGCCCCGCATGCGAGCAGCCTGCGATGAGGCCCGCGTCCAGCAGGAAGGCCTCTGATACGCTGCCGCCCAGCATGAACCGCCGCTCGCCTGCGTACAAGATGAGGGCCATACCGAGCATCCCCCTCGGGTAGCCCGCGAGGATGCCGCGCTCCTGGATGATGGCCAGGTCGACGAGCTCGTACGCCTTCCAGAGGTCGATGAGCGCCGCCGCTGCGCCCTCACCTCGTGCATGTGCTGCTTCCGGCCGCAGCGCTTGCCACCAGACGGCCTCCTCGGCCGCACGCCCGCGGCCGCCCCAGAATGTTCCAGCGACGCCTGGGTCGATCTCCGCGTCCCATCGCCGCGCCTCAGGCTGCCGAACTCGACTCCACAGACGCGGGAGCCAGCCCAGCAGCCCAATGGGCCGAAAGCCGCCCTGGGGCTTGGGCAGCATGACCACCAGCGAGTCGCCAGGACGCAGCCCGGAACAGGACCAGGGATTGATGTGTGCCTCCCCAGGGCCCTGCCATCCTCGAGTCGTGGACAAATCACGGCGGAAGACTGTTGACAAGCTCTGGCCTTTGGGGGCCTTTGCTGGGTTTTGGGGCTCTGAGGACCCGGTTCATCGGACGGGTCCAGGCTTCTGGGCAGCCACGCTATGAAGAAAACATGATATTGGATGTGTTGGGAGGAGTGGGAGGGAAGGATGGAGGAGGATGATTGGGGATGGAAACAGGGAGGAGGAGGAGGAGGAGGAGGAGGAGGAGGAGGAGGAGGAGGAGGAGGAAGAGGAGGAGTGGGAGGAGGAGGAGAAGGAGGAGGAGGAGGAGGATGAAGAGGAGAAGGTGTAGGGAGGGTGGATGGACGAGGAAAGAGGAGGATGAGGAGGAGAAGGAGGACGAGGAGGAGAAGAACAAAACGGAGACGTGGGCGATGGACGAGGGAACCGCGGTGGACTCGGGGCCTTTCTCGCATTCTCGTGTCCATCGCAACCTTCCTTCGCATTCCCTCGCCCATCGGCTGCTTCATCCCCCAGGAAGAGTGGGAAATGGAGGAGGAAGCAGGAGCGGGGAGGGAGGGAGTCGAGGAGATGCGGAGGGAGTTGCGGCGGGAGCCGAGGCAGTGCGGGGGGGGAGGCGAGGAGAAGCAAGGGGGTGGGAGGGAGCCGATGCAGTGCGCAGGGCGACCTGGGCAGCGGGTGATGCCGGGGGCGGGCGTGTCCGTGGATCTTTGGGGGCAGGCGGGCTCGGGAGTCGAGGGTTTAAAAGCTCTGCGCCAGCAGCGACGGTGGGGTTGGCGCCCTGCGCGCTGGCGGATTTGGGGGCTTCGAGGAGGAGGAGGAGGACGACGACGAGAATGAGGAAGAGGAGGAGGAGGAGGAGGAGGAGGAGGAGGAGGAGGAGTGAGGAGGAGGAGGAGGGTGAGGAGGAAGTGGGACGGTATGATTCGGGGGTCCTCCAGATGTTACGTCCTCCAGGGGCGTTGTTCGCAGGCCTCGGGCCCGTCGGCCAGACGCGGACGCGCCGGCTCGGTATTGTAATTCTCTTTTGGCAGAGCGTATAAAGCACCCCGTACGCTTGTTGTGCTCGTCTGGCGGATCGAGTGGGGAGAAATTTGGGCGACACCACGTTAACAGGATGGTGGGAACCGAGGGGGGGAGGGGACCCCGATGGTTGTGAGAAGGCAGTGGTCAGCCACATGGTGGGTTGGTCGTTTGGCAGGCTTGCGAGAGCCTCACATGGTATGGCTTATGATGAGAGCACGCAGTCTTGTCAATTATTTGATGAGGAATCACCCGCAGAATGGTGCACCCTGTTCGAGAAGTTGCACGCTCACGTGATGATAACCAAAACACCTGCTCCTCAGTGTGAAGTGGGCCTCGGCTGCCGCCATGGTGTCCTTGTGGCTGATCTACATTGTGTTCTCGGTGTTCACGGCCATCTCTGAAGAGTCGTAGACACATGCCGGCCGTTCTTACGCATTTGAGAAGTGCCAGTGTTTCCGCGTTCATTCATGATGCCGCCCTTGATGGGTAGGCCGCGTGCTGAAGGCGGCAAGGGCTAAATGGCCCTCCGCTCCACCAGTTTGGGGCACCATGGATTGTCCACAACATGTTCCACAGTTCGTACTGGGAACTGTAACAGTTGTGCAATTACTACGCGTACGCATGAGTTACAATCTGACGCAGAGATAGAATTAGTTCTGGCCATAATTGTTGGCCCCCGTGACATCGTCATTTGGGTTTTCAGGGTCGTGGATATTCGTTTCGGACGTTGTACGTTACTTTTGATTGTTTTTATTGCTGCATCCGTACGTGATCCTCGCCAGACCATTCTCGTAATAGCCCAAGGCAGATTTGGAAGAGGCCCAGAGTGTCCGCGAGGCAGTCCAGAACCCGTTTG
>CAUYUJ010015083.1:270968-283468 GCA_963575745.1 Prorocentrum cordatum | reverse complement strand
GTTGTAGTAGTAGTAGTAGTAGTAGTAGTAATAGTCGGAGTAGTAGTAGCAGCAGTAGCAGTAGTAGTTGTAGCAGCAGTAGTATTAATAGTAGTAGTACTAGCACTAGTACTAGTAGTAGTCGTCGTCGCAGTAGTGGTAGTAGTGGCAGTAGTACAGTAGTTGTAGTGGTAGTAGTGGTAGTAGTCGTTGTCGTCGCAGTAGTATTGGTAGTAGAAGTCGTAGTAGAAGTCGTAGTAGTAGTAGTAGTAGTAGTAGTCTTTGTAAAAGTATCAGTAGTAGTCGTAGTAGTAGTAGTAGTAGTAGTAGTAGTAGTAGTAGTAGTAATAGTAGTAGTAGTAGTAGCAGCAGTTGAAGTCGTAGTTGCAGTAGCAGTAGCAGTAGTAGTCGTAGGAGTAGTGGTGGTAGTAGTAGTAGTAGTACTAGTAGTACGACGAGTCGTGGTAGTAGTAGTAGTAGTAGTAGTAGTAGTAGCCGTCGTCGTGGTAGTCGTCGTAGCCGTAGTATAATTTATAGCTATAGTCGTAGTAGCAGTAGTCGTTGACTTAGTACTATTGGTCGTAGTAGTAGTACTAGTAGTAGTCGTAGCAGTAGTGGTAGTAGTAGTCGTAGTAGTAGTAGTAGTAGTCTCAGTAGTCGTCGTAGTCGTCGTACTCGTCGTAGTAGTAGTAGTAGTAGGAGTAGTTGTAGTAGTAGAAGAAGTAGTAGTAGTAGTAGTAGTAGTAGTAGTAGTAGCCGTAGTAGTAGTAGTAGTAGTAGTAGTAGTAGTAGTCGTAGTAGTAGTAGTAGACGTAGTAGTAGTAGTAGTAGTAGTAGTAGTAGTAGTAGTCGTAGTCGTAGTCGTAGTAGTAGTAGTAGTAGTAGTAGTAGTAGTAGTAGTAGTAGTAGTAGTAGTAGTAGTAGTAGTCGTAGTAGTAGTAGTAGTAGTAGTAGTAGTAGTAGTAGTAGTAGTAGTAGTAGTAGTAGTAGTAGTAGTAGTAATAGTAGTAATAGTAGTAATAGTTATAGTCGTAGTCGTAGTAGTAGTAGCAACAATAGTCTTAGTAGTTGAAGGAGGAGGAAGAACAGGAGTATAAGTCCCAGTAGGAGTCAAGCTTGCCAGTTCAAGCGAGTCAGGCATGGCAGGCCCATTCCCGCCCGCCCTCCCACAACATAAGAGTCAGTGCTGGCGCTACTGGGGACCGACATCCGATTGGCATGGTGTTTTGCCACAGCTGATGCAGCCGCAATGGCGGCTACCGATAGGGAATTCTTGGCGCGTCTCAAAGACTGCGCCGGACTGTCAGCACGAGTCGTGGAGGCACCAGAAAGCCTTAGGAGGCCCCAGGAGGCTTCAGGAGGCCCCAGGAGGTTCCAGGAACCCCCAGCGAACTCCAGGAAGCCCCAGAAGGCTTCAGGAGGGCCCAGGAAACCCTAGGAGGCTCCAGGAATACCTAGGAGGTGTCAGGAATCCCGAGGGAATCCCAGGAACCTCCAGGATGTCTCACGCGGCCCTAGGAGGATCCACGAGGCCCTGGGGAAGCCTCAGGATGTTCCAGGAGACCTTGGGAGGCCCCAGAGGGGCCCTAGATGCTCGACGAACTGGCGAGCGACGTGTGCGCCGCGCCTTAGCGGGAGCGCAACTTTCAGAAAATATGCGCGCGGCGCCGAAGCGGGAGAGACATTTCGCCCTGTCGCGCGCGATGTCAAGATTTGCGCATTTCGCATTTCGCAAAGCCGACGACGAGAAAGTCCTCGCTGAGAAGAAGCAGGTCGACTGCAGGAGCAGGAGTACAAACACAACCACTAAACCGATTAACCGATACACCGAAACCACTTATCAGTTTATCGGTTTATTTGTTCGTCGACAGATAAACCGATATTTTCATATCGGTTGATCGGTCGATAGTCGCACGAAGCGGTAAACGCATAACCCGTCCCTTGGATTTTCAGTTCCGACTGCGTCTACCGGTTTATCGGTTTATCAGCGCATTCGACGCGTAGCGATGCCCCAGCCCTAAAGACACCGACCGCCCTGGCATCTCGGCCTGCACAATAGCGTTTACCAGTTGTGCGTCACCACGCCCCTGTCACCACCGCTAAACCCGTCTTTCGCCCCCGTTTTCAGTTTTGATTGCGATTGCCGGTCTATCGGTTCATTCGATGCGTAGTCATGCCGCATGCTCCAGCCTTGAGAATCGCGTCCTGACGCCTCGGCCCGCGAAACTGCGTTTACTGGCTTATCGATGTATTGGCCTATTCGGTGTGTGGCCGCGCCCGCACCGTGACTCCGCAGCCCCAACCCTGCAACGTCAGCCCTGTTACAGGTTTATCCGCTTCTTCGGGTTCATTCGGGAGTCAGGCAGTTCATCATCTGTGCTTATTCTGGATCGGTATCTGCCGCCCCAGAAAGAGTAGTGAACACTATTCGGCCGGGGTCAGGGGTTAGGGTTTGGGTCAGGGGTTAGGATTCGGGGTTGGGGTTAAGGGTTAGGGTTGGGGCTAGGGTTTTGAGGTTGGGGTTCGGGTTAGCGCAGGGAGAAGAAATCCACAAGCGCACTTCTTAAGCAGTCCACTCCGACGCCGTGGCGCGTCGGATGGGTGTTGGGTTTAGGGCTAGGGTTATGGTGAGGATTGGGGCTTAGGGGTTAGGTTTGAGGGTTATGGTAGATGTTCGGGTTTAGGGTGAGGGTTCGGGTTAGTGGTCAGGGTTAGCGTTCGGGTTAGGGTCAAGGTTAGGGTTAGGGGTTACGGTTTAGGGGTTAGGGTTAGGGATCGAATACAGGGTTAGGGCAGGGGTTAGCGGTTAGGATGTTGCTCGGGTTGGGGCTAGGCGTTAGGATTAGGTGTTACGGTTAGGTGTTTGGATTAGGTGTTACGACTAGGGTCAGGATTAGGATCAGGCGTTAGAAATTGGAACGGCGGGTTTTTGGCCATTTTCGGCCTCAAGGAGCCTTCGAATTCGCCCGGGGACAGATTCGTGGATTTTTGTTTGATGTCCCTCCTTAGGCGGCCAGAATCCTGCAGGCGCTGCTGCCAGGGACGTCAACTGGCCAGCATACCGACCGTGGTTTGGCTCATCCTGGCCCAAGATCGGTGCATACGGGGCGGTGAGTAAGTACGGATATTCTCGCCCTACGAAGCCATTGTGGCTAAAGCGGGCCGAGTCCCGAAGTCTCGCAGGCGCCGCTTGTCTTCAGGCCGATGATCCCCAGGACGTGTGTGTGTGTGTGTGATTGTGTTTGTGTGTTAGCCCACTGATTGTTCACCCTGTTCCGCTCCACTGATAGCACGCAGCCTGTGTCGGCCCTCGCTGTAGGTACACCCCTGCGCCGCCTTCAATGGCTTCGGTGGACAAGGGAAGGCAAATTGACGTGGAGACGGGGAGGGGAGGGGAAGGCAAATTGACGTGGAGAAGAGTCCCCTTCTCCCTTGTCGTCCCCTTGGCGCCAACACGCGTTCCCAGACATTCGAAGACCTAATTTTTCCAAGGCGCGGCCCCAGAGGACCCGACCCCTTACACAGGGACGGTTCTTCGTCCCGGATGATTGTTTTTGTTCCCGGGTCCGATGACGGACCCCGGAGGCCAACATCGAACGAAAATGTCAGGATTAACAAATCAGCCACCGCCTCGATCCTCCTCGATCCTCCTCGATTCTCGATCCTCCTCGATCCTCCTCGATCCTCCTCGATTCTCCTCGATCCTCGATCCTCCTCGATCCTCCTCCTCGATCCTCCTCGATCCTCGATCCTCCTCGATCCTCCTCCTCGATCCTCCTCGATCCTCGATCCTCCTCCTCGATCCTCCTCCTCCTCGATTGCTTGCTGCAAGTTCCGCCACCCTGCCAGCCGGGCATTCTGGGTGGCGACCGTTGCAAGAAGGCGCGGCAGGCCGTCACATGTGACACCTCGGGTCCCCAGGCCTGGAAGAGAATTGATGCGTTGGGGGATGATGCGGACGACAACGATGATGACGGTGATGATGATGATCATGCTATTGATGGTGATGATGGTGGTGTTGGTGATCATGATAATGCGTTTGATGATTATGAAGATGATGATGTTGTTGATGACGATGAAAGTGATGACGACGATGCTGCTGCTGACGATGCTGACGATGATGATGATGCTGTCGACGACCACGGCGACGACGATGATGATGATGATAAAGATAATGATGCTGCCGATCATGATGATGACGAATATGCTGCTGCTGATGATGCTGCTGCCGATGAGGATGATGCCGACGATGATCATGATGTTGTTGGTGAGTGTGATGTTGATGATGGTGATGATGTTGACGATGCTGATACTGATGATCATGGTGCAGATGGCGATGATGGTGATGATGATGATGATGATGACGATGTTACTGATGATACTGATGATGGTGATGATGATGATGACGATGGTGGTGATGCTGCGGATTAAGATGATGCTGACGGTGAAGATGATGTTGATGATGTTGATGATGATGCTGACGATGATGACGATGATGCTGCTTATGCTGGTGATGATGCTGATGATGGTGTTGAAGCTGATGGTGGTGATGATGATGATGAGGATGATGATGATGATGGTGTTGGTGGTGATGATGATGTTCATACTTATGATGATGATGCTGATGCTGACGCTGATGCTGATGCTGATGCTAATGCTGATGATGATGCTGCTGATGATGATAATGATGATAATGATGATGGTGATGGTGATGATGATGATGATGATGATGATGATTGATTCTGATTCTGATGATGATGATGATGCTGATGCTGATGATGATGATGCTGATGATGATGATGATGATGATGCTGATGCTGATGCTGATGCTGATGATGCTGATGATGGTGATGATGATGATGATGATGATGATGATGATGATGATGATGATGATGATGATGATGATGCTGATGAGGAGGATGATGATGATGATGATGGCGAGCGCGATGAGGAGGAGGAGGAGGAGGAGGAGGAAGAGGAGGAGAAGGAAAAGGAAAAGGAGGAGGATGAGGAGCAGGCGGAGGATGAGGAGCGAGAGGAGGATGAGGAGGAAGGCCGTCACATGTGACACCTTCCGTCTGCAGTTCTTAAGGAGCCCTCACGGGACTCAGGTGGACCGTTTTGGGGCCATTTTGGCCTCCTGTGCTCGGGGATCCCTCGGGGCTGTCTCGGGGCCCGCCTTGGGCCGTCGTGGGATCCTCTTGGGTGTCGTCTGGCTCTCTTGGGCCATCGTGGGGTCCTCTTGGCCGCATGGGGGGAGTCTGGGGGCCATCTTGGGCCGTCGAAGGGCCTTCCGAGACCGTCTTGGGTCCTTCCGGGAGCCCTCTTGGGCCGTCTCGGGTGCGTCTTGGGCCATCATGGGGTCCTTTCAGGCCGTTTTGGGACCCTCCTGGGGGCTTCGTGGCTCTTGGGCCGTCTTGGGGCCATCTTGGAGGCTTCTTGGAGGCGTCTTGGGACCCTATTGGGCCGCTCTTGGAGCGCTCTTGAACGCTCTTGGGGCTATCTTGGGGCCTTTTTAGGTCCCTCTTGGGGCTCTCTTGGGCCGTCTTGGGCCGTCTTGAGTCCTCAAGGGCACATCGGGGCGAATGTACCTTAGGTGTTGAAGCCATTTCAGCTTCTTGGGGTGTCATTGAGGGCTCGGAGGGGACTTGAAATCGTCTTGGAGCCGTATTCGATCCTCTTGGATGCGTGTCGGAGGCTCTCTTGAGCCATCTACGGCTATCTTGGGCCATCTTGGACGCCATCTTGGGCCTTCTGGGGCCCTAAACCCTGAACCCGAAATTCTGGCCCAAACGCATCCTTGGATGGGGATCGCAGGTCGAATTTCGAGGGAAGAGGATCGAACTTCGAGGATCGAGGATTTCGGTTATTTCCCATCTTTTGTTGGGCGTCCTGGGAAATCCTCGTGGCCACGGCTGGAATCCCCTTCGAAATTCTGGCCCAGACGCACCCCGGGATGGGTCCGAAGGTCGATTTTTGGCTGTCCTTCCAGATCCCCAAAGTTTTCTTAATACACCTAAGGGTTCCCGGTGACTCTCAATGGATTCTTAAGATCCCGATGGACTCCAAAGACTCCCGAAGCATTCCGAAGGATCCTTGGAGGACCCCCAAGGATTCCTCGGAGAGTGCACGCCGATATACCAGTAAACTGATAAACCGGTAAACCGATAAACCGGTAAACCGGTAAACCGATAACTTGGTAAACCGATAAACGATTCCGCAGGATTTCTCAGGACTCTTGCGGAGTATGCACGATTCCTAAATGATTCCCCAAGGATGGACCGATGAACCGATGGACCTAACGGGAGACGGGGGAGCGCCCCTGCGCTCGCAGCTTATATATCTATATATATATACATATATATATATATATATATCGGTTGATCGATTTACCGACCGATAGAGTAATATATCGATAAAATGGACGGTTGATCGGTCGGTGAACCGATCAACCGATTATTTTTTTATCGGTTTATCGGTTTATCGGTCGGACGCATTTCCCTCGACGGACGTATTTGCTTTTGACAGGGGAGTAGGACGGCCCCTCCCGCTTGGGGTGGCCCCAGACGTCCGCGCGCGATGTGCGCCGCGTCTCATTCCTGCTACGCATGTCGCATCGTCGACGGCAAGACAGACCATGTTGAGAGAAAAAACGCAGACCTTGTATAAATATTTACAGTCAGCATGGGAGGGCCTGGATTGACGTCCGCGCGCGATGTGCGCCGCGTCCCATTGCTGCTACGCGTTTCGCATCGTCGACGGCAGGACAGGCCATGTTGAGAGGAACGACGGAACATTTGTACTCATTTTTTACGGTCAGGATAGGACCCCCCGGATGGGGTTGCGCTCGGCCTGACAGAGGGGGGAGTAAGAGCATCTTGTAATAAGGAATAAGGCCAGGAGGGGAAAACACACACAGACACAATTTATCGTCGATTTCCAAGGAAATGTAGGGGAAACGAAAACCCAGAAAATGTGCAAAAATGTGCTGGATCTTGGGATTTCTGTGTAGCTGTTTGCGTCTCTTGACCCTTTTTGTTCATCAGGATGAGGAGTAGTCGCGGCATTGTTGGTGGCAGTGGCGGTGACGGACGTGGCGGCGACGCGGCGAGAGTCCCGAACCCCCAGCCGGCGCGCGTGGTGGTGACGGGCGTCGGGGCTCCAGAGACGGGGGTCAAAGCACACGGGAGTCAGCCAGAGCGCGACCTCAGGCCAGGCCCTGGCAGGCTCGCGTCGCGGATGGATCGCGACGGAAGGTTCTTGGCAGTTCCTTGACGCTCCAGGAGGGCTACGGGATAGCGCCAGGACCTCGACATCTAGGCTCAGGTCGAGGTGTTAGGCAGTCCGGATGGGTTCACAGCTCAAGAGACGGGCATCAAGGCACACGGGGGTCAGCCAGAGTGCCGGATCCTGCAGGACCCTGCAGGGCCAGGGTCGCAGTCGCTGTTTGGGCGATTTGCCCGACGAGGCGTTGTACAGACACGGCGCTCGAGGGGTGCCCCCCTCCAGTAAAGCACCAGGGCGGAGCGGGTCTGGCACTGCTCGCGGCTAGGTGTCTTTGCCGCCCAGATTCGTTCTGCTGCGACATTGGGGGATGCTGGAGTTCGATGCTCGTTTCGGGGACCTTCCTGGAGCCCACCTAACGGATCTGTTCGACCCCAGTTCGATTCAAGTTCGACTCAAGTTCGACTCAAGTTCGACTCAGGTTCGACTCAGATTCGACTCAGGGTCGACCCAAATCGACTGACGTTCGACGCAGCTTCGACGCACGAGTGGAGCGAGTGGCTCCAGGAAGGTCCCCAGAACGAGCATCCAACTGGAGGGAAGAAACATGCTGACCATGACCCAGGTATCGCGGGATGTTGTCGACGCCGGTTTGGGGCATGGTCCATGCCAGGGGTCGCCAGTTCGCGAGGGTGATCCACGAACCGACGGAGATCGAGATGGACAGTGGCCCAGAACGGCGCCGACATTTCCATGTTCAGTGTGGGTCATAGTATTCGTTTTCATTCCCTCACATTTCGCATTTCCTTCCATTTTGCCCGCGTCTACATCTTCGACGAGCGCAACAGCCGCCCACTGAGTCACGCAGGCTGTACCGCACCGCCCTAGAGCCCCTTCGATTATATCGGAGACGCTTTTGGCGAGTCACCGCCGCCCTCTCCCGCTGGTGGACCTGGACTTCGGGCGCCTCGACAAGAGCGAGGCGGCTGGTTCGTTGCAACTTTTGGCGCCTGGAAGTTGGAGTCAGCTGCTGGGTAGAGCGAGGCGGCTGGTTCGTTGCAACTGTTGGCGCCTGGAAGTTGGAGTCAGCTGCTGGAGTGCCGAGGTCTCTGGGTAGTCGAAGGCCAGACTGTCAGACTGGATTGGGCTCCAAGGGCCAATCTGGCCTGGCCATATTGGAGGATTTGGGTTATTCGCCAGACTGGATTCGCGTTGGGTCCCTCACCAGATTGCCCCCGTTTGCCAGATTGGGCCTGCCAGATCGGCGCCAGATTGGCTTCGACTACCTGAGGTGGCCCAGCACCGGTTCTGGCCAGCAAAAGACGGGGGGAGGAATGGCCCGGGGGCCAGAGGTGGCGGGCAGGGCGAGCGACGAGCGACCCTTGGATCCGGGCATCGCAGTTTCGGGCCCTGGTGCCATCACAGATCGATCCGACGCGCTCCTCCTCGCGCGTGCCCCGGCTCCCGTGTCGCCTGCCAGCGGAGGTCGGGAGCGGAAAAGAGGGGGGTGATGACTAGGGGGGGTGGATATCATGGCGGGGGCCATGATATTTCCCCAGATTTCATGACATGCCACGGACAGATCGGGTCCAGGATTCGGGTCGTGACGCTTCGCGGTGTTGCATGCTTTTCCGGCGATCGCAAGCATGGATCAAGGGGGCGTGGACTAGTGACGGGTCCCGTCTCCACGGGAAAACTCGCGGGCTTCCGCCGCCGACCGGGGTGGCACCGGCTGCGGTTTGGGGAGGGCACCTCCCCCGATCCACGGATTTGGCGACCGCGCGCCAAAGCCACGGATCGCTATACTCCCTGTCTGCGCGCCCCCGAGCTCTCGGCAGCCCAGGACCTCCCAAAGTAGCACAAGAAGACCTCCTGCCTGCCCAAAGGCTCCGCAGGACGCCTCAAGACGGCCCAGAGAAAGACAAACCGAATGCACATGTCGAACACTACCCCAAAGATGGTCCTGGTGGACCTCCTGGGAGGACCTCATGGGAGGACGAGCCAGCGACGAGCGAGCGAGGCGCGAGCGACGAGCGGCGCGGCCGAGAGGGGAGGCCCTGGGGCCCAGGAGGGGAGCGGTGCGCGCGGGGCAGGGAGGGGGGGCCAGGCCGAAGTCGGGCGCGTCCCTCTGCAGGGGGAACAGCCAGAAGTAGTCGAAAAAAATAGCCTGGGGATGAGTGTTCTACAAATGTTGGCTATTTGGGGGATATCTGTTTGATGTTTTTCATTTGTGGCCCCAAATCCGCCTGTAGGGGGACATGCCCGACCTAAGGCCAGGCCCTGGCAGGCTCGCGTCGCGGATGGATCGCGACGGAAGGTTCTTGGCAGTTCCTTGACGCTCCAGGAGGGCTACAGGATAGCGCCAGGACCTCGACATCTAAGCTCAGGTCGAGGTGTTAGGCAGTCCGGATGGGTTCACAGCTCAAGAGACGGGGGTCAATGCAAAAGGGGTCAGCCAGGGCGCCGGATCCTGCAGGGCCAGGGTCGCATTGACCGCGGCTTGGGTGCAGGATCTTGCAGGATCTTGCAGGACCTACTGACCAGGGTCGGATTGACCCTGGTCAGTGAGTCCCTGACAGAATTCCTTGTCAAGCCACGCTGCGAAAGAGACCGCGGCGTCGGATGTCTTGGGGAGACACGCGGGGGGAAGGGGTGCCGCTGGAGCGGGAGGGAGAGGGGGAGAGGCTTATTTGACCTTCGAGAATGTCAGAAAGTAGGCAGGCCGATTTACCGACCTAACTGGACTAGAGTGCATCGACTATGCTCGAACATAGACTACTGGGGTAGACAGACCTACAGATCTTCGGGAAGTCATATAATACGCTAGAAAATAGCCTGCTCAAATGTTAACCTCGACTCGGACTCGGATGTCAAGCGGGCTTGACGCAGGTTTGTCTTGGATCCGGCGTGGGTTCGACGCGGGCCGACGAGTCCGACGTGGATTTGGCACGAAGCCGACGCGGACGGGGGCGCGACGGGACAGGCAGGGTCCTTCAAAGATGCAGCGGAGGGGAGGGGAGCTGCTCTTCGCATGCGGTGTCCCTCCCCCCAGTCGTCAAATTCCCCCCCCCCGCCCCTACACAAGGCCAACTGTCAGAGGAAACAGGGAAGCTCGGGGATAACCCCCCAGGGGGCTGCTCACACGCACCCCCCGTCGAAGGTGGACGCCCCCCTATCGTCTTTCCCTGGGTTGAGCCCCGAAGTGTTTGTCCCATCGAGGAGCCCCACCAAGGCTGAGATTGGGGTCGCCATGGACCCCATGATGGTATACAGCACGGCAGTGCACGACAATGCCGTACATCACCACCCACCAAACCACCCCAACCCAACCCGAAGGCTCAGATTTACCCTCGATTTCTAGTGGGGGGGGGGTCCGGGAACATCGAAAAAACACATATGGAGCCCATACCCCCCCCAACCCGAAATTCGGGTCTTCGGGTTGGGTTGGGGTGGTCTGGTAGGTAGTCAGTACAATGGTGGGGTACCTTGGGTTGGTATCGGAGTTGTTCGGGCGCAGCGTAGGTGCCACTGTGGCGCGTTGGCGTAGGCTGTGTGAAGGCCGTCCGGGCGCATCTACTGATTTCTGGGGGCCTTGGGAGGCTTTGGGATTTCTGAGGAGGCTCTGAGAGATCAAATGTGTGCTCTGATAGTTCCTGGGAGGCTCTGGGGGACTCGTGGGAATCCTCGAGACGCTCTTGCAGGGGTGTGGGGCCCGGGGCGACTCCTGGGCCTGGATGCAAATGGAGGCAGGGGGCGCCGAGACACTCACCTCGGGATTCCATGAAGAGCACCACCCTGAGCAGCTGCTCGAGCCTGGCGGGGTTCTCATCTCGTGACGCATGGACTCCTCAGACATGCGAGGTTATTCCCCACATCCTGAGTGGGGTTCTTGTTTTCCCAGAACACCCTCTCCTTCCCACCCACCTCCCGCTCCATCTTCCATACAGCACAATATTATTCCTACCACACACACCATACCATACCATAGTTCCTACCACACATACCATACCATACCATACCATACCACCATACGTACCATACCGTACCATACCATACCATACCGTACCATACCATACCATACCGTACCATACCATACCATATCATACCATACCGTACCATACCATACCTACCATACCATTCCATACCACTCCATACCGAAAACCATACTACTTACATGGTTTCGTGCCCCTCCCACCCCTCCAGGGAGGCCCCGCCTGAGCGAGGAGGGTATCGGAAAACCATACTATTTACATGGTTTCGTGCCCCTCCCACCCCTCCAGGGAGGCCCCGCCTGAGCGAGGAGGGTATCGGAAAACCATACTATTTACATGGTTTCGTGCCCCTCCCACCCCTCAGGGAGGCCCCGCCTGAGCGAGGAGGGTATCGGAAAACCATACTATTTACATGGTTTCGTGCCCCTCCCACCCCTCCAGGGAGGCCCCGCCTGAGCGAGGAGGGTATCGGAAACCATACTATTTACATGGTTTCGTGCCCCTCCCACCCCTCCAGGGAGGCCCCGCCTGAGCGAGGAGGGTATCCGAAAACCATACTATTTACATGGTTTCGTGCCCCTCCCACCCCTCCAGGGAGGCCCCGCCTGAGCGAGGAGGGTATCGGAAAACCATACTATTTACATGGTTTCGTGCCCCTCCCACCCTCCAGGGAGGCCCCGCCTGAGCGAGGAGGGTATCGGAAAACCATACTATTTACATGGTTTCGTGCCCCTCCCACCCCTCCAGGGAGGCCCCGCCTGAGCGAGGAGGGTATCGGAATACCATACTATTTACATGGTTTCGTGCCCCTCCCACCCCTCCAGGGAGGCCCCGCCTGAGCGAGGAGGGTATCGGAATACCATACTATTTACATGGTTTCGTGCCCCTCCCACCCCTCCAGGGAGGCCCCGCCTGAGCGAGGAGGGTATCGGAATACCATACTATTTACATGGTTTCGTGCCCCTCCCACCCCTCCAGGGAGGCCCCGCCTGAGCGAGGAGGGTATCGGAATACCATACTATTTACATGGTTTCGTGCCCCTCCCACCCCTCCAGGGAGGCCCCGCCTGAGCGAGGAGGGTATCGGAATACCATACTATTTACATGGTTTCGTGCCCCTCCCACCCCTCCAGGAAGGCCCCGCCTGAGCGAGGAGGGTATCGGAATACCATACTATTTACATGGTTTCGTGCCCCTCCCACCTCCCCAGGGAGGCCCCCACCTCTCCAGCTTCTCCTTCGTGTTGATGTTGTCGTACCCCATGGGTCCCACGAGACCGTTAATATCTTTATGTGGGGAACTCCGT